>JAODUG010000019.1:1276121-1296129 GCA_027564795.1 Aphredoderus sayanus | reverse complement strand
CCCACACTGCTGCCCCCCCCCCCCCCCTCCACCCACACACACCCCCCGTGTGTCAAGCTGCTGTTGAGCTGGCATTGGTGTGTATGTGCACGCGTATGCATGAATGCCTGGCTGTGTGCGCGGGTATGTGTGGTTGTGGAAGGGTGCGTGTGTGTGTGTGTGTGTGTGTGCGTGTGTGTGTGCGTATCTAGAACCTTTTGAAACCTCCCTGTGTTAATTAAAGACCAAATGGAAGGAGAAAATGAGAGAAGGACGAAGGGAAAAAAGAAATTATCTCCGCCCCCCCCTCCCCAAAAAAAAGAAAAGAAAAAAGAAACGTAATTAAAAAATAAATCTTAGGTAAAAGAGAGAAGTGCAAGGCAGTGGTGGGGCTGGTGGCGGGTGAGCAATGGAAAAGCTAAGAGGGATGGTGGGAGGGTGTCAGGCAGGACGCCTGTGGATCTCTCAGCCATTGTTTCTGCCGGTGTGAGTGGTATATAATCACTCAGCCTGAGCACTGTAATGACACCATCTGGGCCCAGGCAAGACGCTCGCCTTCCACAGCTGAAGAATGGGATTGCGGAGATCTGGGACGATTAGAGCATCAGCTGTAAGCTACCTTCCCTCAGATTGAATTCTAGCCAGCCACTAATGTAACTAAGCAAGGTATCAGTAAGTACAGAGTACAGACTTATTAGAAATGTGGCTTGGTGGCTTTCAGGAGACCGGCCGGGCAATGTTGTGTGTGTGAGTCCCTCTCTCGCTTTCTATGCTCCACGCTGATGCAATAAAGAAAGAGAATGGGTCAGACCATCATTGACTTACTTCTGAGATCCATTTCCATTGTATAAAATAAAGATTACTCATGCAATCCATAATCGAGGCATTTTGCTTGTTTTCAGTTGATACAAAACTTCTGAGCTTTACTGGCAACGCAATAATGTGCTGGTCGTCCAGCCCATTCTTAAAATGCTCCACCCATTTTGTGTGCTCCACGCTCACAAGAAGGCCCAGTCATTTTGAGTTTAGAATACAGGTCAATTGCAAGGCCTACTGTAGCTACTAGCGTTGTATGCTTTACTGTACTAATTATACGTTGCTTTGGATAAAAGCGTCTGATTAATGCTGTAAATGTAAATGTACTTGAAGTGTATACAGTACATGTGTGTGCGTACAGGCGTGTGTGTGTGTGTGTGTGTGTTTAATGTTTGTGGAAGGCTTTTGCAGATAGCCTATGGCCCAGCTGGAAATTACTGTGATGTGATGATTGCATAGAGACTTTTCCTCCAAACAGCAGGCGAGGTCTTTTGTCTGATTGGACATTGTTCACCCTAATCCTTTCGCTCCTGCAATTTTGTGCTTTTCATTTATCATCAACAATGCTGCATTAAGTCCAGATAAATTGTTGATAGAATAAAAGTTTTCAAAACCACAAACAGGCATAATCAAATATTATGTCATGTTACTTGAAATTCTGTGGTTTGTACATTTGCTAGGCTATATCTAAATTGCACACTGTATCTAAAAAAAAATATAGGCCTACCATTCATTCTTTATTTTCTATGATGTTTTTGTACTGAAAAATGGCTGTACTTCAAATAGAAAAAATAAATCATGACAATGATGTTCTCAATGACACGTCGCCATGGTAACACTTCTCAATTGATCTAGCGAAAACCCCATCTCCTTTCACTTGTTCCTTCACTCTCTGTATAGCTCACACTTCCTTTTTTCAGCATAGTTCCCCTCTGTATCCATGGCCCTGCTTTGTCTCTGTCTGTCATGTGTTTCGACATGGAGAGTGATGTCTTGTGGGGCTGCACGCTAACCTTCACCTGGTGCTAGCAAACATTCGGCTCTTCTGTTTCAATCTGTCAGATTAGATGCAACGCTACCTGCCTCATCCCTATACACATTTATTCAGAATTTAAATCCTTACCTCGGGCGGTGATTCAGTAAATACTTTGAAGTGCAACTGCATAACGTGATTGCATTATTAAATGTTCTCCTTATGCTCAAATATAGTAAATCTGCAGGCTAGGAACAGGAACATTTTTTACTTCATGCTTATTTGAGCTCATTTCGATTCATTCTGCAATCTCTGTGTTTGGCCCCTGACATTATATATGCCATGTTATTTTTCTTTCCTAAGATATAGTCAGCTACAGTGCCTACTCCATGTGCAAAATGAATACATTACTTACCTGTTCAAATAGCAAATCTTGCTCATGCATCTTTTCAATCAAACATTTTTTATTTTATTTTTTTTGGTTCAATGCGTTTGGAGATACGTAGATGTGGGAGTCTATTACAGTAATGTGTCATGAATAACATTATTTTAAAGAGATCCAGCACTACAAAAGCACATTCTGGTAAAATGTATTTTGAAGATACTTACATCTAGATCATACATTTAGATCTAATTACATGTATTATTGTTACACTAGTTTAATAATATAATATTGTATATGCATGAATAAGAATTGACAAGTTAGTTGTAAAGATATACAGCGGTTGGTCGCCTGAGACCTATTGTTTATCAAGGCCTTTGTTTTCTGGAAACTTATCTGATTTAAATGTTAAAATTCATGCCCCTTACTCTGCCCTGCGGCTCTCTCCATAAGTTAAGGATTTAACATTGTGTGCCTTCAGAATTTTCATATTTACATGTTTTATTTTACCCCGTTGTTTTTTTTCCCCAATCCGATATATATGTGTCTATAGCACCTCCAAAACATAAAAGTTGCCTTGATTTGCTTCAGCAAACTGACTTGCTTTGTTTCAAAACAATTTGAAATTTGTGCAGGCGTGGTTGGAGGATTGTCTAGGAGGGTGGGGGAGCGAGCTGTGGGTGAGCGGAGACTAAATGCTCTGCGGTGCCACTGTCACACAGATCTTTCAGGTGAGGGAGGGGTTGCCTGCATCCTGTTTGAAACAGAGTTGTTTCTCTAACGGCCACAACATACAGCAATCTCAGACTGCCCTTTTAACCTGCCAATGGGAAAGAAATGCGTGCTGTGTTTGTTCAATATAGTACAAATGTGTCTGTGTATCTGTGTACGGATGTGTGTGTGTGTGTGTGTGTGTGTGTGTGTGTGTGTGTCAGTGTTGTGTAGCATACTGTATCTGCTGTTTCAGGCTCCTGTAGGTGGCTGATACATCATATTAGGAGCACTTATGAGCAAGAGACATGGTTGTGATTTAGTGCAGCTACTGTAGGCTTCTGCTGCCTCCCACTGAAAATACTAGTTACTAATATTACAGCACACATCTTTTTGTCTGTGTGATGACTGTCTGTCTCCTCTAGACTAGCAGAGGCTGCACGTTAAAAATCCCTTAGGGGGAACGCCTCCCTAAATCAGCAGTAACAGAATTGTGCATGCTGAGTTTTGTGAAAAATGTATTGTACTTTATGATTCATTAAATCATTTATCATCACGTCTTGACACAAAAACATTCCTAAATACTGATTCTGATGTTGCATCAAGCCTGTCAAGCAATACAATGAGTAATTCTTGACTAAAGCAGTGTAATTGTGTTACATTTTGTTTAGAAATTAAATTAAATGACTTCTCAAAATGTAAGGAGTTTGTTTACTTTATTTTCTTCTTTGTTGTGCCTGTCTGTTCACTGTTTCCTTTTCTCTGTGTGTGCCTGTACGTCCCTAACTGCCTGTCTCCCTGCTCACCTGTCTCACTGTGTTCCCTGTCTTCTTGCTAACTAACAGCCTCCCGATTCACATTCCTCGCTCTGCGGCTGCCTTCACAGCGTGACAGCCCAGTAATGCCAGCAAGATAAGAATTGCCAAGCAAATTGTTCATTTCAAATTCGAAGAAAAAAAGTGCTCACATAAAAAAAAAGAGAAATGTACAAGTTTTTCCCCCTTATCAATTCTGTATCCCCCCCTCCCCTGCTCCCGTCCCCAGCTAGCCGGAGCAAATTTGATTGGGTTGGGATAGGGAGAGAATGGCAGCAGATAAGCCACCCGAAACTGTCGCCAAACGAGGCCCGATGCTGCTGAGGATAAGGGCTGAAACACAATTATGCTGGCAGGTTTCTTATATTAAATCCCAAACATGACACAACACCATGCGCCACCTCCAGCCCCCATCTTCTCTCCATCTTCCATCCCTCCATCCATACTACATTCTGTAAATGACCAGAGTCTAATCTCCACACATACAGCTCTCTCTCCCTTTCTCTCTCTCCCTCTCTCTCTCTCTATCTCTCTCTCTCTCTCTCTCTCTCTCTCTCTCTCTCTCTCTAGCTTGCTCACTCTCTCAGGCCTTAACATGGCTGTAATCACACCCCTTGCCCTCCACCCCTCCCTATCCCTCTCCTCGTCTTGTCAGATGGACTTGGCCTGATAAGAGCGCTGCCAAAAGACACTTTTTCCCCCTACGAGCTTGTAATGGCTTGGAATAGGCCAGTGTGGAGATAGTTACAGCTATTTTTTTCCCCTTTTACTTCCCTCAGTGCATTTCACACTTACTCTAAGCATCCATGAGGCAGTAATGGGAGAGTACATGTCACAGTTAATATTGACATGTATGATCTAGGATTGTTCTGTCACACAGGCCTCCACCAAGTAGGATGTGGTGTTATACCCACAACCTTTCTGTTTAAATTGCATATATAATGGTCTGACTTTTGCCATCTTCAGGTGAGACTCTCAAGATTAGGGTATACTGTGGGAGATTTTCAGGTACAACCATGACTCGGCTTTATTTATATTTCTGCGTCGAATCACTACACCATAGCCAATGCCATAGCCTACGCCCTAGCCATGACATGCACATATTCAAATATGTACTGTAAGTGCTGTAGAATAAGGGCTGTAGAATTAGCTAGCTTTAACTATATTATTATATAGTTATATACTTTGTTTGCATAAGGTGTTTTTCTTCACATGGCTTGAAAGCATGTAATTGCAATTTCATTTGGATGGATATTTTCTTCTTAAACAGTGTTGTATGGACAGGACTTTTTTTTTTAAATAAAGCAGGAAAATCCCCGTTTTAAGTACGTGTGGACTAGATGTTAGTTTGTTAGGCTAAGCCCCATGAGATGCATTATCTCATTATTATGGGGCTCCTAACTGTCTCTTTCAGGGAGTGTAGCGTTTCAAAATATAAACACTGAGCTGGGTCACACGTTTGGGGTTCTGGGGCAGATTGCCAACGCAATTAAGAATTGCACCTTTAATTGTTGGACCATGACTTATCTCCCCGAGCTGTAATCCCTCTGTGCGTCCATTAGTGTCAATCTTCCATAGTATACCTTTAATAAAAGGAAGGTTTAAGGAATACTGGCCAGTCACTCCTTCCACCACTTAGTCACGACCCATTCACCAGGCTGTTACCAGGGCTGGAACATTCTCTCCTAATAACAGGGGGTGGTGGGGGGGAACATTCCCCTTGCACAGCTTTCTGTCAAAGAAAATGGACGCTAATTATAATAATGGTGAGTAGTCCTGACAATCAGCAGTACTTCACACACAATATAAAGCCTATCATTATCCCCAACCATGGCACTATCAATGTCAGGGAGAAGATGTTTTTTCCCTTCTTCTGTGGTTTTGTTTGTTCTTTCAACTTGTCATAGTTCTCGGAGGACAAAGAGTTTACAAAATGAACTCAAAATTGGCCAAAAATAAATAAATAAAAAAAGGATTCCCGAATACCAAAAAAGACTGCCATTAGCGATGTTATATTACTGTCCAGAAGAAGATATGTGCAATCGCCGTGATTGCCTCAGCTTGAATAGGGGGTGATGATGGGGTGTCGCGAGAAGGGGAGGGCATTTGAGGGACGGGGGTGGTGTGTGTGTGAGTGTGTGTGTGTGTGTGTGTGGGGGGGGGGGGTTGTTTAGATTGAGAAAGGCGGAGCAGAGGGCCGGCCAACAGGCAGCGCTCCGCTGTTTCCTGTCCTCCAGCTGCGAGGGCCACGGTTGCCACGGCACTATTAGGGGGTCCGGGTCACCGCCTGCCGAGCACTTCATTGTCAGCCACCCGCTCAACAGGCAGAGAGGGGAGCGGGAGGGCCAATGCTGGCCTTGCCTCTATTGTGACACTGCCATTAGAAAACAGCAGAGGCAAAGAGGAAAAAAACATCTGACGACTGTATAATTACACAGTGAATGCAGCCCCCCACCCCCACTAGCATGTTTCCATTCATTCCCTTTCTGTCTCTTTTTTTGTTGTTTTTTCCTCTTTTCTTTTTTTTCCGGCAGAGTGTCTGCTAATTAAGAGCTTCTATTAGGCAGCCTGTAATTGGTTTGAGAAGTAATGACAAGCAGGTTTATTTACAAGGTAATTAGAACAGAGGCTTGCTTCGCGTTTGATAATAATCATTTGCGATTCCGGGTAGGAAGGAGAGAAGTTGTGCGTTACTTGATGGACAAGTGGCCGAGCACACGGCTTTGGCTTTTATTCTGTGTGTAAACACGTTGCACCGGGCAGCCCTTATTTAAACGCACTGCTTTGTTCCACACACAAATACACGGGCTCCTCTGACAGCCTGCCTGTGATGAATGCGAGAGATTGAGCCGAATCAAAGATGACACGCTGGGCAGCTTTGTTCATCTGCTCCCTCCCCGCCTTCTCTCTGTCATTGTGCTAATGTACAATGCCGTTCTGTCAGCCCTGAGTTGGAGGCTGCTTAGTCCGTGTGATGGCTTGAAGGAAACTCCGGACTCTTGCCATATTCCAATTATGTACAATGTTCATCTCAGGTGGGTGGGGCTGGTAGGCAGGGGGGCGATGGGTGTGTGTGTGTGGGAAGGTGGGGGGGCTGTGGAGAGGAGGAAAGAAATGCCGTTGCACATGGACGTCTCCGCCCTTCACTTTCCAGGCAACAGATGGAAACAGCGTATTAAGGCACCCAGGGGTGACCCCGGGCACCCTGGCACAGCCGAGGCACAGCCAGGTTCAGGGGGAGCAGGTGGGCATCTGTTCTGCGCCCTTAATCGCTTGCCGCACCCGCCATCCCTGTGGCGAGATTGGCTCGTTGTGTGTGTGTGTGTGTGTGTATGTGGGGGGTGGGAGTGTGTGTGTGTGTGTGTACATGTACAGTATCTACATGGGTGTGTGGCTGTGCCACTTTCTGCTGCCTTCACTTGGGCAGAGGTATATGAGTGGGATCGCTACCTGCTTGTAGGGGCTGCTTTCACAGGCCTGGAGAAATGATGGCTGTTTACAGTTACTGCTTCCAGCTCTCACCCCGAAACCAGATGATATTGTGGACCTGATCTAGAACGGGAACAAGAAATAAGGACACTTACGCAGGGATGCAGTTATGGCAGACAGTCTGAACCCTGCATTTAGGCGATATGTTCCATCAGAGTGCCGCAACGTGTAGTCCTCGCCCTTTGTCTGTTTGCTGTTGTGTACACGTTGGCCCCTGGTCTGCTCTCCTCCCCTTCTTATCTAGGGAGACGGTAATTAGTGCAATTCCCCACACCTGTTCCCAATCCCCAGGAGTCCTGTGAGCCACGCCCTCGTCTCTCTTACCCACTCACAGACGTAGATCAACCATGGCCACACCTCCACAGCACTCATTGCTAGTTTTGGTTTAGGTTTACAACGCTATTATTTATTTTAATTGCCATTTAAGCTCAGTTACTCACTGCAGACATATGCGTAATAAGAAGACAGTTACCCTTTAACGAAATATGTTGCTACAGTATTTAAATAGGAATGTAGCCCTTATTGGCATGTGGTCCTATAATGTAGCTCTAGGGAAGAGGAACTAGGGAGAAAGAAGAAAAAAAATCTTTTCTCTTCGATTAGGCGGATGGAATTATAATTTTAAGAGTGCGCCTCTGGACTCCATCAAACTTTAACAAGGCGTTGTTTCTCCATATTGCTATTCCTTAAGCAGTAAGCAGCCTCGGACAGCTGCCGATGTGTCCTGGCAGAGAGGAGCCTTATCTCTCTCTCTCTCTCTCTCTCTCTCTCTCTCTCTCTCTCTCTCTCTCTCTCACACCCAATCTCTATCTCTCTCTCACCCCCTATCTCTTTCTCTCTCTCATTGGCTTGGACAGCTTCTCCACACTGCCTGTAAATATTGAGCAGTGCTCCATGGCAAACAGCCTTCAGTAAATATGATTGGCAGGCGTGTTTCAAAGCCAGGCTAATTCCATTAAGCTATTGATCTGCCTCTGCCTCTCCTCTCACCTTGTTCTGGCTGTGAATGGCTGTTTGCTGAGCCCCGCATCCCCAGTACCCCCACCAACCCCCCTTCCCCCCCACGCTGCCCACCCACCTGCCCATCTGTCCTCCCACCTTCCTGCAGGATATTAACTTCTCAGACATCCCTCAACGCGGCGGCAATGCATTGTGGGTAAACAAAGAGAAGCGCCCCTGCCCAGCTCACAGCACAAGCAAGCAGCGGTGCCAACTGGGCTCGTTAGCGCACACGGCCCTGGTTCCACCCAGGGTGCCACAGTCCTCCCCATAGGCCGTTCCGTTCTCTCTCCCAGCCATAATCGTGCACATCCATCCTGCGGTACATTTGTCGCTAGCCCTGCCCGAGCCGCACACTTTACTGCCGCCAAGCCAAGCTTGAGATTTGGTGGGGATTGGGAGGAGAAGGGCCAGCAGGAAAGGAGTTCAGAGGTGAGGGCGGAGGCGGAGGCGGTGGCTGGCGGCTCGGCCGGACACTTAGCTGTTGTTCCACCGGAGCTTTACTTTGCCCAGCAAATCATGTGCTTGACTGGTGCAGTCCACTCCTCCCGCAGCCTAACCGCTCTCCCCGGGTCCTGGCGGTCATGAGCGCGGATAGCAGTACCGGTAACTCGCCAGAACGTCAGGATCGCTGAGCTGTGCCTCGTGGAGTGCACTGCTGTCGGAATACGCGTGACTATAATGCGATTGTCTGTGTGTGTGTGTGTGTGTGAGATACAGTACACTTGTTGTCGTTTGCAGTCAGATCTTCTAAAGCACGGCAACAGTATCACTTAGTCCTTTCTCGGCTAATTCCTCTGCGAACATGCAGCGCTGTACACTAATACAGATGGTGTAATGCTATACGCTAGTGTTTATTGTCTAGGGCCCTGGGTACAGTACTGGATGGCTTGTATTCTACACATACATACCACACACAGGCATACACACCACACATACACACACACACCCACACCCACTAGCAGAGCTCTGAGGAGTAACGAAGCAAACAATGACTTTCCCCAGTGCATTGTGGCTCGGCTGCCCTGCTTTAAATGTGCGCCAAGTCATCAGCACTTAAACGCGTGATTGATGGCACACAAGTGAGGAGGATTGTGGGATACGCCGGCGCCAAATGACAAGCAATTACTCATTTTGTGTAATGAAAACTTTAACACCAATCATTGAAGCTTTACACCATGCTAACTCTTTATGTTATATAATATGCTCGCGCCAGCCATCCCCCTTCCCTCGGGTGCCGCGGCAGACGTTTACTAAATAACATAATTTGTAATGGCTGAAGTGATGGCAACACATGCACGCTAAGTGAGTGAGTAGAGGCAAGTGTTTTATGGCTGCTGGTTGACTCGTGTGCTTATTTTTTGTAATTAAAGTATTGAGGGGTGGGAGGCTGGTGGTTCGGGGCAGGGCAGCGGGGCAGGCATCTCAGCGGGCCACCGGGCCCTCCCACTGCTATTCCCGCTCACGCTCCGTATACTGTAGCACCGCCGCCGCCAGTTCTGTCCGGCGCGCCGTTGCCACGGCAACCCGGAGTTAATGACGGTATTTATGCGCGCCAGTGCGTGCGTGCGGATTTACCTCACGTGGCAGTTGGCAGTTTTAGCCGGTGTTAAAAGCGGGAATGTGCGTGTGTGCATGTGCGTGTGCGTGCGCGTGCGTGCGTGCGCGTGCGCGTGTGTGCGTGTGTGCCTGCGCACGGCAGCTCTGTGGCGCGAGATAGTGAAAGTGCCATCCTCCTCTCGCTCCTCTCCCTGTGCTCTGCCAAGACCACAATTACCCCCACACTTCTCCTCCACCAAATCACTGTAATTATCTGCAGCCTGCATGGGCACATTGGCTGGCAACAGGTGCCATCTGAATGCTAATCCCCTCCCTTTTGCCCGCATCCTATTGTCCCGCCTGGCCCCCCCACACATCTACTCTCGCTGGCAGAAAGACACTTTAAACCCCCTGCTCCTCCAGCTGTGTGTGTGGACAGTAATTAGGTTGTCCAGAGATACTTAGTTGCTGGATGTCAAGTGTGGCTAACATGTAGAGCCAATGTCTGACGAGCTGCTATTCCTTGATCCGGTATGTGTGCGTGCACGCGTGTAACATTTGTGCCCTGCCACTGTACCACACCCACACCAGTCTGCACACAAACACCCACGTGCGTGCACACGAACGGACACGTGCACACGGACAGACACGCGCACGTTTGACATCAATCCGTGGCAATAAATGAAGTGTGAAAAACAGGTCAGAGAGGACTTCCTGTCTTAATAAACAGCCTAAATGCTATCCAGATGTTCCATGACTCCCCTGTCCCGCCGAAAACCTGCTCACGTCAGCGCTTAAACGGCAAAATACAGCCTCTTCAAAGTGATATACGCCGACTGAAGCAAGGGCATCAGTACCGTCTACCTTGGCTGCTGCACTTTGACTATGGTCTGGAGTAAAAACGTCAGCGCCTCCACCTGTATTTATTGCGTATTTCGCTCTTTTTGCTCGAGTGCCATTCCAATGAAAATGAGCAGTATGTCTTTCTTTGCACTCGGCCATCTGTGCCTGGGATCAGCTGGGCTTTTTATAGACTTCACCTGACGTGACAGTGATACACTGGAGGATACACACAGGTCCACTGGCTCTTATGTAAATGGTGAAGGGGCAGATCGAGGGGGGGGGTTGGGGTTAAAATATAAGGCCCTATCTTACACCCGGCACAAATCAGGAACGCAAGAGTCTTTGCTAGTGTCAGACCGACACAGTTGTAGTTTCAGACAGGCACCCATGTTGTTTAAATAGCAAATGCACACCCGCGGTGTGTGTTGGTATAGACATGAGGTGTGGTCTAATGTCAATGGCATGGTGCATTACCAATATAGTAGTGCCTATGGCGGGTACACAGTGCACATACACTTGTTACACACACGCAACACACAAACATGTAATGGATTAAAGATGTAAAGAGTACAATCTGAAATATCATTAGTATGTGCAGTAGTCTACATAAACATACTGTAGGGATCTTGGTGCCGTAGATGGTCTGCTCGCGTGCATTCATGCTGCAAGCGCTCCTGGATTTTTAAAGGGAATGGGAGATGACACTCTGATTGGTTTATTGTATGTTATGCCCAAAACACACCCATGAATAATGAAGAGCAAGTACAACCCTATTGAACCATGTGCCTGGCGCCACAACTGTTTTATTCACCGTTAAACTAGCAAACGTGGATTTGGACACGCCCTAAATGCAGTTTGCACCTTGCGCTTCAGACCACGGGCTTTCATTGTTAAAACAGGGCCCATAAAGTTGTTGCAGTGAGACAGTATATTCTCACTGCAGTATAGTATATGTATGTTTTGTAGACCCAGTGAAGTGTTAACTTAAACATAAACCTCTTTGTGGCAGGATAGACTAGCGCAGCGAGAACCCTGCCCTGCATTCTCTGAAGCCTGATAATGAATCAGGTGTGTTGAGAAGGAAGACAGTTGGCTTGGATTAGTCAGACATATTTATGTCCTTGTGTCCTTCCCTAACCCCTTTTTTTTAACCTAAATTGAAAAGCGTCATGAGATCAAGGAAATGTGTGAAGGAATAGCGTCTGACTGCACTTACAGTATGCTCCGGATGGTGGATGCTATAAACGTGGGTCTGCCACAGTGAAACTACAATGTTCTGAATGTGGACTATTAAAATGCATACTTCACCCCATGCGTTCTTACTGGACAGTGTTGTTCCCAGCAGGCCGTGGAAATGTGGACAAACTGCAGAAAATATGACTTAATTACCAAAGCTGTAATTGAAATAAAAAAGTTATTTATTCAATCACAAATTTGTGAAACAAAGTGGTTGTTTGAGAAGAGTTGCTCATGCGCACCCTCCTGCCACCCATACATCAACATGAATACCAATTAGTATTAGATTATATTGTATGAAAATAATTGTTAAATGTATGTACTGTAAGATAGGCATAACATGGGACATTATGATGATCATTTGTAATTGTGACGAGCCAAATAATGCATCACAAGCAATTGTGTGATGGCCTTATCTCCTTTCCTTTTGTAAAGGATGGTCCAGTGTATCCGTACCTAAGGACATGAGAAATCTTAATGTTTATATAATTCAAACAGCTCTTATCATGGCTGTGACTAAGATACTTCCGGGTCATTTCACTCAGTTAGAAAGGTTCCTAAGCAAAAAGTACTATTCGGATGCAGCCCAGGATTGTGAAACACTGGACTAGGGGTGAGGGTGGACTCCCGCTTAGTCTACTTGTAAGCATCCTTGAGCAAGATGCACTTCTACACGCTTAACCTAAACCTACTAATACCATACTCACTGTAAGAGAGTGTATATTAAAGTGTGTACATGAACAAACTTGTAGTTGTATAGATTGATCCTGTAGGATTCCTCTCCAAGCAGACTGCATACTATCGTGGCCGTCCTAACACAGGATGTGGTGCCGGATGAGTTGTCCCCTGCATGTGTGCTGAGTGGTGGATCTGCCTGTCTGAGCCACACTAGCATCCAAACCCTTCCCTTCTATATGAAACCCCTGCAAATGCATGTTAACGACGGGCAGTGACACAGCCAATATAAAACATTTTGCTAGCTTTTAGTTGTTGAATTCAGGGCAATAAGTGGAACAACACCGCCGCTGGGGACAGATCGATAGTCAGATAAACATATTGATGGCTGGGACTTTCTCAGAGCCCTTCCCAATGCATGCTGGCCCATGTAGGTGTAGTGCTGCCCGGCGCCCTCCCTAATAACAACAGGCTGTCCACGGCTCCCAGGCACCAGAAATAGTGCAAATGATTAATTCTTCTCTCTCTCTCTCTCTCTGGCCTTCTCTGTCTCTTGCTCTTACCACTTCCTATAAGCTCACATTATTCTGAGACCAGTCCTTTTGACATGGGGGCCACGTTCAATGTTTAATGCTGTTTGTTTTATATTCCTGCCTCATTTCCTTATATAAAAATTTATGATGACATTCTCTACGTTCCATAAAATATTCATAAATGTCATTACTAATATCTTTCATAGATCATCTAAATTGATCCTTCTGTCTGCTTTTATCTACGAAGCTCAGCACGGATCCATTAGATCAGGGCTTTTCTTCTATTTGGTTATGTATGGGTGGAAGAAATAGCGTCGATGTTCTCTTGTTGTGTGTGTGAGTGTGTGTGCACGCGTGTGTGTGTATACTGTACATGTGCATACATGTGTTCATGCAAATGCTTTGTGTATGCACGCATACAAGATGTATTCAATATTTCTGGGGATGTACTGTATGTTGTCCTTATACTGTACTCCAGTTTAGAATATCGCTTTCCTTTAAGCTTCTATGCTGCCCTCTGGTCTCTTCTTGTTTATCATATGGTGATCATATTTGCAAAACATATTTTGTATAGCTGCACTGTTGAACCACTTCATTTACAACTTAATGCATGAGAAATGTCCAATGTCCAAGTGTCCAGATGTGACTTCACTTTGCCTGGCTTGTCTTGATTCTAAAGCCCACATTTAATTGAATTCCCTCATGAGTTTTATGCATGTATCAATAAGCTTGTTTAATTCATGGTTAATTGATGTTTTGAACTTGGTATGCAGTTCCCCAGCTGCGGGCATAATTCCCTACCTGTGCCCTGTGCTTATCTTTAATATATAATAAATGGCTCTCACTCACTGTGTTCCCAATGAAAATTTTATAATGTGCTATGAATCATTCATGGACTAATTTCACTTACATGACACATGCAGTACATTATGCTGCGTGCTATACAATGAGTTTGGCCTAACAAAATACTTGGTGTAAAGAATATATATTTACATGTTTGCGTTCTGTTTCTGTTGCAGTGTTTAAGGCATATTTTCCTTTATGTTTCTGGAGACAATTTTGACAGAGCAGTCAATTTTCTCTCTGTTCCATTGTTATACTGACAATGTCATGTTATGTGACATGACAACTTTTATTTTTATGTTGTATGTAAGGCCATTTTCCATGTGATGCCATTATGCGCGATTATCAGAACATCAGAGTATTGCGATTTGAGTGGGTCTGATTAAAATGACAACAATTCTCTCTCCTTCTCAGCTCTCCTGGATATGCTGCTTGTCTGTTTTAATGATAGGTTGGGCTTAAGAGTGCCTTTGTGTGTGTGTGTGTGTGTGTGTGTGTGTATGTGTGTGTCTTATGTCTCCTGTCTCCTGTCCGCCACCCTGACACAGAGATGAAAGATGAAATGGAGATTGTGACTGATGCAATTATGGTGCTGCTGATTGAAGGAGAGGCCAAATTATCACCGGCCTGATTGGGCTTTGTCTGGACGGAGAGCATGCCACGCTCTGATTAAAGTGTCACACAAGTTTGTGTGTGTGTGTGTGTGTGTCTGTGTCTGTGTGTTGAGCATTAAGGGGGAATAGGGAGGTGGCAGTGGGCCGAAAAAAAATGCCTCTGTCTTCCTTGACCTTCCCAACTGTGATCTATTGGTTCTCACATAATCTGTAGTAAATCAAATCTAATGCTTTTGTTATACTTTATGCTTCTGTATAGTTTTGTGCTGTTGAATGTAACAGGGCATTGTGTCTACGGGCTGTTAAACAGTAGTGCTAGCCATGCTCCACTGTTTGGGCCTTAATCTCTTTGTTCTCTCCCTAAATCCTTTCTCAAATAATATCTGCTGCAACAGCCACTCTATACCACTGGAGGCCTCCTCTCCATCTGTCTATTTTCTTTTTTTAAAATGCCTCCCCCCCTCCCCCTTTCCTCCCAAATGCCACGCACACGTCTCATATTTTGGCTTTTCCTGCACCACTCTTACATCACTCCACTTTACAGCTATTGGTTTAGCGAAACCCCAGCTTCAGACATACATGCTAATGGAGCCTTGTGTGATGCAATCTATCGTCTTATGGAATGAGGAAGAGGCAGGTTTTGCCAGCATTGCCACATGTTTCCCACTGCGTACGCATTTCCATCCAGCCTTCTCCCTCTAATTCTTTGTTTGTTTATCGTCATCTAAGGTCTCCAGCTGTAGGTTGTTGCATCAGAATTAGCAGCAGAACTTGAACTAGCAGCATGTGTTGCTGCATGAGCACAAACACACACACCTACACACACACACACATATACACACACACACACACACACACAGGCAGTTCTGTTGCTACTCCAGCTTTGTTATTGCCAGTTTTTCTCTAGTTAGCAGCACATCCCTATGGCAAGTCCCAGGAGTGAGCTGTTGGTGGTATACTCTAACGGACAGTCTACAGTATATGACTTTGTTGGGGGGGGGTTGGGGAAATGCTTAGGGTCCACTTGAAAGCCTTGGGTCTCAGCAGGAAAGCAATCCGTGCTGCCATGCTTTTCCATCAGCCCTCCTCCAAT
Source organism: Aphredoderus sayanus (assembly GCA_027564795.1). Taxonomy (NCBI): domain Eukaryota; kingdom Metazoa; phylum Chordata; class Actinopteri; order Percopsiformes; family Aphredoderidae; genus Aphredoderus; species Aphredoderus sayanus. Next base: position 1,280,589 of record JAODUG010000019.1, on the reverse strand, counting down.
CTCCTCATTCCCTCTTGCTCCCATTCTAGACTGTGATCTGAGGCCGTTAAATAATTGCACACAGAAACTCCACCAAGTTGGGAGGCTCACTGAGAGTTAACCCTTTAAGGCTGTTTAGCTTTGCATACCAGTGGTTCTCAAACTATGGGGTTGGGACCCATCGAGGGTCACAATATGAATTTATTGGGGTTGTATTAAAAATACAGTACATAAAATACTGTACATAAATGCAATATTTCAGCTCTTTAAAAAAAACATTATACTCCTCTTTGGCTATCTATAATTAGTTTAATTGTAGAATTAATGTATATTCTATATAATGCTATTAAATGTATATTTAGTTTTCAATGCTGTTTAAGGTTGATTATGGTGTTACAACATGATGCTGCTTTTAACAATAATGTTGAATTCCCTGCCACCTCCCAGAATCCCCTTGTGCATGTGTTTGAGCAGGAGGGGAGTTGCTAACAGTGATCGTCGATGATAAGAGATTACTGCCCACAGGGTTTATCAGTCCACCTGTCTTTCTGTCTGTCTGTGTCTGTATGTCTGTCTGTTTAGCTGTGTAAAACCTGTGTGAGCCTGCTGTAATCGGTTAGAAAACAGCTTTCTAGTGACAGAATTTGGCTGAGAATCATCAGGCATTATCTGTAAAGGAAATCTGTTGATGACAGCTCTTTGAGTGACATGATGTAAAAATATGATGATTCCCATGTAGCATTTTAACAGACACTTTTTATGGGTCTCTGTGTTACATACAGTAACACGTATTTTTTTATTTAAATACAGATTTATTATAATAAGTTGTTATTTTCATATAGCAACTTTATTCATTATAAGTAGTGATTTTGTGTATGTGGTCATCCTCACTGTGCTTAGTAGTAATTTGAGAGCAGATTACAAACTGTACAGAGAGCTGTCCACTCCTCTGTGGTGCTGAAACACTGCTGCCTACTGTAGGCAAAGGAGCAGAACTTAATTTAGACGAAGAGGTTTACATGTTTGAAGAAGAAGACATCCATGCATCTCATTGACAAAATATGTATGGCATGATATTGGTTTATTATATGAATTATTTTTAAAATAGCCTTTATCTTTTTTTAAATAAGATATGATAAGGTATGATAAGATATAGTAAGATAAACACTGATCCTTGCAGGTAATATACTTAACGAATACATCTTGAATACATGTCTTGGAGGTAGTTTTTTAAAAGTGTGATTAAAGTTAACACCAGTCGACTTAACACTCTCAACTTAGATTGGAGCAGTGATATAGGAGAGAGAGATTATGTTTCGTGAGTAAACAAGTTTTATTCTTCACCATCATGTCTGCCAAGTGTAGGCTGTACTGGCCTGTGCTGGGAGCTGGCTTTGAACAGGCTGTTACATACATACAGTACAGAAGGTTGGTGCATGCAGCCTAACGCACAGCTTGAGGCCTGTTAATGCAGATGTCTGATGCTGCCAGGGTATGGAGGGTTTTATGTGCAGCGCCAATAAATATTTATGTGTTTAAAGCTCGTTTATGGTGGGATGCTTTAGATGAGACAAGAACAAGACTTTGACTTCGAGTGTTAGGTGTCAGGGGGGTGAGAAGGTTTGCAATGCTTGGGGCAGTAACTGTTCAGTTTAAAATATATCCCTTCTAAGAACAACAGTGAACAGAAACAATGAATATATATTCTAGCATTAAATGTTTTACAACTAACTGAGTTATTAACATTTTTACATGTACAGTACTCAAAATCATCACTCATTTTCACAAATTAATTTAAAGACATTTTAATAAGGTGGTTAGGGTGGCTGACTCCCAGCCCAAAACCCTAATACCTGCTCCTTAATAGTTCCTTAATAGTAATGGTACTCATTGTAAGTCGCTTTGGATAAGAGCATCTGATAAAATACCTTTTATATGCTTATGTGGTCCTTCTGTTTAGACATGCACATTAGGGTGGAACCATTTTGCCGCTATTTTTATCATTCACACATTTTTGTATCCAATGACTCATCCCAGAGAGCTGCATCCTGCTTTGTTTTCTCTGCCTCCCACACGCATGGTACCTGTGTGTACATGTTAGTGTGTCTGTCAGCCCCACGGGAGAAGTTCAGCCCCAGCAGAGTCATGCTCGTAAAGTCAAGACTTTAAGAGCAAAGATTAAATGGCACTCATCATTAAAAAGGTAGATTAGGTCGCTGTCCAGTGTACTTGTACACTAAGCTGGGGGCTACTGTAAGCTCCAATGTTACAAGCTCTTTCTTTCTTCTCTTTTAGAGGAACTTATGTATACTTTTATTTTATTTGATGTAAAATACACATTTTGATTTCATACCATTTTTGTGTGCAATAATAGGGATTGTGTTTCTGGTGTGCATTCGTAGTAAAATGTAACTTTTTCTAGTTGAATATAGTTTTCTACAGCACTTGTTTCAGCTGCATGCATCAGCATATTATTGCACATGCATTTAATAGAACAGCTAGGTGTGTCAGTATGCTGTTGTGTCGCACCTCACATGGGGCAGGCCAAAATAAATTACACTTTAGGATCTTTTAAATCAAACTGTCAAGTTGAATTCATGGCTAATCCCTTATAAATGGATGTGACTTAATGCAGTAGAACCACAGAGGAAATCAAAGTTGAATTGATTTTCAGGGTGGAGTTTTCAGGCTCTGATTACCGTAGTGTAATAATGTAGTCCATTCAGCCCCCTTGCCACTGTCGTACTGAGCATTCACTGTATACAGTACAAGGCCACCACTAATCAAATTCTCTCTCTTTCTCTCTTCCCCCATGCCATCGCCTCTGGTGCCTCTCCGACATCAGGTAAGAAATTGTTCTATCATTCAACCAATCAATAGCAATGTGGCCCGTAGCTAGCTAGACACTGATACAGTCTCCGGCCAAAGATTTAGATTTGTGCAAATGGCAGCAGTGATATTTTACTTCAGACACCAACAACATTATCAGAGCCCAGGTGGAACAGCACAGTAAATCCCCCTTGCACCGTTTGTTTGGATCTTTTATCAAGACTGATACTCCCTATGTAATGAAAGCTATTTGGCAAGAGCTGTCGTGGTGTAGCACCCTGAGAGTGGAGGGGAGGGCTGAAGACACACGGGCTCACATTGAAAACAGCTTAGTGCTGTGCGTGTGTGTGCGTGTGCGTGCGTGTGTGTGTGTGTGTGTGTGTGTGTGTGCGGTGCGTCTCCTCAGCCCTCAGCACTCCTGTGACAGCTCCCCCCAGTTTATGACAAATGGCGGTGTGCTGAGCAGGCTAACAGGGAGGTAATGGCTGTTGGTTCATTAGTAGGCCAGGTCACTGTGAGCTCAGGACCAGACGCGCGCACACACGCGCACGCACACGCACACGCGCACGCACACACACACACACACACGCGCTCTATACGCTTCATCCACAGGGACTGATGGACAGATGCATGCATTGTGTGTCTGTGTGTGTGCACAGACCGATATGTGCATATGTACATACGGTATGTCTATATAAAGGCACTGATGCGCTCCGTTACCACACACACACACTCACACACACACACAGAAAGAGATATATAACCACATGTTCTACAACTCAATGTGCTCCCCCTCTAGGCTATGTATCTATTTCCCCATTCGGCCATACATAACGCTTATCCATGGGTATTTGATTGCACTTCTAATGACCAAGTCATGAGGCTCCCAATAAGCCCTGACCTCTGACCCCTTGACCTTACCTTGACGCCTGGAGATAGAGTGTCTCCAGCGGTTTGCCCAGCTCTGGGGTTGATCCCACATTAATTGCCGTCACTATCTAATCAAAATATTCTTTATTGACACGCGGGGACGTGCTAACACCCCTCATAGCTCTTCCTCCTAATCAATAGGCTCAGCCAGCCCCATCCTTCTGGCTCCCTCTGTTCTTTGTTTGCTCATTCTCCCTCCCTCTCTCCCTCCCTCTCCCTCTCCCTTTCTCTCTCTCTCTCTCTCTCTCTCTCTCTCTCTCCCTCTCCCTCCCCCTCCTTCTCTCTCTCTCTCTCTCTCTCTCTCTCTCTCTCTCTGTCACGCACAGATGACACACACAAAACCATTATTACCATCGTTGCAATATTATGCGTTATTACAGAAACATTAGAGATTTTGTTTTTGTTTGTTTTGAGCAACATATGTTGCTAAATTCTTATTTTTACCCCATTGGCTTCTAGTCCTCTCAAAAAGCTCTGCATGGGCCATAGTTATAATTTATTACTATAAATGCTGTCAGCAATATATTCTGAGCTATTTTTACAACGCTGTGAACTGCTTGTCAGTGATGTCTGGTAAACAGGAGAGAGAGGAAATGAGGACAGAGAAGCGAAGAGAAAAGAAAAGGGAGGAGATGAGAGGAGAAGAGAGCAAAAGAGGAGAGGAGAGGAGAGGAGAGGAGAGGAGAGGAGAGGAGAGGAGAGGAGAGGAGAGGAGAGTAGAGGAGAGGAG
>JAODUG010000019.1:1262114-1273777 GCA_027564795.1 Aphredoderus sayanus | reverse complement strand
AGAGAGAGAGAGAGAGAGAGAGAGAGAGAGAGAGAGAGAGAGAGAGAGAGAGAGAGAGAGAGAGAGAGAGCGTGGGATAGATGGAGAGAGAGAGAGAGTAGGGGAGAGAAAAAGAGAAATGGGGTTTGCTGCAGCTCCAGCATTTGTTGACACAGATTTACAATGACTCTCCCGCTGCTTCACGCATTACAGTAACACGGCATGTCAATAGCTCTCTGGGCTTGAAAAGCAGCCATGCCAAAGATGTCTGGGAGTGATGCCCTTCCCTTGATAACCAGCGCCGCTCATAAGTCAGGCAGGAAGCGAGGAGCAAGACAAGGGGGAGCTTTTTTTTGCTTTTTTTCTTTCTTTTTTTAACTTTCTTTCTTCTCTTATCAGCCCCCCCCCCCCACTCCCTCCACCCACTCATGTGTGGACATCTCTACATCTTCTCTAATGTCTTTCAATCAGTTATGTTTTTCTCCCTTTTCTATCACCCTTTCCACCCTTTTTTTGTCTCTTGCACTCGCACACATATTCCCACCACTCCCTCTGCATCTCCCTCTCCCTCTCCCCTACCTCCCCCTCTCCCTCTCCCTCTCCCTTTATCTCTCGGATGCCCGGCTACAGGCTCAGTAGGACAGGATTTAGGCATTAGCTCAATCCCCCTATCTACTTCCCCCCATGATTGCACACACTGTTTCTGTCACCCATGTACCCTAGTGGGCTGAGCATGCCTTGTAGGGCTCACTGTCCCCCTATATAAACACCAGGGGGAGAGCTTAAACTCCACGAGACAGTCTGACATAGTCAACTGGAACAGTGCTTCTCAAACTGTGGGTCAGGACCCGAGAAGGGTCGCAGGATGCTATTAGCAGGATTGTTCAAGGAGATTTCGGTATAATATTTAGTTATAATTAATAATATTTCTATATCCATAATCTAATAGTATTGTTATATTTCATTGTGCATTTAAAAACATTATATACATGCATTTTAATGATGTATTTTTATGCTGTCATGTATAACAAAGTGGTTAATCGCTTCTTTCGGGCGGTTATAGGTCAAAATGTTTGAGAGCCAATGAATTACTTAGACTGTCTCTGTGACAGTGCAATAGAGACTGAGGTTAACAGTCAACGTCTTAACAGGATGGCGAAGCAGCCTACACAGATCTCTCAAGCCAGACATTACCCATCAGCACTACAAGAACAGGGCTTGTGCCCCCGTTCTGCTGAGTCATGGTGAGCCCCAAATGAGGTGGCTTTTGATGTGTGACATTCACCTTCATGAAATCTTGATGAGAGCCAAAGTCTGTTGTCTGTCTAATGAGGGCTGCAGCAGACGGACTAGCCGGCTAACCACTTCAGCTAGCAAAGCTATTACTGGAACACTTTAGTGAAGTATTCTGGACTCAGTTCTACAGATGGACCCCAGGCTGTTACAGGGAGGGAGTTTATGTTTTTTATGGGATGGGATACACAAGAGATTGGATAGCATCAGACACCAGAAGGTCCTGATGGTCTTAATCTGAAATGCTGTTGTGCTGCAGTGTGTTAGTTGCAGTGATATTGCGCTTTGCACATGTTTCTGAATTAGCTTCAGATACTGCTAATTGGTAGCATTACTGGGCACATTCTACCAAACGATTTGCACAATATGTCCAAAACAAGATATTCAGCGATAAAAAAAAACATGTAGCCTATGCTATTGGTAATGTAGAATTATATTATATGGAACTATTTCCAAACGTAAGACATATTTATAGATAGTCGCCCTGTTTGCAAGTGTTCGGGAATATGATTCTGCCGACTGCTACAGTGTGAATCTGTCAAGCTGTAGGCGCGTGGATCTGTCAGTCCATCTAAGCTCACCTCGAGCTGTAACTCCTGTTGGTTCTGTTCGAAATCCCTCCCGCTTATAGAGGCAGCCATCGCCTCAACACTGAAGCCTCTTATCAGCACTGCCGCACTGCCGCCAGTAGCGCATTTTCGCACATGGGCAAAATATACTACTGTGCTGTATGTCTATACAGACGCTCTCCCGCATGCATTGAGGTACACAAAAACATACTGTATGTAGAACGTTCACGCACGCTTATACGCCAGCACACTGTAGCATTACACAATGTCTTACTTTCATGCAACACACGCAATTTGCGGAATTTGCCTCTAAATTATTCATAGCGTTGAGAAAGACTCCTGTGGGCTGGGTAAAATAAGCTACAGTATATTGTTACATGTTTGTTGTTGATGCATTAATGTTGAACGGCAGCAGCATGTAAGACATGCATACGTACAAACATGTACACATGCATACGTACATACCGTGTACACACAATCTCACTATTGTGCATTTTATTTACATGTACAGTAACAGAAGTCATTTCTCCACTTACAATAACAGTGGTCATTTCTCAACTAGCATCTAAATAATACTGAGAAACATGCATGGCCTAATAACCAACATACAGTACAGTATTGGTTATTTCAAATGACTACGCACTGAACTATAGAAGTACTTAAAATAAAGTAATGAGGCTGAGATTGTTAAAATGTCACACACCTACCTATCTCCCAACTGTTTATTTTCTCTCTTGCTGTACTCTTGTGGCCTTCTCCCCTACTGTATACAGTAGAGATTTATCGGCTGAGCCCAGGGCCCCAGACAGTCACCACTCAGCACTCTCTCAAATCAATAATTGGAAATATTAATTATAACAGCAGAGACGGCCCAGTCAGATGGGGGCTGTTTATGCTCCTCTAAGAGCGTAGTGTGGCAACTTGAGCTCTGATGGCCCACTAATACGTATTAATGACCCCAGGATAACCATTACTCTATATTAAACCTGAGTGGAACCCAGAAGGCTTCATATGTGCTGCGCAGCTATAATAGCTGTTTCCTTCTCAGCACTGCACTGTAGAAAGTCCATGCTGCATACTATGGTAAGGTAATCTTCTCTAAGACAAGTTTATAGCAAGGTTTATGGTATTTGAGCTATCTGCAGTCCCCATGTTGCAAGTGTCCTTTTTGGTGGAAGCAGTCACAGGCTTGAACCTCTCCCAGACAGTATTTTCACAGTTTCAAGGGCTGTAACATGAGGGGGAACATGGACCCTGTACAGCTCACTCTTGTTAATCCTGACTAGTCATGAAGACTCATTATTAGACGTTAAACATCCAGTGGTGGTCTCTGAGCCTCTATGTTGCAGGTCACGTCCCGCACAGTTCCCTGACATGCCCTAACTAATTTGACTGGAATATATTCTGTGGTCAGAGTTCTAGGCCTTTGGTATTTGTCTGGTATTATTTCTACAGTAGTTTATGTATAAATAATACTGCAAGCTCAATGTTTCCAATTAGAGGCACAAAAGGTTTAAAAACAATATTGATATATAACCAAATTTATTAGTTATATATTTCTTTAGTAGTTAACATTTCATCCATAGCGAACATGTATCCAATGCTGGCCAAAACATATACTGTAGAGTAAGACGCTAATATTTCACAAAAAACAAAACAACTTTACAAATCTGTAAAGTCCAGTCCAGGGATAAATATTAATGTTTGTTAGGGGGTTTCTCAGTTTCTCTAGAACAGCAATGTACTAGAGCAAACAGCTTTAATTCCGCTGACTGGAGGCTTAACTGGACAAATGAGGTGGCTCTTTGAAAGCATATGGAACTAAAGTATTGTTAAAGCCCTTAGCAGTACAGATTGAGGAGAGACAGCAGGAACTAATGTAATGAGGTTGGAGAGGCAATAACTTTAAATCATGACCATATGATATCACTGAGAAAGATTTCATATAGGTTGAATAGCTTTTGCGTAGGTTTTAAAGCCAGTGGTGTCACATATGCCAGAACATTTAGATGCATTTTGTGATACCTTTTTTACTTTAATTCAGCAATATTTATATAAAATCACATCAAATGCACTATAAAAATGAAAACTAGAACTCAACTATAGAATTATAGCAAGTATAAAAGAATATGTAATATGTGCACACAATAATTATAATGACACATGATAAGATTAGAAAAAAAACAGTAGATTGTTTATCTTCATTGAGGGGAAATTAAGAAAGATTAAAGATAATATTCTTAATAGATAAATAAAAATGCACCCTAGTATACTGTATACACTCTGAGGTAAGCATACAATCTATTACAGCTACAGTCAATATCTTTTTAAACAAAAAAATGAATTTGGCATGTTTGTATGAGAGTAGACTATTCTGTATCTGTAGACTATTCATACCTCAATGTCTACATACTAATGTCTACATGACATCCAGGATGAAATATTCTCTCTGTAATATACCAAATTATTTCTTTCTTTCTATTTTATAACTTCCAGTGGGTTCCATTTTATCTGGAAAACATACTTCAACTGCAGTGGTGACAGTGATTGCTGGTGTTTTCAATTTGTTTACATTATATATTGTGCACGTTTATACATTGGAATCCAATTGAGGTGGGAAAAAACAATAACGGATTTGGTTAATTAGATGCAGCGATCAAACTGAATATTCCATCATTATATCAGCATGATTGGACTTACAGTGCTGTATATTGAGGCATGGAAGCTTTTCAGTCAAGGGGTTTGCTGGAATGCGATATCACTTTAAACACATTATGTCAAGCTAGGCCATTGTATATTGAGGTACAGTATATGACCAAAAGCAAACAATACCCTCACTCTCCCCAGTAGGCAAACAGGTACTATTAGCCAATTTTGTGTGCAAGTGCATTTGTTCCTGCAGTAGTGTGTGCGCCTGTGTGTGTGAGTGTGTGTGCGTGTGCGTGTGTTTTTGTGTGCATGCATGTGTGTATGTGTGTGATTTGTCCAGATACAGTGTTTACTCAGTGCAGCTCTACTGCCAAGTCCTTTTCAGGGTGCGTTTAAATGTGAAAGGCAGGAGGGTGGAGTTTGAGCGGTAGAAATGCCACTCAGCTGCACAGCAATCTTATCTAAGTGTTGCAGGCAGCTCTCGCTCGCTTTCCCTCTCTCACTCTGTGTATGTGTGTGTGTGTGTGTGTGTGTGCAAGAATGTCTCCCTCGCAGTTCTCCCCATCACCTTACTTTATCGCTCATTACTCTGCCTCTCTTCCTATGGTTCCCTCCCTCCTCCCCTGGCTTGTTGAATGGAGGAACGAGAAACATCACAATTACAACTATTGTGTTGTTGTTTGCAGAGAGAGCGGGGTTAGCATTCTTTCCCAGCTTGCTAGCGTCACTCTGGGTGGGTTGAGCTCCCAGCAGCAGCCCACAAGGACAGAGAGAAAACAACCGAGTCCAAGTGGACAACGGGCTTAATGAATGGTCTCCTTGGCAACGACAGCACTATATAAATTGTATTGTGTGTCCATACCTTGTTTTATTGTTGAGGTACATTTCATATGTGTGCGTGCGCACACGCACGCATGTGTTTGTGTGTTTGTGCTCTGTACCTACGTGTTCTATGAGCCGCGCACTAGAAGTACACTTTTTTTCCATACTTGTAAAAGATAAATGTAATGAACTGAGAGCCATGAATAGTGACTGTTCAGGACCATAATGCATTGCTCTGGGGAAAATAAAAAAGGGACCATTAAGCTGGCATGTTGGAGGCAGAACAGTAACTAGCTTCAGAGAATGCTGCCACCCACACACAGGCACCCTGCAGAGAAGCCTGAGACCATGGCGTGGTGGTGGTGATTTGCTCTCCATTGCAATAGTATCAACAATGATGCATTTTATGGGTAGGGAAAGATCTTAGCTTCTATTCTGAGGGGAGTAGAAGGGTACAGTATAGAGCTGTATAAATCTGGTGATTTGTCCTGGAGATGTTTATATCTTGCTTTAAACACGTGAGCCATAGTGTAGTGGATAAGTCTGCAATCTATCCATACAGTACATGCTTTGGAGAAGGGCACCCTAAAGCATGGTATTAGCATATACTTTGCTAGCACGTGTATTAAAGGAACAAGCCGGACAATGAGTGAGCCAAGAAACAAAGGGTTTACACTTCACCCTTCAGAAGCATAACATCCTCCCCGTTTCCTGCAAAGACTTAGCCAGGGTACTAGTTCTTATTTACGATGGGTAAATTTATGGAATAATTCCTGTGAGCGAAGGTTACTCTGTTCCTCAAGGTGAAAATGGATACATTTAGCACTTAATGAATCGGGCCGGGTCTCTCCCCCATATATCAGCATGTTATTAAGACATTTTAAAATCCCATTATGGTGTTTCTCCTTGAACAAGTCATGCTTTTATTGGACTGCCCTGTCTTTAAAGCTGACCTTTCTAGCTCCGCTCTGGAATTGGACAGAAATAAAGATACATGATCGCAAGGGGGGGTTCTATATATTGTGTGAAAATGTTTTCAGTGACACGAGAATGGTAAATGTTTTTGAGCAATATAATATGCTTAAATCTGTGCTACAGATGGCTGAAAGGGCTGTGAACGGCAGGAGATTACTTTTTATATACCAGTAATCTTGTTATAAATCGACACAGTTCTTGGACCCGTTTCATTAGAAATCTGCCTGCTTCATTATTATTAAAGCTATTTGTTTTGGAATGAGACACGGGAGGATGGAGGAAGGCAAAGGGAAAACAAGTAGAAGGAATATAGCAGGAATAATAAATATGTATTAGTTATGCCCACACCCTCCGTACACACACACAACAGATTTGTTAACATAAACCAGACTTCTGTGTCTCACTGTGTTTCTATGTGTGAGTGTGAGTGTGTACTGTATATGCATTTGTGTTTGTGAATGTGTTTTAATGAACCATACAGTACATTTAAATAGAAACTTCCCCAGAAACTGTGGCAAATGATTTAAACTCAACTCTGAAACAACCGAAAAACAATTTCAAACTTTGTAACTGCAAAACTTTCCCTCCAAACAAATGCTTAGATAAAACTGCTCAGCCTGAACAATAATAATGGAAAAAAATAGGGAGGTAAAAATGAGGAACGGAAAGAGCGTGACACAAAGACTGTGATGACAGAGGCATCTAATCCAGGCAATGCCATTCTTATCAGGCTCTAGTGGATTAGCGTGAGCCTCCTAACCAGAGAATCCTTCCCTGCCAGACACTCTCCTCAGCCCAAGGGCCTGGATCAATAGGCCCGCATTGATCTCTCTCCTCCTGTGGCTGCATTCACTTTTATTAGGCCTGCTTTGGCCTCTCTCACTCAAACACAGACAGACAAATGCATACGCACTCACGCACACACACACACACACACACACATAAGCAGCCCTACCTGTTTCTGCATGTGTGTGTGTGCTGAACTAGGGGTTCTTACCATCTTATGACACATGCACAAATATGCACACACGCACACACACGCGCGCGCACACTCTGCATGGCAAACACGTACAGCCTGCACCCCCGCTGAGGCGGCTGGGCGAAGAGGGAAGGGCCATGTTCCTTTGTCCGCGCGGCGTTGCAGGCAGGCAGAGAGGCTACAGCGTTCTGGCTAGCGAGGCACTTTGATCAGTATCTTGGAACAGCTGTTAGTAAGGGAGAGCGGCCCTTGGCACCTCAGGTTTGCTGCCTTGCCGTTAACAGCGACAGCTCCAGTCACCAACACTAACCTCTTGTTCTCCCTCCTCCAGATGACTCGCCCCATCCAGGTGAAACCAGCTGACAGCGAGAGCCGCGGAGGTAGTTGTCTTCTTTTCTTCTTCATTTATTCATGCGCCCTTTCATCCACTCTATCTGGGTTATTTCATGTCTTTCTCTCCAGTCTCTGGGTTTTCAAAATAGCTCTTTCCTCACTGGTATACTCCACACAACACGCCCTTTCTATTCCTCTCTCTCTCTCTCTCTCTCTCTCTCTCTCTCTCTCTCTCTCTCTCTCTCTCTCTCTCACACACACACACACACACAATATCTCAATCTATTTGGAATCTACTGGTTTCATTTACGTCAAAACGTGTTGTGTTGGCGATATGGAAGGCTCAGGTGGGCCTTCTTGTGGCTCCCTCCCTGAGCCAAGTGTATTGTCTAGCCACTGTAAATTAAATAGCGATTATACACGATACAGGAAGGACAAGTTAACAGAAGCCCACACTGTGCGGTCCGCGTCTGTTTGAAACAAGAGAGTAAACAGCATACAGCAGGGAAAAGTAGAGCAGCGGTGTCTCGGCTTGCCAAACAATCAATAAATGTGCAGGGCCCTTGCCAAGATCCTCGTTACTTGGCCTTAATTCTGTCGTCTTTGATCTCTCGCGTTTTAGGAGGCTTTCATTTACTCACTGCCATGCGGCATATATGTTAATTTGATGAGGATACATCCTTCAGGTCTCTGAGAGACACAATGTTGCTTGATGCGGTGGTGGTTTTTATTTTTATTTTTACGTGTGAGTCATGTGTGTCATGCATTGACAGCCAGAGGTGCTCTATTTTCGACTAGTTTCTTCTTCTTCTTTTTTTTTAAACCACAGCAGAGCAGGAGCCATTTGTTTTGTGCCACTCATGGTGGAAGGAGGGAGATTAGCTGGAGGAATTAAGGCAGGGAGAGAAAATGAGCAAACCCTGCCAAGTTTTTGTCTAGCTGCTGTGCTCTACTTCTGAGGTTCTACCTTAGGAACCTCTGTATCTGGTGAATTGGGAGGGGGTGCTCAGAGCAGTGTAACCCCCAGAGGAACATGAAGGAAATGCTAAAAAGGACCTATCTCTCTCTCTTTGTTCAGCACGCTCTCTTTCTCTCACTCTACTCTCCTGTTTTTTCTTTTTACTCTAATCGTCAAGCCAACGAGTGGTGAGACAAGCACAGGGGTCTTGTGCTGTCAAGATTGATGCCTCCTATAGCTGCATTGATTTTGCCATTGTGGTGCTATGTGTCCACATTAACAATGACACTCAGCTGTCTCTTTACTTGGCTGTGAGTGGCTGGTTTTAGAACTCCCCAGGCATCCTGGTCAGTGTGGGGTCTCCTCATTGGCTGGCCATGGGGACCCCACTGTGGGACAAATGAGTGCTAGAGCAGACCAGAGAGTTGCACATCATCTTAAATGAACAGCTCAGAGTGGTGCCAAAGGGGCAATCAAACACTCTCGTGACTTTAACGGGAAATAGACCGAGGGGGAAAGGTCTTTGCTTCTTTTTTCTCTTTTTTTTTTTTTAGCTCAGAATTTCAAGCCAGCTGTTTTAGCTGGCCTGGTTTCTTCAGGCGGTAGCCTAATAGTTTGCACAAGATAGAATTTGGTGTTGTGTTAACATCCAGGTTTGCCTGAGGCTGGCCTTCCTATTGCCTGTGGCAGCTGTTAGTTGATGAACTGTTCTGCTGCTCATCCATGGCCTCATTTCAATGTCCAAGCCCTGTGTGTAGATTAGACGATTTAACAAGGTCGTGTTTGGAAATGTGCAGTCTTAATTTTGCAGTTAATTAACCCAATGATGTTATTAACACCCCCCCAGTTGTATAGAATTGGTATAGTTTTAGTGTAATTATACCCTACTAACCAGTCCAAATCAATAGCTTTAGAATAACCATCCTCCTATGGTGAGCAGCACCATGCTAGCACCAGAGGATGCGGGAGTGTTAATTAGCCTTTTAGTGCCGAGGAGCAGGGGACACCAGTAATGACCCTGGGAATCAAACCCAGCCTGCTCTGCCTCCTGTGGGTAGGTCCATGAATAGGTGTGTGTGTGTATGTGTGTGTGTGTCTGTGTGTGTGTGCGTGCGCGCAAGTGTATTTATCAATGTACACACGACACACACACACACACTAGGCACTAATTAGTCCTTTAATCTCATTACAGAGAGGACAGGTTAGATGCTCGTCCATTAGGGAAAGTCCTGGTTCTTTTATGCCTACTGGACCCCTGGTCCTCCAGGAGCCATCCCCCCGGCCATCCTGGTTATTATGGCTGCGTACAGCACTGTACCTACGGCAGGGGGACAGGCTATAATTATTACTACTGCGGTACAAATTGAAACTGTGCACTCAAGAGTCATCAAGCAGGACTGATCCTGCTCATTAAGGGCGGATAATGGCTACAATGCAAGCTTCAACAAAGACAATGACACATGCGCAAATACGAGATGTTTCTATGAATTCCCGCCGCGCGTTACCCCGAGTGCGTCGCCACGGTTTTCGACTTCGCATGTGATTTCTGAATGTGACTTGCGTCTTGTTTATCGGCAAGGGAGCCCGCCTCGGTGCCGTGCGTGCATAAACCAGCGCTCGTTGTACTGTATAGAGATTAATGGGAAATATACAGTAGAGTAAATCCAGCCAAACACAGTCCGTCAACCCCTGCTGCCGGCTAACAAAGACATGCTGTGAAATGAATATTAATGGCCAATCACCTCGCTAATCTAGGAGAACAGCAGCCGCCGTACCGCTGCACACAATGTGCCGCCAGCAGCGCGCACGCCTCAGAGCCGCGAGAGGGATGAGGATTTGAGAGGCGCGGCTTAGAGGCGATGGTTGCCCCCCCTTCCCGGTTCCCCTCACAGGTCTGTGATATGAAATAGATTGATTTTACTTCACATATGATTCCGGTGACTGGCAGTGACTGGGCACTGATAGCTCTCTTCTTAGGAGCAGCTCGGAGAAGATACATCTGCTTAAAACACGTCCCTCCTTACAGAAGTGCTAGCCTTATCTTTTCACCCTTTAAACCCCACCTGCTTGTGTTAACTGCCTTAATGTTGCTTTATGGGCGCTGTGGGCAAAGTGACCTATCGCTTGCTTCCGGTTTGTGTCTAAACATAATGCCTGTGAGGGATTTGCCCCCAAAGAAGTAAATCCTCTCAACCACGTTTCACTGTGTTTTATAGGAAATACTTTAGGTATTGTTGCAGTAGCCTATGTATATACTATATGGAAATGCATGTCCGTTATGCATATATGTACTGTATATATACTGTATGTGCATATATGTGCTTTAAAATGTAAAATGTAAATACTAGTTATTACACATCCCCACTTGCCATGCTAATTAGCTAATGCTAATTAGCCCGGGTGCTAATTAGCTAATGCTAATGCTAATTAGCCTGGGTGTCTTCGCAGCTCAAGCCAGTGTTCAGATGTAAGGAGGCTAGTGAGGCCCAGAGCAGGGTGCGCTAGCTGTCAGCTGGGCTCTGTTGGCGTTGCAGCTACAGCCCACCGACGAGGCCCGGATTAGAAACAGGCTCTGGATTTATGAAGCTTGCCCTGTTGCCCACTCACACACCTACGCAGCGAGGCCAAACACATACTGTACATAACCGTACGGCCACGAGGCACACGCATGCACACGCACGCACACTGACGCGCACGCCGCAAAGCTGGGGCTAGCTGGTAATAGGAACACGTGGTTGCACCCACATACATGCACATGAATAGCCTACAAAGGCGTGTGCAAGCACGCACACGCATGCACACCCACACACACACACACACGTACACACACCGCGCCTACACGCACAAAGACACACTAACACTTGTTTATGGAATGGGTCAATTTTCCTTTCAGCCAGCCGTGTTTCGCATTGAAGGCCAAGCATCAGCGTTGTGTTGTGCTACTCCTGTTTACGCCATCTGAAGGACAATAAGATGGTTTGATCCAGCTCACCGAGATGTGACGGAACACACACACATACACACACAGAGCGAGAGACAGCGAGAGAGAGAGAGAGAGAGAGAGAGAGAGAGAGAGAGAGAGAGAGAGAGAGAGATAGTAGGCCTA
>JAODUG010000019.1:1232101-1257201 GCA_027564795.1 Aphredoderus sayanus | reverse complement strand
CACACGCACACGCACTCATTACATTTAGTTGAATTTGGCCAGTGTCCATATTTACAGCTGCTGAGAATGTCCATTTGGAGCTCTTACAGATCAGTAATACACAAATGAGTATTCATATGAAACAGGACATTTGTGAGGAGTGTCTCTCCTCAGCTTGTGGCCACAGGCGCGAGACGGTCTGCCCTACTTTTCTGAGGCCTTTGCTCCCTACACTGCTTGTTGAATCAAAGCGTCCTGATTTCACAGAGTTTACTGAGTAAGACTCACTGTAGCTGGTATGCATCTAGACAATCTTCTAAGGGACTGCATAAAAAGAGTCACTTACCTACACATTCATGCATGCATGGAGGCCTTTATACACAAAGACGTACTGTACACAGATTCTTGCAGGCAACACAAACACGCTACAGTATGTTGTCACTGCTTGCATGCATGGCTTACTGCGTAAGTACGCGTGTGGAATTCATGCAATAGTTTCTGGTCATTTTATACAGCTACATGTATAGAGGCTGGCAGATTCTTTAAATGGCCGCCACGGCAATGCGTGCATGTAGGCATGTCGTTGTGTAAACCGTTATTCTGTCTGTTTGCTTTAATGTGAAGTTGCATGCGTTTTCCATTCAAGATTGTTATCTTTCTTTTCCTTTGTCCTGTTGGTTATTATGTTAAAAATGGCCGTGCAGGAGACAGCATGAGAGAAACAGAGACCATGAGGAAAAAGAATGGCGCAGGAGGAAAGCAGACAAAAGAAAGAGAAAATAAGGGCTTGTTCCACCTCGAGATATGGAAGCAAACAATTTAGGTATCCAGGCCTATCCAATCAGAAGAAAACTTCAAAATAATGTGCACTCAGTCTACTTTTGTCCTGCACATTACAACACACTGCAATTTCACTCTGCACTTCATTGGAGAAAATAGAATATACTGAAGCAATGAAATGGCAGTTCCGATGGTTGAGTTTTTCTAGCCTAAACATTTGAAGCTGTGCACACTTAGGGTGTAAGCGTATACTGTAACATCTATGTTTTTTCATGGCTTGTCTTCTTATTTTACTGTGCAGTATGTCTTTGGCATATTTCAGGCAGCAGAGTAATACTGAAAAAAACTATAATATACCAATATGCCTATTGGGTATAAGTCTATTCACTATAGAGTACCTGTTCTGAGAAGTCAGGTAACAAACATACGTTACATACATATGTTACAAACGTATGTTACCCAGTTTCAAATGTTTACATATTAGAGAGATGGAAACAAACAATACAGACAACACTACAGTATGTTTAGCCATTAGCCAAGTAACTGCAAACTATCCTAATATGCAGAAGGCAACGATAGTATTTGTTGAAAGGGTCAGAAAAATGGAAATGCCATGCGATTACGCAAAGTAGTACCAGCATTATCTCTGCATTCAGACACCAATACTACATATTCCAGACTAGTTTTCCATCACTGTCTCACCATGCTAAACCTTCTCTCTCTGTTTCACCTTTTCGCTGTCGCTCCATCTCAGCATATTAACCCTCTTAGCCTCCCAGTGTCAGTCCACGCCACTCACTCACGTCACCACATTAGACTAGAGCAGGGATGGAGAGGACTTGAGAGCCAAATGATGATTCAGCCAGAAATGGGCTCCGGGCAAATTAATCAGCAAGAGTACTGTAGCAGTGCCACAGAAATGACTTTCTGGAATATTGAAATGATATGACATGACGGCATCTCCTGAATACATATTTTTTTTATTTTTTTTTTATTTTTTTTTTGTGTCCGGGGGCTTTGGCTAGAATCTATACCCGGGAGCTGCTCGCGCAATGACAGGGGAGAGAGGTGTAGGGACACTATGAAGAATAGGATGGGATGACTTGTCTGTGATGCCCCATTAGGGACTGCCAACATTGGTTGAGTGGGCACTGTAAAGAGCCTTTTAAATTAGGCCCGGCCACATCTCACCTGCCTTTCCCCAGGCTGAGACGAGAAATAGTGCTGCAAGCACGTATGCCACACACACATACACGCGCGCACACACACACACACACACACACACACACACACACACACACACACAGTCCAATGATTACCCACCCGCCCACTCTCTATCCCCTGTCTTCGCGCCTATCCGCCAGTCAAATGAGTGCAGAGGTAATGGAGAGAGAAGCAGTCATTCTAGGGCTGTAAAAATGCAGCAGACGAATAGATGATTGGGGTAACCTTTGCTTTGGTGCATGAAGGAAGCAGGAGCATTTTAACATTATTCATATGCATTCATTGAAGTGTGTGCTTGCGTGTGTGTGTGTGTGTGTGTGTGTGTGTATGCGCTACATGTTCCTGGGTGAGTCATTAATATTGCACCGCAGACTGAAATGTGTTGATGTGTTCATGCACTGAGTGCCCCAGCCTTGCCATGGTAACCCTTTATGTTTTTTTCTTCTTCGCTCATTCCTGCTGGATATGATATTTCCCTGCCATGCATCGGCAGTAGAGTCCCTACATTAATGTTTCAAGGTACCCCCATATGTGCGCGGTGTTAGTCTACCCTTTCCCCTTTCATCTCATCTGCAGACTTCTCCCCCTGCCTCCTGAGCGCAGATGAGTCTGTCAGGCTGGACGGCGTTTAACTTGTGCCAGCCATGGTTGGCCAATGCTTCCCATCCCCCCTGCGAGGAAGTTAATAAGCCCCTCCCCCAAGGCACTTCACATCTGAGGGGCAAGGGGCCAGGGCCCAAACGCAGGCTGCACTGATTGCCTCTTTGCAGTAATCATGAATAGTGGCCCTGCTAAAGCACACAAAAGGCTGTCGGTGCGGTGCTGGGGAACAAAGAGGAAGAGAGGAATGAGGCTTCAAATGACGCTGGCTGCGGGGAACTCTGACCTGACACCTGAACCAATTTTATAGAACAACTTCAAAGAGCACCGTGATGACAGGAGGGGGTTGTTGGGGGAGATCTGAGAGGCACGAGTGGCTTTTCATTCCGGATTAGCCCTCCAAATTGAACCCGGGCTAATAACAGAGGCAGGGCAGCACCTTGTAAAGGAAGAGAGGCGAAATAACAATCGGCCGTACAGACGCATACAGAGATGTTTGTCACATGCCTCCAGAGCTGATCTTTGTGCTGTTGCTTCCTGCCTAGTCACGCAGAGCCTGCCTTTACTCCAGTAGAGTCTGGGACACAGTGTGTGGCAATTACGTCAAGATCCGCCTGCTTGACAGGAGAGGTATTTTGATTGACATGCGAGACGAGACGACCAACTATGTAACTCAATGAGCAAGTCGGACGTTAAACTGAGGAATTAGTTGGGAAACGTAAGGACACGACTCTGGCTGATTGCATGTCTCGTAAATCTGTTAAATAAGTAGGCTACGGTTAGTGTTTAAAATAAACGGAACATTTTAAATGAGAAAAATAAAGCACTGCACTAGAGTCCCACCGGAATTAGACTTCGGAGTGACAATGGCAACAGCCAATGGAAATCGACTTCCTCACTTCCGTAAAGTGCTGGCGAGCTTAAAGGGGTATACGTGTCAGACGTTCAGCACAGTGTTGCTTATGTGACACAGTGCTAATGGACGGAAGAGGCTGAGACTACTTCCTGCCCATCCCATCCCATCACCCCCTCCCCCGCCTGTCACTAAACCCCGAAAACGACACATCATTGCTGAAAATATAAATAAGCCCATTTGTTACCCATTGATTTTCCTACCATTAGCAACGTGGTTGATGCCGAAGAGGAATATGTTGTCGCTCAATATTAACTATTAGCTTAAATTAGGAGAACGGATGGGGAGAAAGAGGAGCAAAAAGCTTTAATATTAAGGAAGAATCTGGACTTGTTCAGGGACATCTGCCTGCTGGCATTAATGTTATCAGGGAATCAGGGAGCGGTGGAGGCAGAATGCGCTTTAGGGGAAGGATCAACCCCCCAGCAGCTGCCTGCCTGGGCCACTGGCACACATCAACCTAATATGTTGGAAACAGGGATTGATTTCTGAAGTGAAACCTTGAAACACGGCAGATAGCAGCCTGCTGCTACAGCTGAAGGGGGAGGTTTATGTATTTATTTATTTCATTTCTAAACACATCCTAACCTGATTTGGGGGCGGGGGGGGGGGGGGGGGGGGTTTTTTTTTTTCTTTACGGTATACGGCGGCTGGACTTAACGAGACCAATCTGAAGAGGGGGGCAACGACAGGAGGGATCCCTATCATCGTCAGGCAGGAGCCCACAGAGGGTGTCGCTGACTGCCGCCGTATTAACAGTTACCCTACTTCTCCGGGTTTAGGAGGGACCGGGAGATGTTGGGGTTTGGTGGTGGTGGGGGGGGAAACTGGGCTGGGGTGGGGTGGGGGGTCTGAGGGACGCTGAAGTCCCCAGCTGGCTGGCTGTCAGTCCCATCGGATAGCTGTCATCCGCCCAGCTCTCCTCGCGCCACTCTAATTCCCCCTCCATCCTGTTATTTTAGGAATCTATTCCTGGCCGCCCAGCGTGTACAATCTGAATTATTAATCTGGAGGAATGGGATCCGTGCACGTCAGTGACGGGGGATTTTATTTGTGCCATTTGATTCCAATAAAACAGAGTAAACAAAGTGCAGGCGGTGCGATGATTGTTATTTTGCCCCCTGCTGCCTTCCACTGCCCACCCAATAGCAGCTCTGCCACATATACAGTTAGCAGTATATGGTGTTATGCTTCCTGAGCTCACATTGCAGTGATACGTACAGTATATTGTGGGTAAGTGCCTATGTGCACAATTGCATTCAGATGCATGTGTGCGTGTGTGTGTGTGTGTGCGTGTGTGTGTGCGTGTGTGCGTGTGTGCATGTGTGTGTGTGTGTTTTAGCTGTACATTAGGTTGTAATCCGCCATAGAAATGTCCTCCCTACCTTTATCGTACGTGATGACAGCAAATTGCCCATTTCCATTCTTATCGCATGTCACCACAAAGTGAGCCCACCAAGCTAACGTAAAAGAGCCATGTAGTAACCTGATGCGCGTTTCCTCCTCAGTGTGATATTATTGTGACCTGCCACCTCCAAAAACGTAATGTCTAACAAGTGTGCCGAGGAAACAAAGAAGACTGTCATAATCCTGTCCTATCTCATGGCGGCGGCTGTGAAATCATCTCTGCACTCCCTGCTGCTGTGCCTCCTATCTGCTTGACATTAATGGAAGGTGAAACAAGGAACATTCTTAGATCACATATTTTACCCTGGGTTCAGATACTGGTTTGTAAAAACCCACGGCAAGAGAGATTTCCTCCCGGTTTGGCTGTGTTCGAATCTGAGGTTAGGATTCAACACTGCATTCCTCCTTGTCTCTCTCTCTCTCTCTCTCTCTCCCTCCCTCTCTCACTCTCACTCTCACTCTCTCCCTCCCTCTCTCACTCTCACTCTCTCTCTCTCCCTCTCCTAGCCAAACTCGTCCCGTTCGCCTGACTGCGACTAAAAGGGTAAACGTAGCTCAGGGTAAATGCCCTACCTCCCCCACAAGACACCCCAGGCTCACCGCGTGACCCGAACCTCCTGACATCTTGCCTTTCGTCTCTTCTTCTCTCGCTTTCCTCCGTCTCTTCTCCTCTCTTTCCGCCCCGGTGACCCCGGCCAGACGGGCTGATAGATAGAACCGCTGAGAATGAATGGCTTCTCCTCTACTGAACACGGTGTGGGTCCAAAGATCACCAGTAGCTCAGAATACCATTGAGTATGCTAAATAGAAGTCTGGTTGTATTTTACTGTATATCTAAAATAATATTGTTGTTGCGTCGATTGTCTGACTGTAGACAGCCTGCGGCCTTGTGCAACACGTGGCTGTGGAGATGAAAACTATACACAAACCTTTTGTTTTCTTGTTTGTCTATTATTCTCACCTATTGCTTGACACTTATTGCTCACAGAATGTGTCTTTTTGTGGGCAGCCTAAAAAAAAAAAAAAAACGTATTCAACTGTATCTGCGTACATAAGTAACCATAATACTTGAAGGTTACCATACCAATCTGTAGACAGTCCACACATACCTCTATACACAGAAGCATATCATCATAATATCCTCTTCTGAAATAAAAAAACCATGGCAAGTAAACTCACTCACCTAATACTCTAACAGCATGGAGGTGCATTGTACAGCAATAGTTCTGACATGCTATACTGTATGAATACCTGGTGCAAGCAATGCTGGCTGAGAGACCACAAATAATTGTTGCCTACAACTTTAAGGTAATGCTCATATGCAAGTGTGGTTTTGGCAGCACTTGTCCCTTACGCTTCATTGTGTAAGAACACATAAGGCATAAATGCCTTAATGTGTTCAATAAACTGTAAAATATTCATTGGTCCGACAGTTTGGAGTGTGGCTGACTGGATTGGCTGAAGAGGCGGAGTTTGTTGTTTATTGCTAACAGAAGGTGCACACTATAAGGCACTTTAGCTGCACGGCCTGGAACTGTGTGCGCGCGCGTGTGTGTGTGTGTGTGTGTGCGCGCACGTGCGTGTGTCAGAGCGTATGTGCTCGCGCTTCCTTTGGCTGCTCGCAAATGTTTTTCTCTGCGTGTGTGCCCATGCATGCGCGCGTGTCTGGCTGTGAGAGGCTGAGTGGCACCTTTCAGAACAGGGCGAGGCCATGTGGTGTGTGGTGAATGCTTTGGCTTGCTGACGTGGCGAGAGGCAGGAGAGCCCAGCTGGTTCAGAGAGACCGACGCGCTCACTAGCCAAGGCTGCCTCACAGTCTGCCAACCCAGTGACAGCAGCACGGACACAAACACGCGCACGCACACACACACACACACACACACACACCCACATACAGTTCCTGGTTGGAGGCAGCTTTTACATAGAAAAGGTATTACAGCATTCCTTGTTTTCTTTCATGCTTTTATAAACATTTATTTTCACCATAAATGTTTTATCCATTCCACGTGTAGCGTTGTGTCTATGTTTAGAGTTTGTGCATAGACACAGACATTGAATACTGTACACACACACACACACACACAGGCATGAGCATAAAGCCCTCCTATAAAGGGGAAGAGAGCTTTGTGTGCACCTACAGTTTGCAGAGATTCAATCATTCCACCTGACCTGCAGCCAGGATCTGGTGAAAATAGCCGCCTACCTACAACAAAATTGTCCAATATCCTTGAATGCAACGTGCGGGAAAAAAATCTTTATTTGTTGGCAGCCAGGTGCCTGCCCTGCAAATTATACATGACCACGGGTCCTATTGATTCTCTCTTGTTTTTCTTTGTCTAAAGAAACACTGTTAGAGGAAAGTTTGTTCCATTGAACATTCTGTATGTTGTCCCACGTAACAGAATTGTCCTTTTCCACTGTTCTCTGCCTGACGTGATTGGATGACTGTAGTTTTGTAAACCAATAAATGAAAAAATAGAAAGACATTTTTTTTTTACATTTAATAAAGGGGGCTAATGATATTCATGTTGACTGCAGCTGCGAGGCAAACAACTGTTCCTATTTTTATTGGACCTCTACTGTATCTGCAGCTGCTACAATACATTTGCAATGAGAATTATATTGACTGCCATCAACAGATTTGAGTGAGAACACTTTGTGAAACAATATGTTTTTATTCTTTAGTTCTCAGGGGATATTGTAACTTTATTTGCTCTGATTTCCATCCCACCGTACAGTCCCCTGGTACTCTGGTGAAATCTAAAGTGTGTTCTGAAATGGTGTTCAAGAGCTTCAAAACCTGCACAAATTAGCTGTATTACAGTAAAGCATACAGTATGATGCGGATGTTGGGAAGGATTACTGGAGGCACTGTGCTGCTAATCTTATTATAAGGCACACGTCTTCTCCATCTACTCTGGCAAATGTTTTTCTCCATAGTCATTCCTCTTGCTCTCCACAACGTCTAAAGGGTAAGCCTGACCGGGGGCTATGTGTACAAAAAGCAAAAAACCAAGAGCTCTTTAAGGAATTTGTCATTTAAAACAAATTAGTTCAGAAAGAATGAAATGGGCGACCTCTTTTTTAACTGCTCTTCTTCTTTTTTATCTGTCAAACAGAGGAGTAATGCCCAATTTTAAAGAGGTATCTTACTGTTTACCCATAATACCTGTGGTACAGTAGGATGTAACTGTGTGGTCCCCAGTTTGTCCATTAGAACCAGCCTGGCATGCGGAGGGAGTAATTGGCTGGACAGGGTTTCAGCAGGCTTAGCCACCCTGCTGGCACAACAAGTCTGCTTGTCCCATCCCTGAGTCACTGCTCTGCTAGGCAGGAGTGTAGCCAGCTCAGATGCTGCCATGTCCCCCTTCAAAGTCTGGGGAGAAGCCGGGGATAGCAGCAGCTGCTGTCCCCGGGGAGCAGAGGAAATGCAGGACCCCTGGTCATTAGTGGGAGCCAGTGTGCCGGGACAAGCCTAGGTCTTAGACAGCTGGAAGACCTCCGTCACTCTTCATCCCTCTATCTCGCCAACCATCCATTTCCCCCATCCCTGCCAAAAGGGATCTTGTATCCTCTCTTTCTCCTCACTTCTCTTGAAAGGCTGACAAAGGCTTGGTCCCCAGTGGATGGTGTGAAAGAGACAGGGAATACATTTCAGTCTCTGCTTTTGCATAAACATATTCAAAATGTCCACTAGGGATTTTACACGCAGTAGTGTATTATAAATGTTCAATCCAACCTGTATGCTTAAATGCTTTTATTTTCTTGGTCGTAATGGCAGCATTAGAGTGATACAGTTGTTTTGAGTTCATGAGTATTAGAAAACATTTCCTCTATTGGTCCTCGTAATCATATGAGTAAAACCATTTCTAAAGTTCCCTTGTTACAGTGAAAAGTCAAAAATATTCAGACATTTTCTTCAGTATCGCCCAGCTTTATCATGAACTCTGTACTCTGTTTTTTGACTCAGATTTTATATTTACGTATGTGTGGGTGCATGTGTTTAAATGTGCTTAAGTGTTAATTTTTATTTTATTGTTGAGCTTTGTGAAAAGGAAGATGTATCTTATTATATTATTGTATATCCCATGATGTTCCATATACTAAACCGGAAACATAGAATGCATATTGGTTTTTGCTTTGCTGTCACCCATCGGAATGGCAAAGGGGTTCCATTAATTCTAAACTTGGAGTGTACAGTGTATGTACTACAGTATATGTACTATGTGCACAGGAGCGTGATACTCTGACTTACTGTATGAGTAGGAGGCGCTGACATTTGGTGTTTGCAAGAATCCCGGGTCTATATGAGATTCAAAATGAGTGGTGCTTTCTTGAAACAGTATCACACTGTCTGGGCCTGCTGTCTGAATTCATTAAGATATATTTTACTGTATCCCAAAGTCAATATTGCAGACACATTGCTTTTGTTCAAAGCTTTCCTTCCACCATTGTGCATTGTTTACACAGAAAGACGGCTAGCTGTATACGGTATGAGATGTGTAGGTAATATCTGGTAAAATATGCTGAGTATGAGTATTTTGGGAATGGCTGTGTGAAGGTTCACATTGCGCCTTATGTAACTTACTAGATAAAACTTTTCCCCTTCCCTTACACCCGTTGGTTTTGCATGCATTGTTAAATAGGACTGATGGAAGCGGCATGGCCATTAGTCACCGCATCGCCTGGCTAATTTGTGTGCTCTTACAAGTACAAAGATGTCAAGCAGGAGCAGCAGGCTTACCTTGGCTTCCCCTGAGACCATTAATCCTTTGGCTGATGTCGTCTCGGCCCGCGGTCTCACCTGGCTTACAGTGCTGCCAACAAACTGCTGTTCCCAGTCTTTCCTTGTTTCAGTCTATATATTTTGAGTCCATTCAGTGTTCATTGCCACCATCATCATGTATGATGAGGAGATTTGAAGCCCCATCATAATTATTTATTTTAATTGAGGGTTTTGTGTCTCTCAAGCATAAGCTACCCTTTTGAAGTTGAACTTGGCATTTGCTTATAGGCCTGTTTACAAAAGGCTGGGGCAATCAATATTCGCTGAAATAATTGAAGTTGACTTTCAGTCAGCTAAGTTATCTTTTATCACCCATTTAAAATTACATTAAGACCTCCAGAAATGAACCCTCTTTAGCATTCACAAGAGTCTCTTTTATATTACCATTACAGCAACTGATTAGGATTTTGCTTAATGACAGAACAGTGACAGTATCTTGGCTTTATTATTTTCAACTGAGATCCTCTAATGATTATTCGATTTCTCCTGGAATGGCCATGCTTTGTTATTGCAGAGCATTCAATACATTTAAAGTAGCATTTATGCAAGTGATCCAGCCTTCAGATCGACACTGATGCAAAAAGGCCATGACGGTCACTTAAAGAAGCGTGCTAATTGGACCCTAACAAGTTTAGAAATCATGAGAAACATGTTTCCTGTGCGTGGTGGATAGCTAATGTGACCTCCAAAACAATTTGACATCAAGAGAAGAGACGAGAACAGAAGAGAAGAGAAGAGAAAGGAAGAGAAGAGAAGAGACAAATAATTAGCTCTTAACATGCAGTTTAAGTTTATTAGTTCCCAAGGAAAAGTGTTGCAGCAGCAAAATGCAATAATACACTTATTAATAGAGGTGTTACATAGCAACTGTTATATAAATAATATGAACTCTAGTTAAATACAAGACATATTGTCTCTATAAAAATAGAACGACCAAAGCAGCTGAAAATTTGGAAACACAAAAGTTATTCAGAGTATAGCTCAGAAAGTTATTTTGAATATAGATTACAGCATAACTACAATGGCATTAATCGTTCATGACCTACCACCATTCACACATAATGAAAAGATTAACAAGTTTCAACTGCTAGTCAACTGTCTCCACTACATTATATTTTCTCTTTCATTTTTCACTCTCTTTTCTTTCCCTCTCCTGGCATTTCTCTCTATCACACATCTTCATTCGGCAGTGTAGTAACGGGAATGGACGTGTAGGCAAGGAGGTGAAGGTGGACTGTAGATTACCTTTGCAATTTCAGGAGAGAATGCAACTGATAATGATCCGGGATGTTCCCGGGAAAGGTCAGCTGAAATTGCAACAAGCGTAATTAGTATCTTATCAATAATGCATCCAGGGGTTCAGTGGGTGTATGTACAGTGTGTGTGTGTGTGTGTGTGTGTGTGTGTGTGTGTGTGCATGCGTGCATGAACTGCGGGTGCATGCTGTGTCTACGTGTGTGTGTCCATGCATGTAAGTGTTAGGCAGGGATAAACCCTGAGTGCCCCTCTCTTGACATTCATTAGCATAAAAACACCTATATGCCACACATGGGACCTAAGCATTAACATGCAGCCCCCCACTGGCAAGCTGTACAGTACATTGTGACAGTAATGATACCACCAATGGCTGCACAGACACTACTGATGGAAAACTTCAAGAGACACGTCGATCACAAAGTCAGTTACTATCGACAAAAGCGTCAAAATTAGAGGCCATAAGGGGCTGAGGAATATGAGATAAGGGTATATTTTGCATGAAACATGCAGAAAATATTGGAGTATTATGCAGAATTGGAATTGGCTCTCATGCAATCACTGGCTAATTATCTAGTGGTGGAATACATTCCCTGAAGCACCGTCTAAGTCTAGACATACTCTATATCATAGAATAGTGCTGAATGTCAAGTTCTCTCTTAGAGGAACAGCATTAAACTGTCTCCTCTAAAATACCTCTAAAAGATGTACTGTAAGTGGGTACTGCTGCCAAGGCAAAACAAAATAAAAGAAGAGATTGTAATTTATCTGTACTGTACTGTATTCCTATTTCTTTCCTCTAAATGTACTGTAATCTGTTTTCTACGACTACGTAGGGTCATTGTAGGTTAAAAAGATGAGCTGGGAGAGGAAGTAATATTCCGAAGATTAAAGTTTCCATTTTACATTTACGAGAAAAAAAGATATTCTCTGAGATTATAAAGTTGTAAATGTGTGAGTTATTTCTCCCCTCTATCATACATATCTGGATTTGGAGAAATTGCCATAAATTGGGCATACTGATTTGGATGAGGTCACAGCTTGTGTGCATCAGGAACTACAACGCAATGGCCAGATGCAAGGATATTGCTGGTTACATGTATAGACCATTCAAATGGGATTTGTGGTCTACAGCAGGACAAAATAGGATACAAATCAAATGAATTGATTGAGGTGTGGACCTCAAAGAGAGCAGCAGTTTAGGTCTCTGAACCTCTGAACATCTCTGAGCTAAAGCCACATGTATTTCCTCATGGCTAAATCCAATTGAGAAGTATAATTTTATTAGGTCATCCACTGCTTATTACTGCCAATGGCAGCATTGGTAAAAAACAAACAATTTCTTTTCAAGTACTTATTATCAAATAAAGTTGTGATTCTTTTATCTCAGAATATATATTTTTCTCATGAATTTGTGTTTTTTTTCTCTCACAATGTAAGACTTCTTAATATAAGAAATATATATGATTTTTTTCTTGCAAATATTCAACTTATCTACAATAGCTGTAGAAATTTGCTGGAAATTGGACACTACTGTATATGCATTATTTTATACTGCACTACAGGCACATTTCATTTGTAATCACGATAGTATTCCTAAAAATGGCAACATAGTGAAAACAAGACTCGGCCATAGCTAATGTCAGTCCATGCATCTTTATGAGTGTTTACAGATCCAATATTACATATGGTGGCATCATAACCATGATGATCCAATATTCAGCCGCTTTGGAGCAACCTCCACACGATCTGATATTATTGGCCACTGTTGTAGGTAGGCATATCAGTAAATCAGTTCAATCTGGGCATACAGTAGAGCTGAAATATTAAAGTTGAAAAGGAAAAGTAGCCTGAATAATGCATTAGAAATGTTCATGGTCATATACTGTCTCACTATTAAGGAGTTCAACATTGAGGCACATATTGCCAGCCCCTCGACAAGCCCCCGCCTCTTTGCTACACCCCTTCAAAGAGGAAGGAATATGCTCTTAAGATCAGGTTGTTGAGTTTGAGGAGCAGCGAATGTACTGTATGCACGATGTGTGTGGAGGAGAGAGGGTTCAGTTTGAGAGCTTGCAGCATCAAGTGAGCCCAAAGATAAATATGTGTGTGTGTGTGGGTGTGGGTGTGTGTGATGTTGTTGTTTTTGATGTAATGATCTGAGGTTCCCCTGCCTGTTGATAAGTTGCCTGAGAACGCATGAGCAGGAGGAGAAACTGGAAGCGAGCGAGATGAATGTGATTGGATTGCTGGCCGAGAGCAGCCCTCTCCCATCTGTCTCCGAGTCTGCCATCCCATCTCGCAGGCGGCGGGAGGTAATTGGGTTCATTGTTCTCACCACAGGATCCTCCGGATTGAAAGCTTCATTATCTGGATAACCATGAATGTAAATGAACCACACATATACGGAAGGGTAATGGGGAAAAAATAGATCACTGCTACACACAAACCGCAAACCCAAACATATACAGCTCTCCTGTGTGCACCAACATCTAGGAAACGCATAGGTCACTTTGACCTATGAGAACATAGTTACTTTGACTACTGAAATTTCGGCATGATATTTTCAGTTTTTGCTCCTTGTATTCCGGTGTCTCTCCCTGTTTCTGTAAAGACAGAGAACATACAGTATGACGTCAGAAGATGCATTCTGGTCTCCAACATCCCTGGCAAACACCACTCTATACTGGGAGTTACAGTACCCGCACTGCTTATGAAAGCATATTCGCATGATTAAACATTAGTCAGCCCAACACACACGGAAGTTTCTACCCTCTACGGCAGGAGAAGGCCTGAAGGACAACAATATGCCTTGTGTGCTTTGAATTATTCATGCAAATCCAACGTAGAACAGAAACCTGGCCACATCTCTCTCTCTCTTTCTAATTAGTTGGAGTTTGGGGGCAACTGTTAGTCAACCTTCTGACGGGTAGCTCACGGTGCAATACGAATACACAGTGAGTGGGTGAGTGCTGGACAGGTAAGGGTTAAAAGCAGAAGCCTCCTGAAAATGAACAGGAGTGCGCACGGTGGAGCCCAGCTCTCAGGTCCTCCGGCAAATCCATCAATTAGCCTCAGATGTGATCTGCATTGGAGATTAGCGCAATTTAAGCATGTCAGGAAAGCGGCCTAATCCGCCCTCTGATGGGTGCTCCACTTTTCAATTTGCTCATCAGCAGGGACACTGGAATGGGCAAGGACCTGGGGATCGCACGCGCAGGGAGAAATGCATTCATGTATTTAGTGCAAGCACAACGTCCCCCTGGATCGCTACTCATCACTTTTGCATCTCAGAGAGACTTGTGGTCCTAATGAAGCCGCCTGTTAACTTGGGACGCTCCCGATCGCAGGCAGCAAGCAAAGCGCTGATATCACAGAAGCGGAGCCTCCAAAGTCGGAGAGGAGACTCGCGGCGTAATGCGATGTCTTGTAAGGTCACAGTGTGAATAGAACCATGGGAGAATGGGAGAAAAACGGGAGGCGGAGAGGGGAGCGGCCGTCCTCACTGACTCCGGCGTGCTGTGCCTTAACATTGGTTGCAGGGCCCTGTCAGGTTGTGTTTACTTTCCCTGAAGGACATTTCGCCTCTGGAAGCCCGGGGAATGAATGGAGAACTCATTTCTCCAACAGAGACTAGTCAATCACTCCACATTTATTCTTCTCCCTTGCCGTGACCTCTCGCCGGCCAGGCGGACAATGGCGCCCTGGAAAACCGCAGATGGGTTTGACTTAAAGCAAGTACTCACAGTATACACAAAGCACGTCAATACTGCTAAAATCGCTGGTGGAATAAAAGGTGAAAAAATCTTTAGATTAGATGGTGAAGGTACAGTTCTTTTTTAGCAAGGATACATTGATCTACGGTATAATAGCCTTAAATAGATGCGGCTATAAAGTCTGTATCGCTGTAGTGCATTTAGCATGCTGTTTGTAGTCTCCTGTGCTAGTGCCATGTAATGGTTTTCTCTTTGGAAGCAACGTATTCGTGGATCAGAATTTGACACAATAGAATATGTTTGAAGCCTAGCATGGCAGCATGCTAATGTCATGACTTGGGTCGGGCAGATGGCAAGAACAGTTAGGGATCTCATTAGCCCAACCAAGCGTCCACGCCTCGTTGCAAAACCTTTCATTAAAGTTCCATAGCTGAAATAATACTATCTAACAATATTGGTCAAAGTCGAGAGAGGGTAGAACAAAGTGTCAATTTTTTTTTGCCTTCCTGTGTTAGCAAAGCTGGGAGATTAATATGATGTGTGGATGTGTGTGTGTGTGTGTGCGTGTGTGTGTGTGTGTGTGTGTGTGTGTGTCTAATCAAGTGGAAAAAAAGCAGGGTTGATGTTTGTTCTTGTGTATCGGAGAGTGTGTGTGTAAGTGTGCATGCATGTGCAAATGAGTGTGAATGTGTTTGCACAAACGTGTGGATGCATCAGCTTATGTCTGTATGCATGTGTTTCTATTTATTTGTGCTAGCAATGTGTGGGTGTGATGAGTGATGCATCCTTGCTGAGCATAGCAAACAGGATTGTAATGGTCACAGAGCACATTTTGTACGACTTGCCTTGTAATTAACTGGAATTTGTTCAGCACAAATGCATGCAGGCTCGATAATGTGAAAAACGACATCTCCTTCCACGGAGGGCATTGGCAGGCAGCAAAGGGGAATACAACGGACATTCATAGTGCCTTCATTTTATTTGTATTATCTTTAATGACGTAGATGCTAAATGGACCGTACAGTGAACTGATTAGCAGCAGCCTTCTGCATGACAGCCCCAAGTCAATTTGGATGTTTTATGTTTTTAAAATACATTTTAAGTTTTATGTTTGGTTAAAGGCGTAGTGCTAATCATATACTGTACATTTCATAGTAGTGTAGCCTTATGAGAGATGCTATGCTTCGCTGAGACATCAGAGTCCATGGTTGGCAGCAGTCATTTCAGGAAAGAGGGGCACAGCAGAGGGACGATCTTCGTCAGGAAGCACAGCACAGACTCAGAGCTCTTCAAAGCCACAGCTGTACTAACGAGGGAAGGTGCTGTTACCTTTAATGTAGACAGATGCTAGTGGGAAGAGCCCGGGAAGCATCTTAATCATTTCTAGACTGTTTTAAACTCAAATTTATATTAAGTCTTGAATAAAAAAAAAACTTGAAATCATAACAAATATAAAAACAAATGTATATTGTGATGTGTGTAGTGATGGGATTCTATTCTTGTTGAATCAGCAACTCGTTCATGTTGAAGCCATCTACTGTGCTCAAAAACTCAGTTTTAATCGTTACATTCTTGCTAGGATTCTCTGAAAGCGCAGAAACTTTTAGCCGAGGACTGCATCATCAAATGCAAGAGGTGAAGTTTGATCTTTCAAAGCAAAAAGCAACACGTACGCTGGATGTCTTTGCTAGCTTGCAGCTTTGGATTGAGTTCAGTTGTGAGCATTACTGATCGACACCTGAGGAAAGCAATCGGCAGGCCTATTATGCACAGTGATTTTTTCCCCTGCTACCTCTGGTGATGGGAGAGCAAGGAAAGCAAGGAAGCCTACACCCACAGCTCTCTGTTTGACGGGTGCTTGCTGGGTTCTGTGGAACAGAAAGCCAAACTATTTACAGGGAATGCAGCAGCCCCAGAACCAGCTCCTTGCCTCAGGGTACAAAATACTTCAAAATAAGCTCCTGGTCTCTTTGATGTGTGTGCACCAAATCTAAAGACATTTCAAGTAGCACTGCCTTTAAGCGAAGGACAAGCCTAAATTGTCTCTTGGAGCTGGAGATGGATGATGTTAGAAAGGGGGTTAAGTACAAATCAGGAAATGTGATATATATCCTTTTTGACGGTTGTATTAACATAATGTACACTTCACATGCTTGAAGACAGCAGCAATCCCAGTGGTATGTGTGTTTTGTAATGCCTATGAAGGATGTGTGAAGCACCAGAGCTTTGTTGTTTTTCTGCTGGTAAAAGAAGACAATGGTCCTGGGAGGCTCCTCTGGTGAGAATATTCGTTTTTCTATAAGAGAGATGTAACATTTTCCAGCAATATGCTGTTAACAGCACTATTATGATGGAGGAAAAGTGCTCTGGAGCAAATTAAGTGAGTGGTTTATAACATCTGCCTCTTCACAGCTATTTCATTTGGTTGCCTGTATGGTTGCATTATAAGGCTCTGTTTTGCGTGGCAATCTGTCGTCTTTGCTGCTTAACAGTTATTTGTCACAGCAGATAAGGTATTCAGCAGCCCAAACACTCATTACACCTCTCAGAGCTGGGAGATTCCCAACTGAACCAATAAAACATAGTCAAACACAGAGAAGGACAGGGGAAAGATATGAGAGCATATAGAAGCATAAAGGTAGAGGATACTGTTTTGTTTCTTTTCTCACTCTTTCACTTTCATTCTGATTTGATTTCTGTGGCACAAACAATGTCTTGATTTAGAATCCATGTCATGGATACAATGTGGAGATAGACCTTACTCGCAAGAATAGATCAGCCATCAACTACATAACCACACACAGTTGCAGGATAGGCTATGGCTTTTATGAGAGGTCTGCCAGCACACTGTAAAAGAGCTTTCCTCAATCCTATCCAGCTTGAAGAGATGGAAAACCTCAAATACCATGCAGCAGAGATTCCCAGGAGGTCTTAATGGCACACAAAATCTCAAAAGACCTCAATTTCAAAAAGGGATGGTTACTAAACTACTATAAAAGTGGCTTTTCAAACTTCTATATGGCTCAAAAAGAGGAGATGAAAAATAACATTTTACAATATCTGGACTTGAAAGCTTTCTTTTACTTCAAGAGGAAAAGGGTAAAGTAAATTCTCAGTCTTTCACGCTTCAACAGTTATTTGTCTTTTTTTTTCTATTATGTGGCCACAGAGTCATGACACCCCTCCCCTGCTTGGCCTTTCCTACATCTTGTCTCAGACATTTTGGAAGTAAGGTCAAGACCACAAAATAACAATTCCTGCAAGACTACTTAAATACATTGTGAGTGAATTTTAGTTGTGCAGACCACCACATGACCATAAGCCTAAATATCCAAATAAAGCCATAATATGCTGTTCCTTTGTCATAAAATAACCGATAGCTGTGTGAATGATATTATGACAATAATCCTGCAGATTGGATTAATTTCAGATTGGATGTAACAGTTGAGTTAGGTCTGTTTTAGCAGATGGCAAAATCCCTTACAAGTTGTGATTTAGTTTAGCTTGTGTAAACACGTACTTACAGTAGGGGTAGCAGTTTCCTGTTGTACATATAGATCTGGCAGCATTTCATGCACCATTATAATACTAATTATTATTGTTTATTAATGTTTGTTGAGAGATAAAATAGGATGCATGTGAAAACAAACATCTGGTCTCATAGACGTCCTAGACAAGATCAGACAGCAGTCAGTAGTAATTTTCAAAATTCTTAGAGGTCAAGCAGCAAAGCTGCTAACACCTATAGTTATTGTAAGATTTTTTTAATTGTTATTTTGCCAGATTTTCAGGTTTTAGCATGTTCCGCATTATTCCAAAATCTAAAATAACATCATTCTAAAACCAAATAGTGCCACCAACAGATCAAAGTTGCTATTTTCAAAAGCCATTACCCTACAGACCTGATATTGGAGTCATATAATAGCTGCTATTAACATATCCTAGGCCATTTGTCCAATCTTAACCAAACCAATGCTAATATATTCTATAAACCATATGCAAACGCAAAGCAAATGTTAATAAGCAAACCTTATTAAAAGAATTCTGAAATTCAAAAGAAAGATCTATGCTCCAACATGGACAAGTTACATAAACTGGACAGTTTCATATTATATACTAAAGCTATCCTCACGTGTTTGATCAATTTTGCCCCATGTGGGCGCTATACCAAAATTAACACAAATGGTAACAGATCCTAGACTGTGTGTTTGATGTAAAATAAACCAATGTCTAGACAGAAGCTTGCAGTACATCTGCTCAAGAGAACAAGTTGATTGTCCAAAGCACTTGGCCTCCACAAGCATATGTTGGTCCAATCAAAAGTTTGTCTGGGTGAACTACATCTACTACATCTAGGCAGTAAATCCCTCCAGATGTAGTCATGTTTACTACACATTTGAAAACATTTAAAACATCAATTGACCTGTACCACTGCAAGGTAGCAGCAGTCACACTATCTGCCTCTACCACTTTGTCTGTGTGTGGGCCCGAAAGCTCTAATAAATAGGGTATATTATACATGTGTTTAAATAGGTATAAATAGGGTATATATAGAAGTATAGGGCTACATATAATTTGGAAATATGGCTACATACATTATGGAAATATCCTGCCTGAAACAGGAGATTAACGTCTGTGGGTTGTATACTGTACTTTCACCCAGTGATTGGAAGATGTTGTGGTGTAAAAAGAAATGGGAATATAGGGGCATTCGCATCAAAGCAAATGTTTAAGCTTCATGCTTGTTATCGTCACTTTATCTCCGAGCATACAGAGATATGAGCGATTAGGCCTGCATGGAAGTAGCAGACAAAGATAAATTGAGATGCAAAGATTAAACAGACTCAATCAGTGAGCCATGTCCCCAAACTACTATCAAAAACATCTTACTTGTTCAATGTTTAGAAGTGTAGCATTTAATGAGCAGAGGAGGACTCACAGGCCGCTATACAGTCCTGTATTCCATTTATTCTTCGATTTTCACCGCTATCAGTACATATTTGATCCCTAGAGTAGAAGCTTGTGCACCATTCTGGACTACATCTCTTGTCTAAGCCTCGTGTGTTCAGCGCAGGCACCTGCACTAATCCCAGCCAACACCACCGATCAGGAGTTTAATTCAGGCCTATAGTGAGGGTGTACATGACATGATTAGACAGCCAGGATTGTTTTGTTGGCATCACAGCGACAGATAGCTTTAGCCTTGAAAGAAAGAGGCCACTGCCAACCCCAGGACAGGAATCTTTTGCTCCTGACTGCATTGATTTCTCTTGTTACAGCTGTCATTCGGAGGAAATTGAATTGGAAATTGTAGGAAAGCAGGGCCCTATTATTTCTTTTTCTGGTGGTACTTTTTTTTTCTCCTCCCCGCTGCATTTTCAATAGGCGGCGTTAAAAACTAATGGGAATAGCAGTTACTGTCAAGACACAGTTAAATGACTGTTCTGACTTTGGCCACTATAATAAAGGCGTCCTCCAATGCAAAAGGTTACATTCACCCATGTGGTTTTAGACCACATTACAATGCATTTCTAAAAGCCTTTCTCTTTTGCTATGCTGCCTGGCCCCTTCCCCTGGTGCTCATGGGGGTTAGTGGGTTACTGCTTTTACACAAAGAGAATATTGGGTCGTTTTTGTTGAATACCTCAATTTTCTGTACTGTACCTTTACTAGGTGAGTAATGGTGAGGTGACCCAGGAGAGCTTTTAGAGTTTGTCACTCTGTTAATGGGAGGAGAGTTTTATGTTTGTGTTTGTTTTCCCCAACCGGGCTTCTGAGTGCTCAGTGCTTTCGTCATGTTCTATTTCTAACTGCATGTTGAACTACATGTTGTGCCGTGACTGATTGCTCTATGACTTGAGGCCTGTGGCTTAGCAATCTAATTTAAAACAGCACCTGGAGCAATGCGATTATGAAGACATTTTGGTCTTCGTAGATATTCAAATGAATGCTTCAAACTCGCGTCACCCATCTATGTTTCCCTGAAATTATTTCATATTGTTTGCGCATGTGATATAATACTCTATTTGTCCCTGCAACATCCATTGTCCTTCCCAAACTTCTACTTAAGAAAGCTGTGTGAATAGCTTAGTTTAAATGTGATCCAACTACTGGTATGTATCATTTATATAAGTCTAAGATAGACAGTGTTTGAATGTCACGTTTAAGCCTATGTTTTATTAAAGGCATAGTGAAGTGTCGATGTCAGGTCATAAATATGAATTATTAATAAAATACACTCTTCGATTTTCGATGTACTATAATGAGCAGCAATGAAAAAATATTGACTTTAATTAACTTGCATCCGATAAATCACTATATTCCCCACCAAGGAATGCAGCTTGCATATACAGTACATAGAATATAGATATTTTACAGTACAACGGGGGCTTTTTAAAATCAAGTGCTCTCAACAGGCTTTTTTTTAGAACAGTTAAAGAAGGAGCGAAGATTCTAATAAAGAACAAATCCCAATCTCTCAAAACTGACAAGGCCATTGCCAGTGGCCACGTTTGCTGTACAGCAATGTCTGAACCTATTAAAACAAAACCCTTATATAAATAAGCAGCAACACATTCAGTGAGCTCCTGTACATACTGATTCACTCCTCTGTCTGTCATTCTGACAGCGTTTGGACTCTATAGTTGCTGTTCCTCATGGCCATTTATAGCACATTGAGCTGTAGCCAGTATCGTAGCAACAGTAACTATGGGAATAGACCTCTGTGGAGAGGTCAAATATGTGACCTCCACTTGGCCTCCAAGTGCTCGCTTGCGCATTGATTATTCACACCCCCAAGCATCCATAAAAGCATCCAACAAATGAATACACTGATATATTGATAAATATCACTGATATAATTATCAAACATGATTCGGTTTGATACAGTATAAGATTAATATCTTATTAATGTAGTTATTATTATGTCAAAATGTCACAATAAAAGGAGCTCGCCCATAAATGCACTTTATTCCATTATCAAATCCTGATGTTTTGTTTTATTGGAGTAATGGTTGCTTTCTTGAAAATGTGTTGCATACACGCTAATTGTAAACTGTAGTACCCCATTTTTTACATGGGGTGGCAAAAGGGTGGCAAGTTGAAATTCAAGGGTGGCATATTGTTTTACCTTTATTTTACCTGGCAAATTGACTAAGAACATATTCTCATTTACGGGATGAGGAGAAGACAATTTAACCAATTGAAAACTGGGGATACTTTACCAAAACAAGGCTGAAATGGAGTTACAATGTTTTTTAATAGTGAACGTCAAGAATCACAAGATATATGCATTTTGGCCATTATTTCTATTATTGCATTTATCTGAAAATCATACTAAGCGCACAACAGAAAATGTCAAACAAAAAAGAGAATAATAACTGAGGTAAAGGTAGTTACCGCTTATTAGCCAGTTTTGAATCTCAGACAGATACTAAACCTTTGATACATGTCCTGTTCTTGTGTGTCTATGCTTCTCTCCTCTTGCTTTTCTGACATTGGAAAAGCGGAAAAATATGACACCCCCAAAATTATGTGTAAAAAGTCTCAGTATCAGTATTTTCCCTTCTAAAATCTTGACAAGTCTAATGCAATGTAGGATTTTAGTTTCAATTTTTTTGATTGCAAACGTAAATACAACCGTTTGTTTGATAATATAGGTTTCTCCCTGCGTTGACCAGTGTTTATTCTTGTTCATTCATGTGTAACGGTGGCCAGCTGGTAGCTGCGCAATAGGACGCTCCGGCGAGGTATGCTAGGGCCCGTTGGGTTTTAGCGGGTTTTAGCGTACTCCAACAATATAAATGATGACTGCATTAAATTAGCGACTGGACTTAACTATAGAAAAAGTCTGCTACTAATGAAAGATTTCAACAATTTGTATAAAATGTTTATTAAACGTGTAGCAGTACTTTCTTTCGCAATGTGATTCACCTAAATGCGATCCTTTCCGAGCTGTTGCTAACATGTTTTCACTGGGAGGGAGCAGCATGCTGGGACTAAACCATTTTATGGAGTAGGGGTGACTCGATGATATTGAAACAGGTGGAGTTATCATGGAGATTATCAACTATATTAAAAACATTTATATTACCTTTCAATAAAATGTAATATGAATATATTATAGCAGACACGTAGCCTACTTCTGACAACTGGGGTGGCAAGACAAATTTTTAGGGTGGGAGCCCCGTGGTTTCACCATTGCAATGCATTGACAAAACAGTATACAGGTATTTGGAATTTAATTATTCTGTAGGTGTCAGTTCTCTTTTTATATCATAAAATGTTCTGTTATTTTGTTCTGTGGTCATTCTGTTCTGGTAAAGGGGTACTTGTAATATAATAAAAAAGTGGCCACAAAAAGCAAACAGTAGTTAACTGGTCTGCTGTTGATACCTAATGAGACTCATACTGTACACATGTCAACAGCAACTACAGTAATCACTGAAACAGTGGAAGCAATGACCTGTGATGACACCGCCAATCAGAAACATGCTGTCTGCTGATATTGCGACAATATAAAAATAACATGCTATACTAGTCGTGCCATATTCTACAGCCTACAGCCCCACCACCACAGGATATGTACGCATGCAGCATTACAGTGCTGTATGCACAGACATGCACAATGCACTCACAAAACTGTAATGGATTAATTTGAAAGGGCAGGGTTAAGTCTGGTGAGCATTTGCGCATAAAAGTTCATACTTCTAAGAGGTTTACCATTTTAAATCCTATTCCTGTGTTGATGCCTAACCTTTTCCCCTCAAAGCTCCATAATGTGTTCTGTCAACACAGTACTCTTCTCCAGATTAGCATTGTCAGACAGTTGTAGAGTGAAAAGGACAGCAGGTTGTTTTTGCAGTAGTGGAAGAAACTGACAGATCAAACTGACATTAGCCAACCCCTACAAAAGGACAAGATGTGTACTATATAAACTAGACAGAGACAGCTGTCAGAAACTGTGTGTGTTTGTGTGTGTATGTGGACATAAGTTAGAACATGCACAACTAATGTATGTGGCTTGTCTATTCCCATTCACATCTTTTGGAAAAGGTTTGTGCTCTTTAGAATTATCCTGGACATTGTGCAGGTGTCTAATTGCCAGTGTTTTCCCATCATTACATCACCTCTACTGTATGATTAAGGAGCTCTATTCAGGCTCTGAAGGAATACAGCACTGAATGCAGACTCTTTGATTAACTAGTGCTGGACTTATGAGGAAACACTGCCAGCATGTTTCTAAATCAACCTAACTGAACCTATACATCAGAAGCTTTTTAGAGCTGTTCGCCCATTGAACCCTTAGTAATTAGAAAGCCATACAGTAGCTTTCAGATCTGCCATGCATACCCTAAACCAGCAGACATAACAATCAAGGGGAACAGCAGGGTAGATTGGGTGTGTGTGTGTGTGTGTGTGTTTGTGTGTGCCTGTTGGTAAATGTGCATGTTGGCACTGTTTGCCCTGGTATGTGTCAGTTGTTCGGGGGCGTGCTGTCACTCAGGAGAGCAGCAGGGACAGTGGAGACAGCAGAAGGAGGATGAGAGGTTCTGCAGGAGATTCCTGGTGGACGACCTGCATTGCTGTCCTCTCTCTCTGCTTACATGCATTTTTCATCACAAGCTCCCTGTTTTATGCTATTTAGCCCCCCTTCCCCCCCCCGCTCTCAACTTCCATATGGCGCATGCTGACATGGCATTTCTTAGCCTGGCACACAAAGCCCTCTGGTGCTTGGAGAATTGTGTGTGTTTGTGTATGCATGCATGCGTGTCGGATGCCATTCTTGCCCATTTCTTCTGTCTTGCTCACACTAGGTGTGATGCAATAATGCAATAATGCCAACGGCTGTGGGCTCCAAGCTGGTGGAGTGTCCCTGCATCGAATAATACCGTCTTAAATTATTCTGAGCTGGAATTCCATTTTTTTCCCCCCATGCTGTTTTGGCCCAAAGCAACTGACAGGCTGGGCACGATATGTAAAGGTCAGAGGGAATTAAAATGCTTACAGTAGGGTTTGTCAGTGCGGGTGGGGTGGGGGGGGGCACAAGAGACAGAAGAGAGAAATGAGTCAATCTTGTGCTACACAATTAGTTATCTGCCTGACAGATGCAAACTCCTGCATTGTCCTACCAAGATGGATATTTCACATTTGCACATTCTTGATTCAAAATCGTGCATAAGGAAGCTTTACAGTCCAGTGGTTTAACCGACAGACAGCACGCTTTACCTTACGCTCGTATACATTCATTCTACAAAACTCAATGGCAATTTGTTATGACAACTTTCCAATTCCACCCTTCCCTCTTGATGGGGCGCTCGATATATAGATAGTTATTTTATTAGGTATCGAGCGAAACATCACGAAAATGAAAACAAATGGGGCTGTCAGCCAGATGGGGGAGGAGAGCCAGAGCAGGCCGTCCATTTGCGCGCGTGTGCTC
>JAODUG010000019.1:1201576-1232001 GCA_027564795.1 Aphredoderus sayanus | reverse complement strand
GACAGAGAGAGAGAGAGAGAGAGAGAGAGAGAGAGAGAGAGAGAGAGAGAAATTGGAAGTAAAGTGAAGAGTGAAAGAAGAAAAAAATGTAAAAGCATAAATTAAAAAACAAAGAACCAAAACGGTTTCCTCCTTATTTTAGGATATTACAGTACATGGACATCTTAACCCAACCTGAGCCAGGTTTAACCCACCTAAAAGACCCAAGCCCATTTAGCCTTACTAAAGACCCCAACCCAGTTAAATCCAGTTCACCACCCGCTACCATTATTGACAATCTCACATCAATTTCAGGGAGCCTCTTATCGTGGCTGACACACAACCTTTCTACACTGTCAGATCAGAGTAATATTTCGGCCTTTTATATGGATCGATTGGCCAGTTCGGGGCGCAGAGGGAAGGAGAGGCGGGGCGCACAAAAGGTCAAGTGTAGTGCTAAATCATTTGGAGATTCTTAATGAAGGGTGTGTGGCTGACACACCTGCTGGTTTCATTATTGGGCTGCAGCAGAGGATATAGCGTTGATTGAGGAAGGTATTAAAGAGGACCACGGGGGAAAAAAAGCACAAAGAAAGAGGGGAGTGTCAGAATAAGAGGCTGAAAAATGTGTATTTTAAAAACACCTTTGTCAAGGTCAAAAGTAGCTCGCAGCTTCCTATGCCAATATGAATACAGTGCAGATCTGTTAGCCTCAACTGTGACTGGCTGCATCAAGGTTACCTGTATATGTACGAAAGTGAAGAAAATGCAAAATATATATGTCATACGCAGCAAGTCTGCTTCGACCCCGTTTGACTTTGTACTACAGTATGTACTGTATGTACAGCATTGATTGACGTTTTTTGGCAGCATCTGCCTCGAGAGCAGTTCGCTCGTATAAATCTTCCCGCATTTCCCGCATATCTCGGTTATGTTCATGTTTATGTATGCCAAGCGCAAAATAAGGAGGACAGAGTCCCGTCAATAAGACAAATGTGCAATCATGTTGTATCTGGAATGCCATAAAACTCGTAGGCTGACGCTCGATGAGTGGAGCTCGCTTAGCGTCGATGTTAACAACAGATCTCATTGCTAATGAACACTGCATACTAATCAGACGCAGTAGCCAATAACATTCTTCATGCACTGTTGTTTGTCCTCGTCTCTAAACATGTGCGTAGTGATTACACCGCGACTGATGGATTCTTTTTAATCATTTCGGGAATTGAATATCAAAGTACTGTGCTTATTCATCGTAAACAAATTGTGCTTTGTAATCTTTCAGATAAATGACGTAGGGTCGCGTATGCTAATGCTACCCTGAGATTGAGTGCGCTACATTACGTTGCTGACTGAATGGTGGGGTGACTAGCGGTGTCGAGGGTGCTTGTAGCAGAGCAGGGTTAAGTGTCCATGCCCTCTCTCCTCAGAACGGCTCCGATTCTCTTCCCCCCCAGGGCGCCTCATCCAGCCTGGTGGTCAAGTTCGCCGACACAGACAAGGAGCGCACCATCAGACGCATGCAGCAGATGGTGGGGCAGTTTGGCATCTTCAACCCGGCCATCGCCCTTCCCTTCAGCACCTACAGCTCCTACGCACATGCGGTGAGTTGGAATAGGCACACAGGACACAGTCGTGCACATATGCATGCGAATATACTGTACTGTATGTACGTTGTATTTCACTGTGCAGCACCTGTTCTTAAAGCACCCATGTTTTCCATATTTACAAACGTAGGTTGGTTATGCTGTCATAGCTTTTACAATGGCGATCTGATCATTTGTTTCAGGTGCGACATTTGCCGCGACATTATGTTTCACACAAAATAATAGGCAGATTTAAACTGAGTCAACTAACTCCCAGTGGCCAACATGCTCTCCATACACTAAGCACTTACCGTTGGTGTCACCTAAATACAGCTGAGAAGTTAAGACATGATCCGATGTGCTGCACATGTAAAGTAAGTAGGATTAAAATAATAATCTATCCCTTAACTTAAAGTCCTCGTAAGGCTTTCCTACACCCACAGTTACACTATAGGGCTGTTGGCCTACTTCTCTCCTTCCTCTATAATCACCACAGCCTTTAGAAATGTGGATGTCTCATGCATAATTATGCTACCTTGGTCTAGTCAGAGCCAGGGCGACTGTTTAAAGACAGCCACCGTCTACAGAGAGAAAATGACGATTTTGTTTCGTTTTAACATACAGTACATTTTCCATTTTAATTTAGCTATCATTTTTATGATTTCAAGGTGAATTTGTTAGTAATGTTCATCCGTGCGAGTGCCCGCTAACTACCGCTGCTCGAATTAAATGATTTAGCTAACAAGCAATTATCCATACCTCTCCAACCCAGTTGGAATGTGATTGGTGACTTTCCTCTCTGTGATTTGTCACACCCAAGAGTCGCTTGGTTCTTTCTTCCCGCCCAAAAGAACTACTATTGTGCCATGGTGTCCAACCTTTGTCGACCCTTAATGGAGAGACACGCGTGAAATACATGTGCACATGTTAGTCAGCCTCAACCCTCCAACCACTTTGTCCGGCTGCCATTGCCCTTTTGCCCCCCACCGCTTTTATCCTTCCCCCTTCCCCCACATGCAAGCAACATCCACACATAGTAGACCTCCAGCTTTTATGATGAGCTCACACAGCATCTCTCTCTCTCTCTCTCTCTCTCTCTCTCTCTCTCTCCCACCCCCTCTCGCCCTCCTTCTTTAACCTTCTCTCTCTTCCTCTGTCCCTCCCTCC
Source organism: Aphredoderus sayanus (assembly GCA_027564795.1). Classification (NCBI taxonomy): domain Eukaryota; kingdom Metazoa; phylum Chordata; class Actinopteri; order Percopsiformes; family Aphredoderidae; genus Aphredoderus; species Aphredoderus sayanus. The sequence continues at coordinate 1,229,269 of JAODUG010000019.1, read as the reverse complement.
GGGCCCCAGAGACGCTCTAGGGGCCCCAGATGACTCAGAATATTCCATAGTAAACTTATCTACCCGCCCATTTCCTTTAACTCCACTGACTTGCAGAGGAGACACAAACACACACACACACACACACACACATAAACGGCTTTCAAGCTTGGGCTTGAATGGAGCTAAAATGAATTTAAGAAATGGTTTTCTTCCTACACCGAGATAAAACCGTGGGCCACTGTGACAGCACGCTGCACAAACACCCACGATGCTCCATTTATTTACAACCAACGGGGAAATTCACTTGACTTATTTGAATGTAAAAGGTATATATTTCTTGCTATTTCTAAATGCCAGGATTAATTGTGGACATTGCCCAGGTCTCGGGAGCTTATCCATTTCCCTCATTTTCATATCACAGCCATGGGGCTCAGTGTGAAATGTGCAAATTGACCATCCCGGAGTAATTGGAAGGCCATCTCTTGTGCTCTCTCCAGTAAAACTCCCGCCGTCATTACCATTCATGAAATGCAGCCCTTCCCCAGGAAATGTGGAGAAATGCAAATGTTTAAGGGGCGGTGGAAGCTGTGTTGGTCTGCGGGGAGTCCATTGTGCCCCTTTCGTGTGGGCCATGGCTGTTATTTACACTGGCACAGACCTGTACTGGTCATACAGATGCACAGTGAGTGTGTATGTGAACTATACTCACTGTGTGGCAGATGCTCTCTCTTTAGATATCTCTTACGCACATGCACAGACACACGCAGACACACGCACACACAAACACACACACACACACACAAACAAACACACAGGTACTGTATAATATGACAATGACCAAGAAGATGCCAAGAAATTGAGTTGTAAGTGAAAGCGAGGCATCTAACAAGGGCAGAGTGGATACTTTAGCATCTCAGCGATTCAATTACTGCTAAATCTAAGGGAGAATTTGCGCGTAATGTGGTTTCCCAACACAAAGATTATACGGTGTGAGTGATGGCATTGAAGGTGAAATTCTCCTTGTGTAGTAGTATTATGAATCACAGTGACTGCAGATGCTGTGTGCCCTGTAATGAATTCAGCAGAATGAAGAACGTTGGTGGAGAAATTCGGAGGCAACGCAACCTTGAAGATAAACTCGTGCCTAACTTATGATAAAGTAATGAGTGCAGAGTTGGCAGTAATGGATTATCAACGAGGGTTCTCATTATTGTTTTAATAACGCTCTAAAGAGTTATCCAATCAATCTAAATACTGGCTCGGCGTGCTATGTACTGTATGATAAAAAAAAAAGATGTTGGTTTGCCTTGGTGTTGCTGTCCAACTTGCGGAGAGGTTTTTGATTGTATTACAGACATTGCTAGCCATGTGCGCAGCATTGAATTCCCCTGTAGCCACTGGGAATGGGCTGAAACGAGATGAGTCTTTGAAGGTTTCTTTAAGGAAAGATAAACTACATATATTCCCCCAGGAGGAAGAAACCTGTGGTGACAGAAAAAAAGGACTTTATCTCCAAAGACACAGTATGTGTTTGCCTACTCTCCATATACATTGGCAGAGAGAAGAAGATGTTGAGCCATATAGAATACAGACGTGGGGGAGAGATGTTATATATATACAGTATATATATAGCTATGCCCAATGTACAATAAATGGTAAATTCAAAGAGCGACTTCTCCACTACAGCAACGGATAGGATTATAGAGTTGAGCTGACAGCCAGTAAATTGGATTTTAGTCAAACCAGCAGAAGGAGGGGGCTATGAACACAAATTGGAGGGGTACAACACTGACAACATATGCCAGAAATGAGGAATGTGCCATCTTCAAGCTAGACACAGACATTGGTGTGCTCTGACAGGAGACATCATATTTGCAACAAAAAAAAAGAAGGTGATTTCATAAAACACAAGTGGAGAAATTAAGAGAGATTACATGCCAGTGTTCAGAATCGAGTGATAATGGCTCTCTAAAACATCACTGCATGTACATAATAAACCTGACGATCCCTGATTTCCTATTCCTAGTTCTCTGTCAAGACGCAAATAGCATGTTTGTACGCAGTGGAATTTGATTTTGAGTCTTCCCTCTCCTCGCTTGTGTCTTGCTCGCTCGCTGAACACAGCCATTTTAGCTTGCCTAGGTCTCTGAGGTGCGACGAAGGCTGCATGCCGTGTCAGAGGACACAAAGGCATTTGATATCTGAAGGCACCTCCAGCTACCCTGAACCCCCGAACACCCTCTACCCACACACACCACACCACCACCACCGGAAAATATGCATTTGATTCAGTTTGAGATGGATAAATGAGGGAAGAGAAAATGTTTTTTAGCTGGCTAATAATAGTGACTGTGTGTGGGCGGGTGAGAGGCATGATGACTGTAAACTCATATTAGGAAACATCTCCCCCTGTTGGAAGGATTTAGATCAGGAACGAGCTAACCCGTTTTTTTTCTTGCAACACACCATAGGACAGGAAATTATGTTGAAAGATTGCTGCATCATTTGGCTGTCTTGTTAAAATGCAAAGCTGGTATCATGCACATGGCATTATGTTTTGTCTGTTTATAGATGTGCACAAAGCACATACACACACACACACACACACACACACACACACACACACACGCCACCACAATCACACACACACACCCCCCACCACACACACACACACACACACACACCCCACCACACACCCACACACACAAGCATACATGCACACACACACAAACACACACACACACACACACAACAAAGTGCATCAGAGATGAAGCAAAAGCTATTAAAACCTTACCGTGGAAATATACCCCAGTAGCATGCAGGTAACAAATGAGACCCTTGAGGTTCTGTCGTCAGTCTTTTACCTCACCTCATTGCCCAATTGTTTATATCTCTCTCTCTCACTCTTGTCCTTGCTCTCTCTTTCTTTCTCTTTGTCTCCATCTCTTTCTCACTCCTGTCTTTTGTTTTATTTTACTCTCTCTCTCTCTCTCTCTCTCTCTCTCTCTCTCTCTCTCTCTCTCTCTCTCTCTCCTCTGCTCCTCTCTCTCTACCTGTCCCCCTGCCCCAATCCCAGTCTGGTCGGGCTATAAGGGGTCACATGTGACAGTGGGGCTAGTCCACGAGTCACAGAGCAGTGCTACAGAGATAATTGCCATGTGATAAAGAGGTGATTGCCTGCTGGCACCAGGGGAGAATAATGCCATCAGGTTGCAATAAAAAACCAGATGCCTGACACTAAATGGATGCTGCTGGAGCCATGGCAACTTTCTTTGGTCCCCCCATCCCCCACTCCTCTCTTTTGTCTCCCTCTTTCCTTTTTTTCTTATTCTTTCAACTGTCACCTTTTCAGTTGAAGCGGAGGTGAGAAAAGGTTGTGTCCATGATGAGAACTCTGCAGCACTGTTCATTCTGGCCAGACACTCTGCTCTCTGCTGGCAGGCGTGTTCAAAGCGAAGCTGGAAGGTTGTTTGGATACGATTCAGATGGAGAGGCAAAAGGCAGGCATATATTTTGAAATTAAAAAAGAAAATGACCACATATCTCTATTTACATAACCACTCTGCCTTTTGTCCACTCCTCATTCTATTCATTCATTTGTTTATTTTTAATCAGAGCCGGTTTGCATTAGCCGCACCATTCCAACATAATTACATGCTTGAGTTTGCAATTTGATGCATTTTAATTTTGGAACGGAGCTTCAGTGAATGTCCCGTTGTTATCCCTGACAATCTAACGCCTGCCAGTACTACATTATATTGTGTAAGTCATACATTTGGACAGTTTCAGAGTTGCTAGCGTTGACTCCCACTGCAACAAATAACTTGCTTTAACAGCGGTACAACAGTATTGTAAAAGCCAAAGACTATAATCAACAATCAGCAAAGCAATGAAAACATTTGCACATTTTGTAAAGGAAATTAAAATAAGAAAATATTCCAAATACTATAATCATAAAGGCCCCCAGAAAACATTACGAGCCGCAATTTGAGAACCACTAGATTGCAGGCTTATTAGAATCACCCATAAGCCTCTGGTCCCCGCTGAGAGCAGCTACCAGCCAGAGGACAAAAAGCCAATGACTTGTTTGACGGTGCATTTATTTAGCAATACTGGGCTAGGTCAGACCTTTACCAACAGTGGGCTCGACCCAATTCACATCCTAATAGGGGCATTTGAAGTATCAACAAAGCAGAGGAGCCCCTGAATTCCACTATATGACTGTTTTTTGTTTGTCTGTCTTGAATTTGTTAGTTTCCCGCTCGCCGGCTTTCTTCAGCAGAGATGGCCCCTTAAAGGCTCAATTCATCTTATTTGGAAGGGAATGGATGATCCCCATTTGTCACGTTGATAAAATTATGCAAATGACAAAAGGAGTTAATAGATAGCGGTGGCAAGGCATGTGGTTAATGGATGGGATGCCAGCGGCGGGCGTTCTACATCAGGACAGCTGCTTTCAGGTTACCTGACAGGGGCATTGAGGGAAAGTAATTGGCTTTTCCTTTGCAGGGTCCCCATTGAAATACAAGCAAAGTGGCATCCTGTGCCTCCCCATGTCTCACAATATTGTCATTAGCGTTTGTGCCCGTGGCCGAGAAGTTGGATTTCTGCTTTGCTGAGTCAGTATAAGCCATGGCCATCCATGTCTTTAAAGATACATAAAGCTATGCAGAATTTAACAGATGTAGCGATGGGTGGGAGCTGGTCCAATTGTGTTTGTATTCCTATAACACAGAGGGCTACATGCCTGAATGGAAACTACACAGCCTACAAAAGATTATTGATTCTTTAGATAAACGCAGTGGTTCACAAGTTGAAACAAACGTACAGCAGTGATGGATTTTCTTCTGATTTAGGCATTCAGCATCTGCCCAGCAGAGGGAAAAAGTGCAGAAACTGTAATAATCGTTCTCTATTTCTCTCTCTGCCCATGCATTTGTGTTTCGTGTATATGTCACTGTTGAAGAGAAATATCTTTATTTATGACATATTTTCCTGAAACCACAGTTAACAAAGTGCTTCTGCATCAGGAAAAGCCAAAGAGACGGGCTTACACAAAGAAAGGAAAGCAGCAAAACCAACCAACATGCCTTAAGGGTTGTGGGGGTGGTTCAGATCTCACTACATACAAGTGGAAATGAAATATGACTAAGAGTTAAGGGAAATATGGCAAGAACTCCAGGGAACGTGTAACATTGCAAACTCAGTAATGGATGATTCACATCATTTAAAAAAATCTGGGCATAAGATGGTGGTTCTTTCTGAAAAATAAACTGAATAATTTAGCATGTACGTTTTGTTTAAGAATAACAAAGGAGCTCAGAGAAGAGACAGTAGACATTTTAATCAGCCAACCGTGGCAGCAACAATGCATAAAAACATGGCCAGACCCAACATCAAAATGAGGAAGAAATGTCATCCAGGTGTCTGAATGTTGATTGAATGCTGGTTCTAGACAGGATGCTACTGATCTTCTGGGATATCCCACCGGTCAGTGGGCGTTCAACGGACGGACGCTCATTGTAAACGAGGAGGTCAGAGGAGAAAGGCCAGGCAGCCTCACTCTGCCAGGCGGGCGACCATAACCTTAAATAACCATACATTAAACCAATGCAGAATAGCATCTCTGAATGCACATGATACCTTTTAAAAGCTGATGGACTGCAGATGCAGAGGTAACAACTGAGGCACAGCATTACCTCATGAAGTGGTCGCTGAGTGAACCGTTCATGGTGAAGTTCGACAGTTGGAAGTGGAAACGCGCTGCATACAGTATGTTCTGAGAACTTTCCCTGTTGTCCTAACCACGGAGCTAATGTGCACATGTCAACGCCTTGATTTGTATGAGGCCAACAGACAGCTATTAAAATGTCTCTGCGGCTGGTGACAGGATTCCTGCTGAGAAGACGTGCTGAATCACGAAACAAGGGTTGACAGGCTTCTGTTCTCTTCCCTCTCTTTCATTCCGCTCTACTTTCTCGGCACTTTCCGTGCACTATCCATCCATCAACCTCAACACATATCCCTCCCCCTACTCTACCCTTGCTGTGTTCCCATCTCTCCTTCCTCCACATCCTCCTTGTCTTGGTGTGACTCCTTATAAACGTGTTATATCTTTCATGGCTGTCTGTCCTTCTATCTCCTCACACTTCCCTCTCCCTCCATCTCTGCGTCCGTCTTTCTGTCCCATCCATCTCAATCTGTCCATCTCCTTTAGCTCATGCAGCAGCAGGCAGCCATCATGGCAGCAAGCCACGGGGGTTACCTCACGCCGAGCGTGGCCTTTCCTGCCACGCAAATCCACCAGATGGGGGCGCTCAACATCAACGGCCTCCCACCCACTCCCATGACCCCGGTGTCGGGTGAGTTTCATCAAGCCCTGGGTGAGCTCTCAATTTCATTCCCTTTGACTACATGTGTGTGTGTGTGTGTGTGTGTTTGTGTGTGTGTGTGTGTGTGTGGAGACGGGGGGGTTCTTTATTTGTCAGTAAGCCTTCAAGTGCTTCAAGTGCATGTATGGTGTGAAATTATTTTAGTTATGAATGTACAGTATGTATCTATGTATATATGTATGCATGTTCAGTATGTATGTGTATACAATGTACACTTCAGTTTGTGTGTGAGGAACTATTGTACACACTATAAATGCAGCCATACAAGGCCAGAATAAAGAAAAGATTTAGTCAGCCTGCCTACTGACAATCCCAAAATTATTCCACTGGAGTGAAAGAAATAAGAGGATAGAAAAAAAAAACTACACTGAAGACTTGCATATTGATGTTGTTTGTGAAAGCGGAAAATCTTTTGGGTAAAAGTGAATAGGGAATATCATCAGGTAGGTTTGTAGGTAAGGTGCTAATTTCATCCCGGTATTTCAGCCTTGTGCTTTGAAGCACACGTACACGATCTGCATGCAATTGGTTTGTTTTCCATAACAAAAGGCTATGGAGATACATTACAGAGGAGCGGGAAGGACTTTGAGATACCTACTCACTGCATAGGCTTTGCTTATTCAGCAATACTGTACATCATTTTCCCGGAGATGGAGGGAACTTCAACATTTCCCACACAACAAAAGCATCTGCTGAGAAATAAATAATACAGTAACCACATCTTTGTGCAGCTCACCTGTTTTGTCAACAGCGCAGTATTGGGTTTTTGAGGTGATAACTTCAGTAACTTTAAACCAATGAGTGTGCGAGAGAGCCATTGTTAATGCAGCAGGGCCCAGTTTTTGCGTCTGTTACAGCTACTGCAAGCTTGTTAAACCACATCAAATACTCTCTGACTTATGGGCTTCCTTGTTGGCGAGCACTGTTATCTGAAATATCTATTCCAATCATCTGAAAAATTTCATCTGAAGCATAAAGAAGAATACATCAAGTGCTTCTCAAAACACTTGATTTTTGCCTGTTAAAGAATATATAGAATATGTTCAGTTATACTTTACACAAATTCAACAAATAAAGTAGAAAAAGGATCAATTACAAGATGCAGCTGTGTTGTCCGGACAGCAGTAGGATGGATGCATGCTAGGGGACTTGTGATAGATACCAATGTACCAGGTCTGAAAATCAATACAACAGGACTGGAGCTCTTATTCAGCACACTGTACAGTGTCTGCACCCCCCTCCCCCTCCCCCTTCACTCCCCATCCCACACACCACACTAATGAATGCATGCACATACAGTGGAATGATGGAACATGCCAATACAAACACACATGCTGTGTATTGTACAGATGCACTCATTTTCAAAGCCAGGCAATATATCTCAAGAGGAAGGCCATTTGTCAAATATTTACAGTGATGTTTTTAGTGCAAAGTGGGCGCTTTTGGGGTAAGCATAATCAATCAGAGACAGTGATTAAAAGTACAGCCGAGCCGAGCTGAGAAGCCACGTTTTTAGTCAGTTACAGAACTGACAGTGTGTATACACTTGGTATACAAACCCTTGTGCGTCCGACACGTCATGTAACGTCCCCAGCGGGCACCTTGATTTCAATTTGACGTCAAATATCAAGATCAAAAGATCAAGACTTGATCAAGATTTCTGCCAATGGTAATTGGGTGAAAATAGGAAGTTAATCCCACACATATAGACACTGTATGTTGGTTGGTTCAATGTATATGTAGACCAATATGTTTGACATTCAATTTACTTAAAATCAGTGCGTGATTTTGAATCAAACGTTAGTTTGATTTGCATTTTTTTTGTTTTTTTACCTATTTTTTGATGTCGATTTGATGTCTTTTCAACACGTGCCCACTGGGTTATTTTGTGGGAGCACACTAGTGGGAGCAATCACAGGTAGTTCCGTTGTGTGGCCTGTATGAGCGAGCGTGCGTGTGCGTATACAGTATGTATTCAGCACAGAGAGTGGAGGCTTGTGTCAGAACATCAGAGTGACTTTCATTACAAACTTCCAGTTTGTGTGATCAACCTAACAAAGCATCCTTGACCCTCTATTCCCAACGGGACCCGCATCTCTCTCTCTCTCTATCTCTCTCGCTCTCTCTCTTTCTGTCTCTCTGTTTCTATCTCTCTCAATCTGTCTCTCTCTCTGTCTCTCTCTTTCGCCCCTTGTTTTGTTTTAATTTTAATTTCTTTTCTCAGGCAGCCACACCTGCTGAACATTATTTTCAAAAAGCATCATCATGCATCATTGTAAGGGTACATGCTCTAATCAGCAGAAGCATCTGGCAAACGGCTTATGCACCATCAAGCTTAAATGCCCTGCATCTGTTGATGAAATTGATGTTTCATTGTTATCAGAGTAACACCCTTAACCTCTGAGCCTTTTTTTCTACATACTTGGGTTGGCTGTCTCTCTCAAAGTTTTTTTCCTGTTGTTGTCTATGGCAGCAGCAGGAGAGCTGCAAAGGTTATACCGATCATTTGAATAAGAGGTTAATGCAACACATTACATCAAGATCAGACAGGGGTTTTCATCTTTTAAAGTACTATTGGCGCTTTATGTAAATGAAAGCCACGCGAACAATTTAGAAAGGTGGTGCTACTACCACTAATAGGCAATTTCATTTATTTCTTAAACGAACAGGAGCATTAACCTTTCTACCTTTGATATCTGTGTGTAAAGGCACAGGCTGACAGCAGTGGACATTTTCAAAACATATTTTGCAACAATGCAAGGGTGTCAAGCTGCAGTTTGTCGGATGGGACATGTTAATGTATTCATTAACCCTCCGTCAGAGCAAAGACGCTGTCTGCCTCAGACCATGAAAGCAGATTTTGGTTTTACAATGAATGAATTATTTCTGAGATTTATGGCCGGCGTCCCGCAGTCCTTGAGTTTTAGAGTCTCTCGGCCTACTTAAACAGACAGCCTTGCCAGTAATGTTATACTTTCCTTCAGTGGTTTCTAAATAAGTCATGGCCATGAGTGTGGGGGGAGGAGCTAGATGCATTCACAACCACATCTACTGCAACAGAAAGGGAACTAAATTAAGTCAAAGTAAAAAATAAATAAATAAATAAAAAATTACCTATTCATGATAGTCCTTGGAAATAGAGGAAAGCTATGTTTTCGCTTAAGGATTAATAATTAATTGTATTCAGTCATCACATGTAAAAAGTAAAGCAAAAGAAGATACGGTATGCTCTCTCTCTCTCTCTCTCTCTCTGTCTCTCTCTCCCTCTCTCAGATACACAGACATAGGCTTTCCAATGCCATGCACCAGGGCCTTGGGGTTGCTGGTTGGTAAACCACCTTTCTCCATGGATGTTAAGATACTGTAGAAAACATTTTGTCATGAATACTATCAATAATTATGTGGTTAACAAGATTGTAGCACTATGTTATGATATGGTCTAATTTACTTTTACAATCTCTGTGGGGTGTGTTTGGATTCAGAAATATGATGCATGATAATTCCGTGTGTGTCTAGCTAATGAAGCTAATGAGCTTGACATGGTGACCACCTAGAACACCATACAGTATCTGTCTGAATAGAAAAAACTGGTTGAGTAAGTTGTAATTTACCTTTACTGACCTGATTACAGTATACAGTAAACTAGAATTTGAATACATTATGACTAGACGAGTTTATAGAGTTTTTTTTATTTTAAGTTGACCAATTTAAAATCCCCTACTCTTGAAAAATCATTACTCACATTTTCCTTTTGAGTAGATGCATCATATTTAAATGAGTTAGATGAAAACATCTGTTGGAGTGCTTATTTCGTGCTGCAGTGACAGACATCCTTATGTTGGCAATGACTGCACTCTCCAACATGGGTCCAGCACTCCTTGTTGATTTGAATGTATAATCAGCATAATAAATACTTCTGCTGCATGCAATATGGAGGCTTATTTCACAGAGCAATCACTGCAGAAGGTAATCAACAGTTTTCTGTTAAAGTGGCATACAGCTACATATAGGTGATGATGCTTTCATAACAAATGCACCCGTACATACAGTATAGTGTTGTTTGGCGCTGTAGACTTGCTTCATGCCCTAACAGTAATGTTAGAGATAGGCCTGTGTGATGATGCATGTCTTCCTATTCAGCCATGCCAGAGTGGTGAACAACATGTCATTAGTTTGGGCCAATACACACAGCACAACACCAGTGTCTACATGTATACTGGTTTTGTGAGTGCACTGTAAACAAGCTATGAATATATTTTTCCACAATGCACAAGCTATAGGCCTAGTGAGCTATACAAATATATAACATGTCTTGTTATAGTGGGAAATACTTCCACATTCCATTATGTAGAATATTTGCAAGATGCCTTCAGCTTGGACCTGGGAATAACTAGTTTCGTGAATCCTAGTACATGGCATGCATAATATGCCTGTATGTAATAATGGACTTAGACATTTCTCCTTGCTGTCAGAGTTAATTTTCATTATAAATCAATTGGTCTTGGCTGGCCTGAGGTTCATCAATCACCACACGCTCCAACCTTTTGTCATGTCTTCCTTTAAAGGTACACAATCCTTGATTGCTCCCACTACAACTCTCATGTGACACTGGTTTGGACCACACGGGCTCAGACACATTAAAGACTGCTCCTTCAATACGACACTCCTACTACTACTGTGATACACTCCTGCATGTCTCCCCTCCACACGTGGGCGTGCACGTGCACAAGTGCGCCCACACGCACACACAGAGAGGTAGAACTTCCCCCCTACTCACCACCACTACTACTACGGCTACTACCACAGGCTACACACACACACACACACACACACACACACTATACATACTCCCACAACACCACTAAGCCTTGGAAAATGAATTTGCCTGATGATGGAGAGGGTGCATTATCTGGCGGTACTGTGGAGTGCGTGTGGCCCAGGCAGACAGGTTGTCTCTAGCCCTCAGAATAGGAGCGCTGGTCTCCTGGGTCCTGGTCTGAGAATGGACTGGAGCTACAGTCTAATTCATCACGGCTCCACAGGAAACAAGCAATTGCGCGCGGAGGCTTAAAAAAAAAAAAAAAAAAAAAAAAGAAAATAAAAGAGAAAAAGAAAAAAGGAAAGGAATGGAAACGGTGCAGAAAGATACAACAGCTCTCACTGGACCGGAGCAATTCCCCTGGTCACCACGTCGCCGCCAGCCTGGATGCTATAGCCGCCCCACCACTTCAGTGCTGAATCTATAGGACTGGAGGGGAACTGAGCGATACAAGGGAGGCTGGGAGAAGATGACGGGGGTGGAGGAGCAGAGCAGCGTGTGTGTGTGGGTGGATGGATGCGTATTGCTCACTGGTGGGCGGATATGGTGCGTCATGTGTGTCATATTTACTGAAGAATTAGCATACGTTTCCAGGGAATATAATGTCTATACCGCTGTAACACGTGGCCTACAGTATATCGCGACCTGGCGGATGGGCTTGTTACCGAGGCACCAGATTGTCAGGATATGTCATGCTGCAGGGTTTCCGTGACAACCTGGGTTCCCTGTCCAATCAGAAGCAGGGCTTTCAGATTGAGAGGTGGTCCTCTGGGCCACGGAGCCGGGCGCTTTCAAAGAGACCCATTACACAGTGAGATCCTCCTCAAACTCGGCACTTTAACATTGGCAGCATGATTGGAAACACTTTCCAAATGAGGGTCCTTTAAAATTCATTGAACGAGAGATGACAGGGAACATCCAATTCCAATTCCACTCACCATGCGCTAAGGCACCGTATATGTAATGTCACGACCCACCCATCACTTGTCAAACCGCTCAATGTCGATATTATTTTGTCCTTTTTTTTCTCTCTTTCTTTCTCTTTTTTACGGCGTATAAAGTAAGAGCCATCTTTGTGTTTTTCCTACCTGCTCATCCGAGCAAAATCTCTCCACCGCAATCTCCCCCTATCTAGTCAAGATCCTTTCTCTTTTTTCTGCCCCTGCTGTAGTTGCATGGTGGTTTCATCACCCTGAGCAGTGGGAGCCAGCAGGGTTTCGCACAAACACTACCGACAGGCTCATTTTTCACAGGTTGACTTGCCGGCTATGCCGCTGGATGTGTCAAGACAAACGCAGGATATGTGACAGCCTCACGTCGCACCCGTGTCCTTGCATTAGGAAAGATATGTAGTGCAGCGAGTGGTCGCACAAATTGTGTGTGTGCGTGCGTGCGTGTGTGTGGGTGTGTGTGTGTGTGTACACGCGCGCATTTGCGTGTTTGTTTGTATGTGCCGTTGTGGCTGTAGGCATTTGAAAGTAATAACTGTATTGGTTTTGTTTGTGTTTTCTATTGATGTTAAGGGAGGACAATGTGTGTGATTGTGTGTGCGTGTGCACGCATCTATTTGTTTTGTTTGTACAATATGCCGTACCTGCAGTCGGTGCTCTATACAGCCAAGCGTGCTGGCACGTGTGATCCAATGACAGCCCTGTCCTCACAGGCCTCAGCTCTCCACCCGCCAACCTCACCACCTCCGCCGTGCCCAGCATTGTTACGCCCATCGTCAACGGCTTCACCGGCATCCCTCATCCGCCCAATGGACACCCAGCTGTGGAGACGGTGTACACCAACGGCCTGCCGCCATACTCCACCCAGAGCCCCACTGCTGCCGACACCCTCCAGCAAGCGTTCACCGGGGTACAGCAATACACAGGTGGGGAGCTGTGGAGTACCCCACGGGCTCATGGGATGGATGCCGGCGGGTCACAGTCCAAATATCGTATACTGCTCGCATTTTGAATTCTATTAGAGTAGTATGTTTCTGTTTTCAATCTGCAATTCTAATATTTGAGTCTTTATAAACAGGTAGCGTTCTGTTATTTATCATCTTTATATTAACAAATGTTCAACACTATCATCAATATCATTCATTGTCCCCTCTCTCTCTCTCTCCCTCTCTCTCTCTCTCTCTCTCTCTCTCTCCCTCTCTCTCTCCCTCCCTCTCTCTCTCTCTCTCTCTCTCTCTCTTTCTCTCTCTATCTCTCTCTCTTGTTCTGCAGCAATCTACCCAGCCACCACACTGACCCCCATAGGCCAGACACTGCAACAGCCCCCCCAGGTTATCCAACAACAGCAGCAGAGAGAAGGTGAGGGTGAGAAAACATATTACTCCTTTACACAGTACACACCTCATTCTAAGCTCTATTGGGACATACACTACTGCGTATGGCATGTGTGTTTATAATTAATGAGATACTAATAATCATAATAATAATAATGTAATAGTATCCATTGTATAGTACAGCACCATAAACCACCAGCACAATTTTTTCAACATATTTATTCAAGCTTTGACTACTTTGGTATAGCATACAGCTACTAGATAGATTGTGCTATGGCCCCCAATTATTCATGATTCAAATGCATTCAAATTCATATTCCTTATTCTTATTCACATATTAACCCACTGAGATGATTAAATCCAAACAGTATCAGCAGATTAAGTTGTAAAATTCATCACTGCTGATAATCTCAGAGAAAATGTGAAAATCCATTATCTTAAATTAATCTAAATAAAATACTGCATGGCTAGAAATAGCTCTGAACTGAGATGAACTGTTCCTTCCCCCACCTCCCCACCTTCACCTCTTTCTCCCTCTGTTTCTTTTCCATTTCATATTTCCAGGGCCGGAGGGTTGTAACCTGTTCATCTACCACCTGCCACAGGAGTTTGGAGATAATGAACTCATGCAGATGTTCCTCCCCTTCGGCGCCGTCATCTCCTCCAAGGTGTTCATGGACCGGGCTACCAACCAGAGCAAGTGCTTTGGTGAGTGCAGCATGGCCTGCTCAGACACATTATAACGCCCAGTGCTGTTTATTAACAAAGGGCAGTGTCACTGTGCCAGGGAAAAGGTTTTCATTTTAATGAGCTGTTACAATGCAATTCCATGAAGAGGCGTCCACTAATCATCTCCATGCACAGGTTTGCAATTTTGTGTAAAGACTATGCAGTCCGGAAGCAGTTTAGCTACACAGTCCTGCTAAAACACACGAGTTGCGAGAGAAGAAATAGGACATTTTGTTATTAAATGTGTCTATATTACTTATGTAATAAATATATTTTTATAAGTACAACAAAAGTACATACTTTTAATACTTGGTAAATGTATCAGGCATGCATGGGATTTCATGAAATACTATTTTTATGGGTTAGTCTGAAATATTATATGGAAGTACTGAATCAACATTTGCATTGCGGGACCAGTGCACCCATGTTGCCTTAGAAACAGAACAAGAATGCACTGCATGTATGGTTGCCGCCACATGCTGTATGCCAGACAGTTTCCATGTCATCTAGTTTGTCAGTTTGCCGCGAGCGTAAAACATGGCGGTGTTTCAGCATCCCCATCACCGCTCAGTAACCCCTAAATATGCCAATATCCAGCACACACCTCCCAAGCATCTGTCCCATCTGGTTGTGTCAGGCCACACATACCCAGCAGCCCTTGGGCTTCATGAAGACTTGGGTGGATGGGTGGGGGTCGGGGGGGGGGGCAAAAGCAAGGCAGAGCACAATTATAGATCAGCATTTGTTTTCACTTCATGGAACCGCACATCCCTGGGCGAAATTGATCGCTCACCCTGTCTCCCCGGGGGGACTTCTAACATATAAATGCATGAAAGAAGACCTATTTGCAGTATTGACTAATACACTATATATTTACAACATAATGTTAGGTCTGGGGAGGGGGTGTGCTCACTGGTGTAATTAATCTAGGGAGCAGAGAGAAGGGATAAACCAGATTGATAGTGTGCAAGCTGCACCACCATTGTTATGTGAGGTCAGGGCTCACATATC
Source organism: Aphredoderus sayanus (assembly GCA_027564795.1). Classification (NCBI taxonomy): domain Eukaryota; kingdom Metazoa; phylum Chordata; class Actinopteri; order Percopsiformes; family Aphredoderidae; genus Aphredoderus; species Aphredoderus sayanus. The sequence goes on along the minus strand of JAODUG010000019.1, from coordinate 1,214,052 downwards.
CACTCACATCTCTCCATCCTGAACCCCCCCCATTCTCACACACACACACACACACACGTACACACGCACACACACACGCGCACACACACACACCAGCCCACTTCCACACCATTTCTAAAAAATAAAAAGAAATGGGCGAACCTGAAAGTATGCAGGCCAAGCCAGGCACCTCCTCTCCCTCCACCCTTCATACGACCCCCCCACCTCCCTGCCCCCTGGAATACCCCCCACCACTCCTCCCACCCTCAGCCTTTCCCCTAATGGGCCAGGCACCATGGCGAGCCAGACACCTCTCCCAGGTGGCTGGGGGACCTGGAGAGGCTCCTGCTGTTTTCCACGGGTCACCGGCTGCTCCTAATGACACTGAGGCACAGGGGAGCGCATCAAGCGGAGCCACACTCCAATGCAGTTTCTGGTCAATGCCTCCTCAAGGCTTTATTTTTTACACATGATGGAAACAGGATGTTCAGCATGGGCTTGAGGAGTGCCATATCTTGGGCCAATGCGCTGTGGGACCCCTTGTTGTCTTGTCCGTGACAGACTTCTCCCTGCCATGATAAACTATTTATTTATTTATGTATTTATTTTGTCTGTCTACTTTGCCAAACAGCTCATGCTTATTGATTTTTGCATCCTAGGCTTTAGTGAGATTGCACAAACCTACTCTAAGTTTAATGCAGTGAATATTATTTTTTAAATGGTTAAATTATAGGATTAGGGTTCTTGCTGCCATCTTTGAGGGCTTGTGTTTGTCCTTTACAATATAGTTTTGATGGGTTTGTGCATGTCTTTTGTAGGTTTTGTGAGCTTTGACAACCCTGCTAGTGCACAGGCAGCTATTCAAGCCATGAATGGCTTTCAGATTGGCATGAAGAGGTTGAAAGTCCAGCTAAAGAGACCGAAGGATGCCAGCCGTCCCTACTGACACAGCCAATCTTCAGTATTCACTGCAACAGCACAGGTGGGCCACTGCTTCCAAATAACTTGTTCTGCTATGGCAGGTTTAGGCAAGAGGTTCAGAGATGTCTCTATAGTTAAATTGAGGCCCCACATTATTACAATTTCCAACTTTCATATTTGACAGACTCCCCTCAAGCTGAACATTCCGTTTCAGTTGGTGTTGCACTTTTTTTTTTCAAACATGCCAGAACTTGATTGGCTATCTGACTGTGGGTGGACATTGCGGCAGGACATGCGGTCAAATCTGACTTGTTTCACATTCGAATTTACACATTACTTTTTTTAATTGATATGTTCAAAATTAATCCAGCCCTTTTATTATGACCTAGTAGACAACTCTTCTGAGTCAAAACTGCAAAATATTTACAATAGATTATCTTTAAGAGTGTAAACCCACTGAATAACTGCTGCATATTATTCAAAGTTGTTGATTATACTGTAACATAACCCTTACTATCGGCTTTTTATGTAAACCTGGTAAGAGAACCTCTCACCACTATACATTGTCAGCAGAACTTTACAAAACTGTACATGTTATGTTTCTGGTTATTAATTTAAACAGTTTTATTTTAACTTAAGCCTACAATATTGCTTTATTATTTTTCATTTCTTCAGAGTCTAGACACGAAGCTAAAGGTCATTTTCATATGCCTTGCAGGACGATTGCTAATTATGGGAAAATCTGTCATCAGTGTGATTGACAAAGATAGATTGGTGCGCCACTGTGGGTTAGCTCTCTCCAGACCATTACACCCAATATAATGGGGCCATATTGAACTATCCAAAGTATGAAGAAATGAATCTTTTGAAAGACAGTTAAATGAACAGAAGTTTGAGATGGGTTTTCCTCTGTTTTTTCTTTTAGGTTTTGAAGACATGCGAAGATATCTCTGAGGAGTTAAACAGTTTTTTTCTTTGAAAACAAATAGAATATGTTTTAAAAAAATCAACAAATAAGGCATTTTGAAGACATATCAGCATTTACTTATGAAGATATAGGTTATGACAGTAAAGAAGATGCGAAAAAGGAGGCCCTACATCGTGGGACCAACAATAACAGATGGCACAGTGCAAGAGAGATGAAAGAAGAAAACACTGATAACAAGTGATGAAACTGAACAAGAGAACTTTTCTTGTTGAGACTTGAATTGTTAATTAAGCAACAAACAAACAAAAAAGCAGCAACAACAAATAGATTTCTATATACATATTATACACACACATATATATATATATATAAATATATATAAGGAAAGAGGCGCTTGTGGCTTTTACTATACTGGACAAATGAGGGTTAAAACTTGAAGATCAAGGAAAACAGTGGAAAAAAGAAGCTATTCTATATGTCCACTGACAGACTTTCATTCTATTTCCCTCTTTCTCTTTATCTCTCAAGTCTCAAGCGCAGAACTATGACTCTCGGAGGTCACTGAGGTCACTGAGGTTTCCATTAGCAACAGTAAAACTGCAATTCTTTCACCCCTAAGGGACCAAAGGACCAAACATTTTTATTGTTCTGAACCTTAATATATAGTATTAATAATACTAATACTACAAACTACTACTAATAATATTACAAGTTAAACTTAAGAAGAAACACTAGCTTCAGGTTGAAAAAGAGGAAAAGGGTTTTGCTTTCTTTTCCTTTTACATTTATAGCTACTGGGTTTGAGAATATTAAAATAAAACACAAAAAAGTGTAAAAAAAATATTTTAAAAGCTATACTATTTTAGTGGCGTAGACTATGTGGGTTAGAGATTGTTTCGGGCATGTTCAGATCTGCTTTATGGCAGTAATTATTTCATCCATAACATTCTCCATTACTGCATTTCATCTCGGACTTGTGATCTATTGATGTTAGTTGCTGTTGAAGCTCCATGCATTAGTGCCAAAAGTGACAACGTAACAACCTCTTGAGCCAAACATCGCTAACATATATTGAGCCCTATATAATGCCCTGTCCTCCACTCCTCGCAGTGCGCTTGTCAGCACATTGCATTTGTACAATTGATTGTCATTGTGAAGCCTTGTCTCTCTCATTGTGGGGAAAGTGGAGGCAGAATCATTAAAGCACAGATAATACAGATAATCTGACCATAAAGCACTGTGGTAAAAGTGTCACCCGGCTGGGCTGGATACGTGGCAGTAAAAAAGCGCAACATCTTTAACTGGTTAATAAAATATACAAATTACCCTGACAATGGTTATAAAATTGCCATCCAAGCGTCACAATAGTGCCTGCCGGGTCCTGCCCTCTTGTGGTGCCAAGACTTTCCAGCTGCTATCAGCTGGGGATAATTCTGCCCTCCTCTTCCTCTCGTCTCCCCCCTGTTCTATCTCCTCCCCTTAGGTAGCAAATCATCTCTAGGACAATCGGCTACCAGGGATCTAACCCACAGCATAATTAGTATAATGTTAATATTGATCAGATAGGGTGTATAGCCTTGTGGGGCAAGAGATGCACAATCAATTACAAATTGGCATTCTGAATGAATTGACTTATTGGCAGAGTTACATTTTTGCCCAATGGATTAATGGGGAATCATATGAGGGGACAGCACCTTCTCTTCTTCCTCTCGCACTGCACCAATGGCAGAGAGGGCCTGCATACGTACAGTATGACTGGTTGTCTCTGAATGTCCAAGTTGCAAGACCAAGAGGCTTGAGAATGTGTTCCATTTAGTTAAAATGCAATGACTATACAGTAGCTTGCATGGTACAGCATAGATCTGATTGGTGACTTCCTAATTGAAGAGCAGGTGTAATCCTTACAAGAGGGGATAATAACACAGTTAGAGCTTGTACGCTAGAAGCAACAGCTTGGCTTCAGTAGCCTTAGGAGGTCACATTAAGAGCAAAATGATCCATCAATTAGACAGCAGCAGGCGTGGCAGTAAGTGTAGTTACCACAGCTGGCAGAGCTCTGAAAGGGAAACTACAAAATACAAACAGCAAAGCAACAAAACTGACATCTTGACAGGCGCGTTGGCTCAAATCATGACACATCATACAATATGGGATGTGCTCTGTGGAATCTACCAGCATCATCAGCGATGCTTCTGAAGAGATGTACGGGTGTCTCACTTTTTGATTTTGATTTGGATCCATTGATTTGTCCGAGATGAAACAAGCAGCTATTATTTTTAAGATTTGTTTAAACATTGACATTTTGTAACCATTTCGTCTCAGCTTTTGAATCGTCTTCTTCCAGTATTTCATTTAAATGTATTTATTTTAAATGTACAAAGTCAAATGTTTCTATTCCTAACTATAAAGTTCAAAACTTGCTAGTATCAGGAAATATTTCTGGGTTGGTCCATAAAATAAGTCTGTAGAAAGGTGACAGTGATCAGCAAATACTGTTAAACGGCTTATTTGATTTTTATTAATATCAATACATTTATTTGTTGTATATAAAGAAATACCATACAATGACCTAGATGAGACATATCTCACCAACAGCAGTTATTTACCGTGCCATTATACAAAATTGCCGTACGTTTGCTTTGAAAATGCATTTTTCTTGACATTTTGGCAAGTATATCTGAAAGGAGTGGTTGACAGTTTGACTTCCTTATGTTATATGTGTGCCCTATTTCTTTCAATCAAAGTGAATAATTCAGATTATGTGATATCAATACTTAAAGTATTCAGCAAATATCAGGTATACATTTATGAATATACATAGACAATATTATATTGAGGGTGCTGATAGATTGATACTATTGCAGCAGTATGAATAGGGTAGATCCATTTATTTGCCAAAAAGAGCCCTTCCCTCTCAAGACTTGTAGTGGTCATTGCAACGTTTCGGGCCCTTGTCCTGGCCTGGCACTTTCAGGAGGCTGTGATATATGACCTTCTACCCCCTGGGCATGCAGGGACTTATAAACCTGTTCAAAAATCTTTTCATATGGGATTTATACTGGAGGCTTTTCTAAATTATTAAAATCAAATTAAATTTGGCCTTCACAACAGCTTCGGTAATGCAAATTAAAGATGCCAGCTGTGGCTGAGATTTAATAAGTGAAAAAATATGTTGAGATAATTTATTCTGGTGGAAAAAGAAAGGTTTGATTGAGCACAATTATAGTAAGGGTTTATAGATATAGACAGTTGATATTAGTTGTGCTATAACGTTTATACTGGGTTTAAAGGTTTTAAGGTGGGATTCAATTAACATTAAATCAATTGTAAACATGTAACGTTTTTCCCACATATACTGTAGTTTACCCATTTGAAATCAACTTTGAAATGACTAAAATCTATTCCCTGTCTATTGACAGCAGGAAAAATCCATAGAGTGTCATTGCACTTTTACCATACTATTGGCAAACAAGTCAAAGTTATGTTTTACATTGTTTTGCCATGTTCCATTTTCATCATCCTGCCATGGTACCCTATCAATCTCTGAGCATGCTCAATAGGGGGGCTGTGGGGTCAAAGATTATGGTACTTCTCGTATTAACAATATGATTCTTAATCTATGGTTTGAATGCTAAGAATAGTAGCTTATTATAAATATGAAATATGTATAATATGGAAAAATCAGCACAGGACCTTTGTTTGGGTATGTATGGATTGGGGTTTGAATGGGGAGGGGGTGGGAGGGGAGGGTTTCACTTTATAAAGATGTTACATTTCTGGTTTCTCAGCACAAGCATACAAAAATATATAAAATAAAGTATTGAGTCTGTTAAGTAGACTATACTGACAAGGGCGCAAAGGAGGTATCTCAGTACTACTCCATAAACCTGAAGGAGAAAATGCAGTTTACAGGTTGTTTTTTTTAAGAGGAGAGCGCCACCTGTCTTTGTGACAGTGTCAGTACAGCATGGTTTAACTGACATGGAAAGCAGTACCTTTTATATAAAAAAAAATAAACTATGTGTTCTGTAATAGCCTGAGAAACCAAACATTTTTTTCCCTATTGATATTTCTTAAATACTTGCTGCTTAGATTATTTATTAATTATTGATGATTTCATAATTTTATAATTATTTATCTGCTCAATGCATAACTTTATTTATTTATTTATTAGTTTGTTTATTTATTTGCATATATTTATTTAATTATTTTGTTTGATATATTTATTGCTTTTATTTTTATTTAATGGTTAGATAAAGATATGTATCAAAAAGAAACGCTTACTGGGGCTTTTCTCTCTTTCTCTCCTTTTTTTCAATTTTACAATAAAATTTCAAACTGGATGTTTTGTTATTAATATACTGTATGTTTAGTGGCGTGCATAACCACAATATAAAGACAGGGGGAGATGTTGCACAGGAGCTGGACACAACTTCCCCTATACATGTATGTACACTGATTTACAATATGTCTCAAAAGACCTTGACTTTCGGCAAGTACAGACGTTGCAGTCTTTTACAGCATTACCACTTACAGCCTGTTTCTGACATCTTATCTCAGACGAGTACTGAAACTATAATAATCATTGATAGTGTCATGACTGATAATCAATTTATCACTTTTACCTTTAGCTTTCACATACCATCTGTTTCAAGATGCCCTGTTGCTTACATAACAGGGTGTATTGTCATTAGACATAGTATCAAATAGGAATCTACATTATGGAATTCACATTATATAATAAAATGCTATAAGCATTAACGTACCCATTTTAATACGCATGATGATAAAAATCGGCCGGTATAGAAGGATGATTGAGATGATCTGCCATTGTGGATTCTGTGGATGTCATGTGATCTCACCCTTCTTTAAATACACTATATTAGCACAAATATAGTGGGTACAAAATGGAAGAAATCCTGCCGAAATATAAACATGAGGACATGGATCATCATGGACTCTGACCTATAATGAGAACTGAGAAGAGAGAGAAAAACATATTTGACAATATTTGGAGTAAATAATAAGAATAGTATCAGTCATAAGTGACTGAACTGTACATTGCATTAAGGTCAGTAAAGCCATCCGTTGCTACGTTAGCTTGCTATCTCATTGCACCATGCATTGCCTCTGGCAGCATGGCAGGGAGACTCCAGCACAGTCACATTATGAGGAGCAGATATTAATAAAGGAGGGGAGGAGCAAAAAAGTAGAACCAGTGGCTCATGAAATAAATTGTCCCAATTACAATAAAGTGTGGCTCTTGGTCAGTGTGCGCGGCAGGCAGTTCATCTTTATTATAATCAGTTAATGAAAATCAATCCCCCTCCTGATAAACTCTTATCTCCACGGCCTTTGAGCGCCCTTCGTGCGGGGAGATAATAAATTAGGGTAATATTGCCTTTGATGAGGGAGTGAATTGCAAATTATTGTAACTTTCTAAGATTTATGATGCAGATGCTACATTTTCCGAACTGGGTATTTTGGTGTGTCAGGGTGCCATTGGGGTGGGTTGGGAGGGGGCATTTGTTAAAAGTTTAGTGACTCAGGCTCGTTAATACAAATACACACTCAGACAAGCAGGTGTTCTGCATACACTGTTACAGTAACAGGGGAATTAGCATGTTCTGGCAGGGATTACTACAGTAGGGTGTGTATCTCTTATGTCTGTATTTCACGTGACAGAGAACAGGATATACTGTGCATACTTAACGACAGAAACCCCAGAGATGTAATATGTTGACTAAAGTAGAACTGTCAATCAGCATCAGAATTATTCTCCTTCTCTGTCACATAAACTAAATGAATATATTATTTGATATGTAGGTCAATGCCCATTCTGGAGTGAGGTGGTAAATGAGATACAGTATGTCTCGTTTCTTACTGTCACCGATTATTGAGAAGACACAGAGAAATACACATTATTGTATGAGATAGCTGTGTGACAGGATTGAGCCATAACAGTCATATGAACACATGCCAGACCTACAGTATGAAAGACAGCTGAGTCTTTGCTTTCCCTCAGAGCTATGTAACAGGGTACAAAACATTATGCGCGCGCTGCTTTATATGTTTTATTTTTTGTGCAACAATCGGGTTCTGAGTGCATCATTAAGCAAAATGTTTTTCACGTGGGAGGGTTATAGGATTTTTTTTAATGAGTTTTGGCAGGAATAACTGCTAAATTATTATGTAACGAAACATTTGCGTACCAAAGTTCATCCACTCTTGCAACATTATAGGCTGTGTGCAAAACATGAATGATGTGTTTTATTCACATGGCATTCGTCCAGATAAATATAATCATGTGATTTCCTTGGGGAAACAAACACTGTTCACAGTCTCCTCTCCGTCACTTCCAATCTCCAACCTGTGATGCCTAAATATTCTTAGCAGCTCTCCGCAATGCTTGACCTTGTAATGCAGTCTATCTTTATTGTGGCCACTTCATCATATAAGCCAGAGGAACACCTTGTATTAAGACAGCCATCAATCTAAGTATTAACAATCAAGGAGAGGACTCACATACCTCTATCTATTTATCTTGCCAAGTGCTCTATTAATATCAAATTAATTTCCCCATCGAGATTATCAATCACTCAAGGAGCTTTTTTCTTCTCTCAACTCATTAGCTTAGTAATTGTCCTTGTTTACGGAGGAACGTGAAGATAGGATGGCTATGGGGTTGAATGAGGTGCTACCAGCTTGTGTCTGCCTGCAAACCATCATTTTAGACTCCTGTAGTCACTTTAAAAATAAATCTTCAGTCATTCAATCATGGTCTGTGTTTAATCATATTCAAGTCAAAAAACGGTAACTCCTTAATTTTTGTGTGTAGCCTATAAGGTGTTGCTACTGCTGACCGTATCTCAAAAGATGGCATGGGAGCAAACTGAAACGTTGTTAAGTGCAAAGATGTCATATTTCTATACCAAATAGTTAAAAGTAAATACCACTAAAAGGTATTTGGATAAAGCACACCCAAAGTGACAAGTCTAACAAATGCTGTAAATGCAGAGAGAAACAACCTTTAAAAGGCCTGCTTGAAGCATTACATCCATTCTGGTGTTAACTAGCTGCCTTGCCTTGCTATGATAAGATTGCAAGTGACAGCTTTTACCACCATTCCACAATTACCTCCCTCTTCCCTCCTCTTCATGTTGGGAATAAGGGGGATGAAGCACAGTCACTCACTTGATTTAGGCCATCTGGTATGTGCAAAGCGTGCCATGGTAAATGTGGGTAAAATGTGACACGTTCGATCACTGTCACCACCACCTCCCAAACAAGTCGCCAAATGCCATGTATTTTTATTTAAGAAAGGGCAGAGAATGAATAGTAAAATAGTTAGCTTCTACGGAATTTTTGTAAAAATGTAAATGACATTAATTCCTTTTTTATTATGTGCTAAGAATCCCCCCCACCCCGAGTTTATGAACCTGAATATGAATTATGCACATCCATTCACTAAAGTACAGTATAATCCCACTTAATTATCTGCTATGTGGTACAGAAGTTCTGATATTGAAAAGTGGCTTCCCTAATGACAGGATTGTTGGGAGCCCTGCGGTTCTCTGACCTACAAGAGCAGAACTGAACTAACACTGAGAGCGAACACTACCACTGGAGACTGGGAGCATGCTGAGGACCCATAGTGTTGCACACAGCAGGCTTGTCCAAACAGGTTCTTCGTGTGTTTTTTTTTTTTTTTTTTAAACATTTTATTAAACTTAACAATCAACACTCCCAATGTGGGGGAACCATATCAAGTCATGGCTGGTGTAATGCACATTCAATCGTTAAAATAGAAAAGTGCTCTCATACAATTTATTGCATGAGATTGTCTGTATTGTTTTCTTGCACGACATGCTGCCCAACTTCTATAAACCTCTGAAAAACAATAACTGTTCAAAGGACTCTTATGTCTGTAAAATTGATTAGTCACTTAAGCCTCAGTTGACTATCAATGTAGACACCCACTCCAAATAAAGTAAATGCTTTTATGTTTGTTGTGGGATATGCAATGAGTCTCTTGAAATTTACAATACAATACATTATTTCTTGTAAACGACAACATGGCCATTTGTGAATTAGACCGGAATCCAATCAAAAATCAATCCATTAATTCAACACAAATTTGGGAAACGCACAACAGAAGAAATAAACAGAAAGGTATATGGAGCGTCCAACACTTTAATACATAAAATTACAGATAAAGTACAGTATAACACATTAGTTTAGTTCTCTTAAAAACGGCCATAAAATGCCACAACTAAATACATGGAAACCTTACAGTTAAAAACATCTATACACAGGCAAATGTACACAATATAAAACACATATATACACGCTTTCAATATATTATTATATAGAGATTTGTTGGTTGTTTTTTTTAATGGGAAGCCAAGCAACTTGAAGAGGGAGTGTTTTACTGGAGTTCTAGACTGACAATTTAACAATGATGTGTAAGAAATCAAATCACAATATAGGTAGTATTTGCGTACAGTTGTTGGATCCTGTGTTAGCATCATCAATCTCGGAAAATGACAGAGATTCAAACTGAATCTGGAGAGTTAAACCATCAAGTGCACATTTATATAATTGGAGGAAATAACCAAACATATTTGCACAAAAGAAAAATTTAAATTGGACAGTTTTCAATGAAGTATCTTAGGAACGTTATGAGCCCTTTTAGCGCACACTCTGGTCCCTCTGACCAGCTGTGTTGAAGTCAGCCCAGACAGTGAATCTGCGAGTGTCACACTGTGAAAATACTGCCATTTATCCAACTTCATTTCAATTACAAATGTATGAACAGCGGAGAGAATGGTACTTTGTGTGCGAAAAACCTTTAAATGACAACAACTGGGAAAATAAACAATAAAAACAATCACAAATGCAAGCAATAGAAAAATAGAAAGTCTGATCTCGGAGGCACTCTTTCCGCAAGCCGCCAATGCTTCCACATATTTATTGAGTTTCTTTTGTTTCTCCTGCCTTGCTTCCATTCATCTCATGTATGGTTCCTTCCTCATACGAGCAGAAGAATGAGGAGGACGAGGGGTGACAACAGCGAGTGAGGGCTGGCCGGCGTACCGCGCGACATCCCTCCGTTGTTAAGACGGGGAGTCCGCGGGGAGTTCTGCTTCAGCTTGCTGGGAGGCAGCGCCTTCAGGTCCTCCAGGGCCCCGAAGGCGGCCAAGGAGAACTCAGGGTCCCCCGTGGTCAGCAAGTCAAACACGCAGGACTGGAAGTACACGTCCTCCACCTTCAGCGTCTCCCGGCACTTGGCCGTGGCCCGCTCTGCCGTGTAGGCCTGGTGGGGCGGGAGCAGGGGCCCCTGGGCGGGGCCGCGGGGCCGCTGGCTCTGACGGCTCAGCGTGTGCTCCTTGATGCGCTCGTTGCGCGGGCAACCGTGCAGGCACAGCTGCAGCCCGCCGCCGCCGTCCTCCGAGAAGTCCAGTGTGTCCTCGGGCACGCGGATGGCGAAGGTCAGGTAGCGGCCCACGCGCCGCACTATGATGGACGTGCCGATGTAGCGCGCCTGGATCTTCACCTGGCGGCCCGCTCCAGAGCCCCCGCCGCGCTCGCCGATCGCCAGGCTGCCGCTGGCGCCGCCGCTGCGCGAGCCGTCCAGGAAGGCGGAGGGCAGGTCTTCCGTGGTGGCCTGGTACACCTTCTGCTCTGTGCAGCCGTGGTAGGACTTGAAGATCACTGTAATCTGGAACACACAGGGGTGGGCCACTGTCATTTCATGGCCGCTTTTGGTCTCCGATATAGACAAACACAATGCTACAACATTTATAATGTTAACGTGTTCTGCAAATGGCACAACTGATGTGCCAAGTGAAAAGAAAAGGGGGTAAAATAAATTGAAGGAAAAATAGCAATACCTATTTTTACCACAGGGTGGCAATATTACAGTGGGCTGGAGAGTGCTTAAAGACTTCAAATCGTTATTAGGTGTCAGGCATATTAAAAACCCCTCTTTTCCTCCAGTGAGTTACATTATGGTATAATCTGGCAGCAATAAACCATCTCATAGTAAAAAGACAATTTAGAAGATCCATTTGTATGCAACGATGTAATGTTCTTATCTAAGCAAAAGCCTAATTTGTAACTGAAAGCAAGAACTATAATTCTTTGAGTGCAGCATTAAACACATCGCCAACTATCTCCATACATCTTATATTCATACTTCTTAAATCCATCTTAGGTACATTATATTACCCGACTTTTCAATGTCTGCACAATGACTTCAATTAGCTCTCTAGAGCAGATTTTAAAAAGTAGGGCCTAGCCTCTATTTCAAAGCAGCTTGACAAAGAAGTGTCTGTGGTTACGTTTATAGCTACAGGAATACTGATGGATGATTTCCTGTCTTACGTTTGACAGCTCAAAACAGCTCCCATTCTAAAGCATGCGGGTACTGGTGGAGACATGACCCGACTTTAGGTTTGGATTATTCCCTCTGCCCAATACACATTGAAAGTTCCTTTGAAATAATTTGTTCTGGGATCACTGCATTCTCTGATGTCTGCCCTCAATGCAATTGAATACAATGCCGTATAATTTGTGTGCATGTAACTGTACCATGCGGTTTCGCTTCCAATAACTACAGCTATATGCTACAAGTAGCCTAGTTCAG
>JAODUG010000019.1:1171311-1201476 GCA_027564795.1 Aphredoderus sayanus | reverse complement strand
ATTTGTGTGCATGTAACTGTACCATGCGGTTTCGCTTCCAATAACTACAGCTATATGCTACAAGTAGCCTAGTTCAGATTACAAATAATTAAAGAAATGAATAATGTACTTAAGGATAGACTATCCATTAAAAAAGCAATGAGGATACTGGAATGTATACACCATGCCTGTTAAATCCACAATATTAGTGACAGCAGCAAGGCTGTCCCATACAATCGCTGAGGCAGACTTCTTTTGCTGCTGTCCAATTATTTATATTTTCCACATTAGTTCATATTTTACACAAAAATATGGCCAATTACTTCTCCAGAAAGACTTTTTTTAAAGCATTGTGGCAGTTGTAAAATGTTTGAGCTAGTGTTAATCACTTCCATATGACCACCCATGTGTTAAACGTAGAGCGCTCAAGCATGTCTGTGATTCAATACCACCAAAGGACTCGCTCCTCTGGTTCCCTTGTAGATCTGAAGGAGCTGTTAAGACTAAGACATGGGGAATGCTTCACGATGCAATGGAACCAAGGCCTAATGATGGTCTGAGTTCTGAGACAGGCCTATTCAAACATGGGCTGGAAGTGTTTAAGATGTATAACGCATATTTAAAAACTACACCAGAGCATTTCTATATAGTGTACATACATTGTAGCTCAGCAAATTAGCAATTCATTTGCATAAGTTAAACCTACATTGTGTCTATGTGAATTAGAACCACATGCTGTACTTTCATACTGTATTTGAGTGCATTGCACATCTTACTGCAACAACAAAAGCAATTTATTACTTACATATTGCCAGTATTTATCTCCTGTAGCGACTCTATAAATGACATATTAGTTACATATTATACATTAGAAATGTAAGTGGACCTCTCTTTTCACAGCTCTGCCCTCACTGGTCAAAGATTACACATAAACCTTTAATGATTTTAGATGTGTTCATGCTATAGGCCTCTCCTGGGTGTACACATAAGGAAAACCGCCTCACCTTGCTGGTTGCTGTGGCACTGGAGCCCAGGACAACAGGTACGTTTGTCACCTGCACTGACAAGTAGCGGTTGTCTATCAAAGGCCACGCCCCTTCCACCTTGCATGTCTGAAACTCATCCCGGAAAGTCCGCAAGTGGGGATCTCCGAATAATCCACAGTGGGCATATTTCTTCTGCTGGCCAGCTGGCCCCAGCGCCAGGATTCTGCTTTCATAGTCGCACAACTGAGGAACCACTGGTCTTGATGTACTGGAAGCCTTGGCGGAGGAGGTAGGCCCATCGCTGGAGCAGTTGTGCTGGAAGAAGAGCTCTTTAATGCGGAAAACAGCAGAGTGGTAGACCAGGTCGCCCCGGCAACTGTTTGCTGTGCGGCTCGTGCACATCGAATAGGCCCGCAAGGCAATACAGTAGTCCACGTCTGGAGGCAATTCCTCCTGCAGGCCACTAGAGGGCGAGGTAGAAGCCACGTACTCTGCATTGCACCGTTGGATTCGACACTGCTGACAGTGAGCTGAGGAGCAAACAAAATGAGAATTTTAGCGTTACACTATACAAGCACTGCAAGGACACAATATCAGCATCAAGGATGAATATAGAGTTTAAGACTTTTTAAATATTGATGCTTCTATGGTCAGTAAGCTAAGCTCCTACTTTGTTATGATACCAATCAACCATAACTTTAGAAACTTTCTATTAGGCAAAATTGACCGCTACTGACAATCTATATTCTGCTTCATAGTTAGAGTCAGTCGAAAAGGATTTCCTCCAGCTGACCCTCACAGATACAACACAAAAACTCACACCTGGAAGAGAATAACCCATGTAGTTTCCCCAAGGGTGTTGACTGTTGGTGAGGCAGTATGTGTAAGTGAATTACCCTACACTGCATTGCTTGGCTCAACACACGTGACAGACCAAGAGTTACACAGACAAACAAAAAATGCCTGAACAGTTTCTTAGGGTCCAATGCTGATTGCTGTGGAGTGGGTGCTATAAATCAAAGTATAGTGTATCCAAATTGTTATTTTCACACAGAAGACAGAACATGACACCTACAGAGATCATAAAAAAAAATTTTTTACTGTCAATCTAAAGCGCTCACTGATTGGTCCAGACTGCACTTTAAAATTCAGTAATAGCAGTCTCACACATGTGCCCTGATAAAACTGAGATGGAGTGTTAGAGGTCAGGTTAGAGGCATTCTATAGCCTTCTGCATTCCAGCAGGCTTCCCCATCTAGCAGTAAGGTCACCGATTTGATTGACACTTGGTGACAATCACTGCCTACAGTTATCAGCAACCATGCATGCCTCCACTCTGATGGGCTTTTATGTTCTACCAGATTGCCACTTTTTGGATGTAAAAACTGGGGTTGATCATAAGATATAGGTAACACAAACTAATATAGTAAGTGTAAATTACTGGAGACCAGCTAAATACCAGCTGATAGCTTAAAAGAAGTTTAAACTTGGACAAGTTAAATATGTCTGGTTTGGGAGTGCTTATCTTGGATTTAAACACATCATCTACATTTTCAACTTATTGGATACATCTTAAACTAGCCCATAGTGCACGTGATACAGTTATACTCTTACGACTTTTTTTAACAAAAGGGGCCCAATGACCCAATAAGCCCAGGGAAGAACTTAATTTCACAATACAATAAAGTAGGCTAACGTACAAGTACCCCTACTACCTCTGCAATAACATTTGAGAATGCTTACAGTAACGGTATTCTGTTACGTGTGCTGGTGCCATGGTTGGTGCTGATGCACGTCGTTTAGGAAAAAGTGTTTTTAAGTGCCGCATTTCCTTGTTGCACTGTTCTAACATTTGTGTTACAACATTCAAATTTGTTTAAAAAAAAAACTGTAGACAATGGAGAAATATCGTTGAGGTAACACATTTCTACTCGACAATCGGGGGATGCTATTGGGATGCTGTGGTTCGAATTGCTACTATAGGGAGCTAACAGTAGCTAGCTTCAGACTAGCTTTAGCTTGAACTTTGCGCAACTTATTAAACTGTAAACGTTGCAGTGTCTATATTTTAAAAGAAAAACGTTGTGATTGTTGGGCGCTTTAAGAAAAAATATAAGTTAAGTATTATGGAAAACCAAAATACATCGTTAACTCGAGTTCGCATTCAAAGCTAGCGGTACTTTACTGTCCTGTTACAGTAAAGTATTGCAGTACTGTACTGTTAGTGGCATATATGTTTACTGAATTGCAAACACATTGTTTATCCAATATTTAGTTAAAAGTCACTGTTACACACACCCCCCCCCCCACATATATATATATATACATACATATACATATAAATCATATAATCATATAAATCAATGTACAGCATTAGAATATCCTAATGAAAACGTAAATCACGTAAACATGCCAGCAACATGAAAGCAAAGTTTTAGCTCTCTACCTTCACACCAGGGCAAGGTGTCGTGCCGAAAATGTCCCACGACTGAAATAGTTTTTGTCTGCATACAGTGTTGGAATATTTGCAACACCGCCAACATAATTATATATAATGGTGTTATTTAGTTCCTTAATTTATATTTATTGTCTGACCATTACAGTAGTTACATACAAAATAAAGTTTCCTTTGCCTAACATGCATTTCACAAAAGGATATTTTCAGATTACTTCAAATGTCTTCAAATGTCTTGACGAAATGGTTTGCAGCGTCTCGTCTTCGATAATATTTAGGCCAAGTGAATCATTTTAGCGGGGCATAGAAAATCGGCACAACACGTAGTGTAGGAAAATGTTTTCCATCCAGACCAGAGCACCGATAAAACAGAAACTCTTACCTGGTCGAAACAGCAGTGGAAGTAGAACCATCGTCAACGTTATACAGTTCCAAAGCTGCCGCTTAGCCAAGTTTTGAGTTCTGCTTCTCCCCATACCAATCCATTCAGTTAGAATGGAGTTCCTTGACTGCTTCTCATCGACGCTGTAGCTGCGAGAAATTAGACAAAAATTCGTATGCTTTCCCAAACGCTGTCATTCAAAAGAGGCCCTGTCTTCAGGGCGGCTCTACGGGGGAGGGGTCTACGTGTAGACGAGGTTCAGGGGTGATGGTTGGCCAATGAAAGACTTCACTAGCCACTTGGTATTTACATGTAGTGGCAATTACCGAGACGATGCCAATGCAAAGTTCTCGCAATAATAATAGAAAAGGTGTGGATACTTTATTATACTAGCAGTCTACAGATGAGCATAACGTCATTGTAGTTATATAACTATAGATGTGTGAAAGGACTGTGTTGGTTTAAGTGAAATGGTAAGTGAACACTGTGTTTTAAATAGTTATTCAGTATACTGCATTCAAATCTATTCTCACACAATAGACAAAACTAAGTCACACCGAAAATGAGTAAAGAATGTCCCGTATTCTGGCCAAGCATACTTTTGCACTACAAAGCTTTCAACTGTTGTTTGATCCCCCAAGCTGAAAGCAAATGGCCTTCTGGAAACAACTGGCATGTGTGTGTGTGTGCGCGCGTGTGTGTGTGGAGGGGGGGGCGTATGCGTGGGTGCATGTATGTGTGTGTTTTCCCTCACCTGTGAGTTTTTCACTTGACAATGGTATTAAAGTAATGTAACTAACACAAAACCTTCATGGTAAAAGTGTACTTCAGCATAAGCAATAGGATGAATCACTGTATAACTAGTCAATTGTGAATATTTATGGAAGACACAGACACAATGTGAAGATGAAACTGTAGTTTCATGCCTATATCCAAATAAAGAAAAATATGTTTTAGGAATGTCTTGAAGCAACTTCATACAAGATACATACAAGATATTGGATTGCAGCATGCTTATAATTCTTCAGATATAATGCTTTAATAAGATAGATTTCCACATTAATAAAAACAGTTATGTGTCTGTTTCTCTGGTAAACAGGTCATATTGCAAACTTCATTGTTTGTTTAATAACTGTTGAAGTAAATAAAATAAAATAAATAAAAGAATAATAGCTTTACTCTGCAAATCATCATGTGCTATTAGTTTTTCCATTACATTACAGTCAGAAATGTGTATGTTACTCTTTTTCCTTTTGTGGCCAACTTTCCATCTCCCTCACTCCTTAAATGACACTGTCTTTCATTTGCACAGCTGCTACAAGGCAGTGCCATCTGCAAGGAACACAGACTCTCTTCACACGTTTGCTTGAAATACATTCTCTAGTAGTACCATGTGATTTAAGACTTACAGTATAATAATACCAATCTTTCAATGAAAGCTTTGTGATATGAAAATCAACAGTCCTGTACGTATAGTATACATTAGAACTCCAAGCTCAACTTTAGTACAACTAGAATTTCTCGGATCTGCAGTTATCGGTCTGCTACACCTTCCTGCTGACATTATGAGAAAGACATGAACCAAGGCAGTTATTGGATCACTGGCTTTCCTATACACATGCTGGCTCGTCCAGCAGCACAATTGTGTGATTCAGGTGGCCTGTCAGTCTTGTGAAAGGTCCTCACAGTCCATGTTGATGTGGGGCTGATATATATAGTGGAGGGGAAACGAAGACAGCTCAACCCAAGTGGAACGTTTGGATTGTTCTGTGCTGCTAGAAAGGCCTCTGTCACACTGGATCCAGTGTGCCAAGTTTACCCCCCAGAGGGCTTTACCTTACAGAGTTGGATAAGCTAATTTTGGAGGCATGGTTGGTTGATCTGCTTTATGGCTATGGACATACAGTACATTTCTAATTCCCCAAGCAGGCTACTACTTCAACAACAAATAAATGTGGTTTTTAAATGTGTGGTACAAATACACAGAAAAACAGAATTACTATGTCTCACCTGTTCCAGTGTTTATTTTCAGAATCATTGTATGCCATCTCCTGGAAGAGACAATATGTTGTGATTAATGCTAGAAGAAAACATAAGATGCTTTAACTGAAAATTCAATGTACATCTGACATTGCAGAGATCGAAGGTAAAGTACATTTTTGCAATCATCATGCAAACATAAATGATCACATGACATCAAATATGGTAACAACAAAATTATATCTGACATGTAAATGAGACTACTCTCCAACTGAATAAAATCAATGTTCCAGTTTGAGAAACTGACGGGACTGTGTCATCATTGAAAGGCAAACTAATAAAGCTAGCGGTTAATTGATCCAGGTGGACACAGAATGAATACGTCACTTGAAAGAAACTCTATAGAAGATCCGTCAAGGTTGATGGGAAAAAAATACCTACCCTATATCCTCTAGATTGTATTGGATTGCACAAAATATAGAAAAGGTATGTATTCCTCAGACAGTGTATTACTATTAGAAAGTGTCAGGTAAAGCTTTTATCACTTTGAAGTCATTACATTGCTTAGCCTTGTATTAACTTGGGTCATACAGTTTGTTCTTTTACAACAGCAAAAAACATACCAGTCTGAGTCTGGTGATTCATTGTCTACTTCACAATCCATGCAGGGAAAGATCTGATAGCCTATAACTTAATCACATGATAAGTAACTTAACTTGATTATGTTATACTGTAGTGCCCCCAAATCCCAAATTGTCCCATCTTCCAGAATGGTGTGAATATGTGAATATATAATTTAAAACAGTGTTATTAGCATTAGGTGTTTTTGGTGGGTTAATACAAAGCAGTGATAGCTAATATCTTCAGTATCAGGGAAAAGAAGAGAATGAGTAAGACTGAGAGAAATGGTGAAGTACAAGGAAGGGGGGAGGGAAAGAGGGAGTGAGGGATTGGGTTTCCTCTGACTGTGTGTCTGGGCAGCGCCACATGTTTCTCATTAAAGTCCTCACACTGCGGGGCCGCTCTGCACCGTGATGCCTGTTGTTGTTATTAGGCCCATCAGGCTGTGGTCTCAGGGAAACCATGAAAGCTGGGGCAGGCCAGGCACATCACTTCACCTTGTTCTCCCCAAACCAGTGGATAGATGACTTCACCGACTGTTATGGTGAACATTCCACCTAGGTCGCAGTGGGTCTGTGCTTTTTAAAGGATCTTTTAAGCAGTATTTCACATTTTGCAAAACATTTAGATTTTATATTATATTTAATGAAATGAAAAAAATAAAATTGTGAAGTTTATGGTTTACAGACTTGTTTTGGGGGGTCTACCGCTATGTTATGCTATTAAAAGAGCTAATACCATGTCCACATACAGTATGCATGCGCGAGGTTAGTTACATGTAATGAACCTTTTGGTGGTCATGGATCAAAGAGCTTTCCATGTAAACATTTCCACAACACACCTTTAAAGTGTATTTCCTTTGTCTACCGATGATCAGAAACCTCAACAAAACATGTTAAAACAGGATTTGTGCAGTTTAGAGAAACCTGACATTTCATACATCTGATCTTTTGTTTAATTTCATGCCAATAACTATCTGTGAAGAGAGCTGTGTGTCATGTTGCTTCTGAACCATGATAGCATCAGAGATCGGAATGTGAAGGAGCACGCGCCCTCTCTACCAGCACCACGCCGTTGTAATATAAGAGATACACTTATTGAATTTTGAACAGGAACCAGAGCAAATTGGGCTTTTTGCCCCTGTGGGCCTCTCCCTGAAATGAAGTAGGTTTGTCAAAGCTGAGACACACAGGGAGAGCGAGAGAAGGGCGGGGGTTTCAGAAAGAGCATGCCCGGCTGATGCTTCTCACTGGGAGAGAGCAGCTGTTATCTCAGTAGAGATAAGACAAACTGTGATGTGAGTGTGTATGGCATAGGGCTGATAACATCTTCACTCAAGGATCCCACTTATGGGACCCTGATTGATACCTGGCAGTATACTTACTGTACAGGGTGATGGTGTGTGCTGAGTAATACTTTTTGTTTTGTGTGCGTGTGCCAAACTGCAGCAGGTTGCCCACGCATGCATGCATCTGGTTGTTGTGTTTCTGTGGAGTTTGTCTTAACTTAAGTAAACAGGATGTATTTGTTTGAGCTCTATCCGAATAAGGGGCAAGTAGAAACAAATGAGATATTTTGTGGAACTGAAGAAATGTAAGTATCCAGTTATATTGGAGTATAAAGTAACGGTGTACCCAATTTTGAGACACTTTGACATTACGTATTAAAACCCCACAACACACAAACCCATACGTTTGTTTCTTCCTCCCTGCTTCACAGCACAAATGATGACACAGCGTCAAGCCCTGTGCTCACGAATAGACAGTCTACTGACAGGTAACCTTAGCTCTGTGGTCACAGGGTTATACTGGCCCGATGAGGGATGATGGGTAAAATAAATGGGGAGCAGAACACTGAGGGATCACTCAGCCTCGAGGGAGAGAGTTCAGGGCCATGTGACCTTTGACATGGCTCCTACCTGTATGTGCGTAAGTGCGTGTGCTTGTGCATGTTTTGAAGGTTAACCCTCTCCCTAATCTTGAACCCATCTCCTAAGCTTTAAAGAAAGCGTTTTCATTCCGCCTTTATTAGGTGGGTCAGGTTATACTCAAATGCAGATCAAGTAGCAAGCTCCAAGCTCATTGCCTCATTGAGCACCTGTGGATGCTTTATTGCATAACTTTGTTTGAACATGTCTGGCCTTTCCTTGCGTTTCTGCTGACACCCAGCCCCCACAGTCAGACACCTGAAGCACCTGAGCTTTACAGAAACAGTCAAGCAACAAATTGCTTTATAATACCTCTTGACAGCTTACTTTTCAGTGTGAAATGAAATTATTCTACCTTTTGAAATATACACTGGTTCACTTTCCTTTAGTTTTTTGTTTTTTTTAGCTTGCTAACTGTTATGTGACAGCATACTATTGATGGTTCAGAAATTATATATTATAGGTAATACACTCCTAAAGAATGTATATTTAGCCCAGTATGTATTATTTCAGGTCCATTTCACATTCTTTCTCCATTCTCCTATCTCCATCTGTCTACAGTATATGTTTGTAGGCTATGAGTACATGTTTGTGTTTGTTTATTTATTAATCAGAAATGTATTCTAATCCTCCATGTGCACCATGCTGTCACCATGGTATCCAGTACCATATTCTAATGTTCCTACTTTTTCTCTACATTGGCATTTTCTTGCCATCTTTCTTATGCAGAAACTTTAAACCTTTGACTGCGGGCGGACACTTTTCCAGGTTAATTCCACAGATGGGTAAACGTAAAACAAACATTAGTGGTTAAGACATTAAACATGTTTCTGTCCACTGCTCATGTCCATAGGTATATGTCCTACAGCATCAAATGGTCAAAGAACTGATTTATTGCCTGAGATCGGAGGTTTGTCAAACATTTAGCCCAATTCACGGACTACGTCGAATTGTATTTATTTATGTTTTTTTGCTTTTCTAAATGTTCTAAATTACTCTATGTAAGTTAGCACTTAGAATGTAACAGATGGTATTATTGGTGCCGTAGCACAGACAACTGTCTTAAACCAGGAATAGATGAGGGACAATAACTCTTGAGACCAGTGTGTATATATAGCGTTTTTGTTATAGATTTATCCCACAAGGCATTAAAAGAATGCACTTCCTGTATGAGAGATAATTTACCAAGAGGAAAATATACCCACAGTTATACCATATATGTTTGACTCACTAAAATAAAAAAGAACTTGTTCGTTGTGGAGTTCATGAATCAGTAGTTACTTAAAAATAAAAAAAAGTAACATATGCTTCTTTGAGCTGCATTTAATCTTTAAAGATTATAGTCCACAAAACAAATAACAAATTTTATTGAATTTTCATTGTTCAATTGAAAATTCATGTAAATTATCTGTCCACACAATCCTTAAGAGGAGACTTTTTCACAGATTTGTAAGCAGTCCTCTACTCTAGACAATTATTTTATAGTGAAATCTGTAATTCTCAGTACCTTTGCTAAGCATATCAGGATGTTATGAGTCATGTCCGGGTGCAAAAAGAATGAACTTACCTTGGATCTCTGCAATGTCAGATGTACGTTGAATTTTCAGTTAAATCAGCTCAAACAAGTTTGAATGGGAAGACACAGTTAACCCTCGTTCCCCTGCAACCCAGCTGGCCAACTAAGTACTTGGGCAGCTAGAGGGATAGATAGCCATTGGAATTATGGCACATGACAACAGCTGTCTGTTTCAAGATTCGGCACTTTGATTAGAGAAGGTTTGTAGTGTGTGTTGCGGCCTGATTCCTGCATATCTGGGTAGGGCATTTCTGATGAGAGAAAAAAGAGCAAGAGAGAATAGCATGGAAAAAATATGGCACATTTATTTGTAATGCATGCATGCAGACACACACACCCACACACGCAAGCACACACACACACACACACACACACACACACACACCCATTATCACATACACTTTATCATACTCATATATATTAATACTTGACACCATGTGTCACAATTGGAAAGCATTCCATATTCTCTAAGGGCCCATCAACCAGATGACAGCAAGGGTGCAGACGATCATCAGCCATAGTGCTAGTGTACCTCTCTGTTTTCATGGGCATTCCATAGCCTCTCCTTCTTTCTCTCTCTCTCTCTCTCTCTCTCTCTCTCTCTCTCTGTATCGCTCTCTCTCTCTCTGTGTGTCTCTCTGTATATCTATTTCTCTGTATAACTAATCTGCACATTTCCCTGCAACACAAAAGCAAAGGCAAAAAGGCAATAGGAAAAATAATTGTTCTCCATTGCAAGTTTGTGAAAAGGTATTTTTTGTTGTAGAAACCCCCCCAAGTGTAAACACTGCTGTTTACACTTGGTAACAATCGCCAAAACACTGTCAGTGAAATCCAAGATTTACTTTCATGTGGTGCAGACTCTCTGTTTAAGTGTGATAGCAACAGTATTCACAAACAAGAGTGATCATGCACGGGCCCAATAAAATGTGCATTGTTACGAACCATAGGCTGATATGACTGCCAGACAGCCACAGTGTGCTAATGCTGGGATGTGCCTGCGTTTCTTCTGATTCATAGATGATAGAGGAGACAGCCACAAGGCCTCAGGCAGAGAGAGAGAGAGGGGGAGAGAGAGGGAGAGAGGGAGAGAGAGAGAGACAGAGAGAGAGAGAGAGAGATTGGAAGAGACAGTGAGAGTGAAAGACAAACAGAGAAGAGAGGATAAAAAAAACATCCTGAGATCAGGTCTGACAAACAATCTGTAGGTAATCCACAGAGGCTGTTTGTCCAATTCACACAGTACTGTTTCCCATTAGAACAAGCTAAAATATTGTACTTCCAGATAGACTTGGTTCTGTCATACAATGTTGGCACTACGTTTTTCCCATAGGATACAAGGACGCATAGAAAATGCTCTTCCTTCTCCACGTACAGTATATCTTGGAACAGATGTGCATTTCCAATAAAGCGTTGCCTAATTCGGTACGCATTTGTCAAGCTTGTGAAATTGCAGAATGTGTCAGAGGCTGCATATGCCTCATCCACATTGTTCTGTTCTCCCATCCAGAGTCTGTCCAGTCTCAGGCAGGCAGCTGTTCACACAGACAGCTGCACTGGCCATTCATTCCAACTGAGGGGCAATTAAAAAATCAAGCCAATGTTGTGGTTCAGTTGATCCATTGCTATTTCTACATGTAATCCCTTCTCTCATGCCTGTTTTCTCTTTCACACACGCGGACATTCACATACACACATGTACTTGTATGCACATGCACACACACGCTCAGCCCCAACAAGTGAACCCTGATAGCGCTCGATCCCGATGACAGCGTGATTGAATGAGATATGTACCAGTACGTGTATACAGCATTTTTCATCAAAGACAAAGGCTCCAAATTGCAGCGACATGGCACCACTGGATTTAAAGCATTATTGATGCCCAGGCTTATGAGGACCTATGTAATCTCCGAGCCTCACTGGAACACAGGCGTTTTCTATATCTTCCCCAGTGGAGGCATGTGGCCACACAAAGCCTCTGCGGCGTCACGACGGAATCCAAAGGAGGGTTAAATTGAGCGGGGGCCATGCCTTGTGTCGCAAGCACAGACACATTTGTTATACATCCATGCGTACAGTGCGTGAATACAGAAACACCCAGGGAGTCGTACAAGAGCTTGCATGCCCACTGCTTTGCTCTCGCACAAACAACGCTATGCATGCACAGACACACTATAAAGTACACACACACACACACACACACGCACGCACGCACACGCGCGCGCACACACGCGCAGACACACACTGACACAGATACACGCACTGTCAATGTCTCCAGTTGTTCCCTGCTCTCAGCGCACACAGCAGGTGTGAGGTGGGGTGTTACAGAGCAGGGCTGGCTGGGGTGGGCGAACAGCATTTCTATTGTTACCAATGTATGTGCTCTTTGGAACGGAATCGGAAAATTCAACAGGACTTAACTCTTGGCAGTGCAGCTTGGCTCCCACTGCAGTGCAATACATACCTACATGTAAGCTTTGCCCTCAGCGATGGTTTATGGTTGTGAGTGTGGTGTGGCAGTGGAGTTTATAGGCATATTTTTAGACGGTAGCAAACACACCAGGTATAGGTCTTTAAATAACACCATCCCATAAGCATACGTGTCATCTTCAACCTAACGTGGAGCCAAATTGTGTCTAGCTACAGAGGCTTTTGGTCTGTTGAGGAAAGAGCGACTGACTGCTCTGAGTGTAAAGGCCAAGCTCGTTCACCAGGGTGTTCTACAAATCAAACATATCCCTGTTGGCTCTCTGGGAACTTTCTAGGTAATGGGAGGCAGAGAAAGGGGACAGAGTGAGTATTCTTAGTGCCAGTTACTGTCACTGGGAATCAGTGGAAATATCGGGACCAAACTGAATGGCACGCTACCTTAATAGGACCAGGTTAACCTTTCTGAAACCACTGTTTCTTTGTCTTACACATAATCCATTACAGCAATACATTGTTTTGAGGATAAAAATAATTTTATGGACATTAAAGTCAATACAGTACAATAGTATTTTACAATTGTGTATTAGCAACCACTAATCCTACTGACAGAATTAATAAAATGTTTAATTATTATTATTTATGGTAACCCATGGCTAGATAAAGACACAGGTTTAATATATAATATAAAAATAATATATTTACTGTATGTGTAAGATTTTATTTAATGCTTAATGCTTTATATCTTTATTCACATCATAGAATGGTATGTATATATTACATTTTATGCTTGATTTTTGTTTGCTTTGTGCTTTCTGTTTGAAGGTCTAGCACAATTAGCAACTTTGTCACTGCAGTCCATAATTGTTATTTAAAAATAAATATGAACCTGTAATTTGTAATGGGCAGTGAACAGACAAAGATACTTGTTGAATAGCAGGTTGTCAACAGCTGTAGACCCACTGTTGTTTCACGCTGAAAAGGACCATTCATTACATTTTCACAGAAGACGGGCTCATATGGGCAAGTGATTTTTAACTTCTCCAGGGATGTATTCTAATGGTAGCTTGGGAGAAAAGGGCCTACCCCAGCCATATGTCTTCCTGCCTGTCGCATGTGTGCAGCATCAGGGCTTCAATAGGCACCCTGCACTCATTGTTTTCAGTCAAGGAAGAGTGATAAGATAGCACAATAATGAACAGGTTAGGCTAGGAGCATGATAAGAAATTCAGATCCATCCAAGTTGCCTTTGGGGCAGCAAGGTTTTGTATTAGTTACAGAATAAAATTGTGTTTATTATCAAATGTTCTGTTTTCAACTGGTTCCATCCGTGACCAAGTAGTCTAAGCAGTTAAAGCTACAGAGTTAAGAGATATAATATTGTATTTGTTGAAAATAGCTTAACTAAATCTGACAGTGGCTCAATAGTAGGCCTTTTGCTTCACTCCTCTTAAAACCCAAGCTCTCTCAAAATGTTAGTATTAGCATAACACATGCTAGCAATCTGTGAGCACCAAAAAAAATCACATCCAGTTGCAGCTCCTTTTGCAACACAACCGGTGCCCCCTTCTCCTCCTCTTCCTCCTCGTCCACAATGGAGCATTACAACGTAATAGCAGTCAGCCAGGAGATCTGCCGTAATTGCCTGGGCTCATGTGCTGTGGAAAAGCCAGGGCAGAGGCCAGCGGCATCAAAGCCTGACTGATCATTCCTCTGCCGCTCTCCTCTGAGGACAGCTTGGGGGGTGGCGAGGGGGAGGGGTGAAACACAAATACAGATGGACAAACAAACCAGGGGAAGCCAAAACTGAAGCAGATGTGGTGATAGCAACGGATGGACAGGCCGACAGACAGAGGGGAACCAAACACAAATGGATTCTCTTCTCTTCCCTTCGTCTTCTCCTCCTCATCAACACCTGTTAATATTTAGCAAACAATAGAGGGTGTCGGCAGTTGGATTGGAAAAATGTAACAATAACAAAAAGAAAAGTGATGTTGAGGTGACATCATGGATTATTAAAGTGTAGGCGGGGCAATTACGTTGTTGGTTTGTCCTGGTCAGTGAGCAGGGCAGGAAGCGGTGGCAGGAGCAATTTGAGAAGCTGAGACCTCGAGAATGCAGCTGTGCTCTCAGTTTGTCTCTGCGAGCAGCTTGCCTGCGAGTCTGAAAGGATATTACTCATGACCTCTCCTCTACTCCAGAATCAAATGATTACGCCACTCTTAAAGATATTTCACAATGCCAACAGTTTTCTAAATTGTGTTCTATTTGTTGCGAAGATGAAACTGAATCGCATTGGAGATTCTATACCAAAACAATGAAGTGAGAAGAGTAAATCTGTCTGATGGGACTTTTATAAGCCACACACCATGATCAAAACCACACAAAAAAAAACATTATAAAATACGATGCTCTACTTTTGAACTGCTAATCATTTGTGTGTGTGCTATTGTGTGTCCGTGCCAAACAGACAATTCATCTCTAGGCTCCTTTTATTGTTTGTGTTTAAAGTTGCCAGATTGTGAGCAGCTTTCCTCCATACAAACGTGTTGCTCCGCTGTCACACCATGCTGCCTTCATCTTTGCAGACGCCTCAATTATGACCCACTGTTGCTCTCAAAGTAAGGGAAGAGCTCAGGAATGCTCTGGTGGGACATCTGCCAAGCATCACTACAAACCCATATCAGCTCAAAGCACCCCACAGAGAGAGAGAGAGAGACAGAGTGAGAGAGAGAGAGAGAGAGAGAGGGAGACAGAGTGAGAGAGAGAGAGAGAGGGAGAGAGAGAGAGAGAGAGAGAGAAAGAGAGAGAGAAGAAATTTGGGCAGACCAGGCCCAGCGACTAGCAGACAACGAATTTCAGTTGCCAGATCACAACCAGATGTGCAAAGTGTGTCAAAACAGGAATGACTGCGTGAAGGCAATTTTCGGCAATTTGTCAGATTTTAGTGTTGCCCCCATACCTCCTGATAGAGGAATACACTTCAGAGGAGCCACACGATCATTTGAAACCAACAGACAGGCACCCCACAATGTGCGCTCTGCTCTTCTCCCCAGGCGTATTCATGTGACGAGAGATATACAGCGTGGTGTCTGAAAGAGGGGCAAGACAAGGCCTGTTGTATTGACAACAGCATAACCTCAGTGCATCAGCATTACTTACTGTATTCAGCCCGGTTCACTTTCCACGTCCACTGTTATTTACAAGAGCCTGCCTTGGCTCTTTGTCGGTTGAATTCAAACCTGTGAAGACATTCAAGCACCTTAAACTCTTACTGTTACCATCACCTTACTCCCATCTTGTCTGTTTAACCCTCCCACTATCCTATGGGTCAAAATGACCCAGTGCACTACCTTTAAGTGCCAGCAGAAGGCGCCAACCACAACGCGGACATGTGACGTGCCGCGGATGGCGCCATCTGCTGGTAGTGTGTTGAGGACAGCGGGAGGGTTTAATATAGACAAGAAACATAACATCAGTGTGAGGGCAAGGACAGAGCTCTTGGACAGCGGTAGGACAGTAAGTGTGTGTGCCATGGGACATCTAGAATAACTGCAACCAGCAACCCAACAGCATGTTCATGGGGCCTTAGCCCTATTGGAGGTGCCTGTGAATTCAGTCAGCGCGCCAGAAGATTTCTTGGGATTTAAACACATGGTTACATGCAGTACTGTAGGCTCTGAGCACACTGAATCGTGATCTGATTGTGTTACAGTGTGTAGTAACGGAACACATGGCATTTTGGATACCAGTAGAGGTTGAGAGCTCTGATACTGTATGTCCCCCATAATGCCACATTCTCTTCCTTCTGTGTCCTGTTCAAAAGACACTCCAACCAAGCACCACCCACAGATATGTATCCACCTCTTCCCTCTGGCCTGGTGTATGTGTGCAGTAACCAGTAAGCATCGGCTGGTTGAGTCACACAGTACTGCTGTGTGGTTTAGGAGGCGACTGCTCTTACTACTGAGGTCAATGAAAAGGAGAACTGTCGAGGTTTTGCATATCATTTCTGTCTGTCATGTGTCCTGTTACTCTGTAATGAAGCTCACATTCACCACTAATGCGTGTTTTAATTTGTTGCCTCATTGCACTGGAATCTAGGATAAATGGCAGGCGCTGTTCATCATGCCTGCACACTGGACAGTGCTGTTAGGAAAGTCAGAGGATGTTTACTAGCAGATTCATTATTGTTAGTTGGTTTGACATAATAGACACAATTTGGCTAATGCATATGCAGAATATTAATGCCCAAATACCCGTAATATGGCTATAAATGCAACAACATTGAAAATAAATGTCAGCGTAGACCCATATCCAGACATCCAATTCCATGCATATTTTATCATTACACAAAATAAACTTTAAGTGCATACAGAATATTTCATATTCATGTAAAGTACAGGATTCAAAGGCCAAGATGTGAACTCCACTAGCTTAAATATGTTAGAGTTGTTCTTGTGGTCAATACTGTTGCTGAAAGCATGACAATGTTGAGAGCATACTGTAATATAAAAGGCCATGGTCACTTTATCAAATGTCCAACTTTAACATTGATGGTCACAAAAACCCTAATAATCAAAACGACTCACATTGCCTTTTAACGATGGGAAGAAACAATATTTGCTGTTGAAGTAGATGGCTCTCTTAGAGCAGTTTGGCTGGTGAGGTTATGGACTTTTCCACTTCTTTGTTGGGGGAGGGGTTCAGGGGGTCTGTGGTAAGCAGCTGACAGATGGACAGCAGCCATGGAGTTTCCTTACACAATATTGTTCACAATAAGTTGTGCTTATGTTTATCAAGTTAATGTGAGTGTGCTTGACTACAGTATGAGTGCATATAGTGCATCTGTGTGCGGTGTGGTACGTGTGTGTGTGTGTGTGCGTCCATGCGCCTACTTGTGTGTGTGCAATACTGGCGAATGATCCCCTGTTTATAGTATTGTGTAATTGTACACAATTGCATATGTTCGCATGTTTATTGCATAGTGTCATAAATTACTGTAGTATTCTTTTTTGTTCTTGGTGGTTTTGAACGACGGGCTGAATGTGTGATGGGACATTTGCAGAACAGATGTGAGTATAATATATACAATACAATAATAAGCCTGCTTTATAAACCAGCAAACCATATATTAAGCTTGTCATTTGGTCTGGTCGTGGACCATGTTTGTGCCTTGTGCTGCTGTGTGTACTGGTATGTATGTGCAGTGTTTGTGTGCGTGTGTGTGTGTGTGTGCATGTGAATGTACATGCAAAAGTGCCTTTCCATGTTACCGTATGCATGAGTTATTACAATTATGCATCTAATAGACAGACGAGCACACACAGTGTGTCACTGTCTGTGTGTGGTACAGCACATTCTTTATGTGTCTTTGAGTATACAGGCCCATGGCAGCTGCCTGGCACCACCTGGCTCAAGCCCCGTAGGCCTGGTCTGACCCTTAAAGTCCCCCTGGGCACTCTGGGAATCTGGCTGCAGACACATTAGAGATGCGCGAGCATGCATTCACACATACCATACACACACAGGCACAAATCCCACTGTTACGTCTGTATCCCCTGTTTTCTTAATGCAAAATAAATCCTCGTATTTTTCTCATACTTTTCACTATCCCCTTCCCCCTTTGGGTGTTTTTCTGTAGGTGGCTGACAGATGTCCTTCAACTTTGTACCGAATCCTCCCCCACCCCCAACCCCACCCCAAAACTATTCAGGGCCCCACACGGCGACAAGAATTAGCAAAAAGTACAAAACAAGTTTAGCGCTGCTCCAGAACCTACAGATGGACATTTGCTCAACAGCTGGAAGTCAAGGCTTAAGATGTTTTGTCTAAACTAAGAGCAAAGAAAAGTCACATATTAAATTACATTTGTTTGTCTGAAACAAATGATATGATGGCGATCTGAAATTAACCAGAAAGAGAAATAATTACGTTTACTGACACAGTTTTTTCCACAAGATTTGTATTTACTAGCCTCAAGAAAAACTGCATTTACTGTAGCTTTAGACTATATGGATAACCGCTATCAAAATGAATGCACATAATAATGAAACTGATCATTTTTACCTTATTCCCTGAATGTGAAAACTTTTATTCATTATCTTTAAGTACATTCTCGGGCAAGCAAAGAAGATCTTTTAGGTATGAATACTAATGTGCCAATGTGTATGTAGGAATGAGTGTGTGTAACAGATTCACATGCTAAGTGAAACAGAATTTGAATAGAAGTGGTCGGATCAGACATTGTCAAATGTGGGCTATTTCCAAGTTATTGGTGATTTTATCACTTTCTTGAAATGGTAAAAGAGGAATGGCAAGGAATGTTACCAATTAACGTAATTATCAAAACACAAATTGACCAAACAAAAATCCACTGGCAATTTCCATTAAAGATAATCAAAACAATGCAGTCTGAGAATGTATGTGTTAGTAATTTGGAAACTCAGTTCTGGGGGTTATTGGTGTCATATCCCACAATGCAACACTGAATTCCTTTAACATGTGGTGAGCCAGGAAAGGGCTGGTTGACCTATGCCTTCCCATGAGCCCCTTGGGAACAGCTTTGCGCTGCTGCTCAAAACTCCAGGATCATTGCACACATACTGCACTAGTTGTGACTGGAATTGTAATCACTTTCTCCTTTCCCCACTACAAATCTGAATTTCACCATGGCTTTCTTTTCTTGTCTTCATCTTCTACTAACCATTGTCAATTTGTTGTGCAGCTCTCCAATGTCTAATATCTGCTTTAGTCTTCTTTATTCCCAGGAAAAACACACCATAATCACACATGTAATCCATTAAACATATAGCGCTGGAAGAAGGTACAGGAAGCTAAAACTGAAATGTGTTGCTCTACTTAATTTGTTTCCCATATAAGCAGATATCCAACTGCTATATCACTGGAATCTTTTTCAATAATCACTCTTGCTTGTAAGAGTATATTCTGTTAAGGGTTATGTTGTGTTGGAAAAGACAGGCTACCTGTAATAATGCTGTCTTTTTGTGAAGAAGATAAACCCATACAGCATTTATTTAAAGGGGAATGTGTTTGAAAATGTAATTCCGTAAGTCCGTGCGGTGGAACCCCAGGCCAGATGTGCTATAAAACAAATGAGTGTACCTCAAACGTCTACCATTGATCCCATTATGTGAAATGTATGTTATTATTTTCATGCGTAATTACATGCATAAAGTGTATATTATCCATTGTCTCCTGTTTTACAATATGTCTCAAAACCCCTGTTCTGTGTGAATTTCCATTAAACTATTAAATACTGGTACCTAGCTGATATTACCCTGCCATATAGTTCATACAGGTGCTTTTATAATTGGCAACACAGCCAATTTCAAAGAGAACTAATAGGGTTCCATTGATGTCAACAAGGCCTCAGGGACTATGAAGGGTATAAATGGGTTCTGGGTCAGGACTGTGAGAGGGATGTGCCTTGATGGCTCCATTGTGGCAGTGGCTGTGCTTGGCGGATGAGTGTCTCAGCTCGAGCGGTGGTTGGTGGAGAGAAGGTGGGGAAGCAGAGATGGGAGTATGGGAAGTAAACAGTTGCAGACGGATGAATAGGAGGTCCCTTTGTGTCCTGCCAACACAAATCTGTGACCGATTATCTGTGTCTGTCTCTCAAGGGGGGAATTCTTGAACAATTTGGGTGGGTGAGTGGACAGGGTGCATAAGGCGCAGTTGTTGGGTGAGCCTTTTTCTTCAGCTCAGGAATCATCTGTCTAACGCCTACAACTGATTTATTTGTTGCCTTGGTGTAACGCAAATTGTATTTACAAAATGTCGCCAATGTAGTGCAGTAGATTCACATTGTCTACTATGTCTTCTGTCTACTCCAGGCACAGGAAAAAAACAATTTGTCCCATAATCGCTGAATTACGCCTGCCTACAACTTGCCCCCACGCCACTGTCTACTTCCTATTTGTGTGGTTAGATATCCAGCTATGTGAAGTGTGTCCTACAGAGAAACAGGGAAAGTGGTTAAGGGGCGGAAAGTCTGGGCCTACGGACGACTTGTAAGCCATGTGTTAAGCATTAAAGGGCTAATTACAGTTTTAAAAGCCTTGTGTTTACCACTGAGAAACAGTCTTGTTAGGTGTATTTTACTGTCCCCATTGAAATTATTCATCCTTGACAAGCTCAATTGACATTATCATAATTACAAATGTGATTGCTGCTTAATCACAGACTGCTATTTCATCCTCTTAAATGTCTAGCGGAAGTCAAGCATGTTCAATAGCTCCACGCTGACCATTAATCATAGAACAAGATGTCCTCTTCTAATGGCATGTTAGAGTTATAAAATAAATGAGTAAAAGTCTTGTAAAAGTTTGTTTGTTATTTTAAATGTTTTTAGAATATTTTGTCAAAGCCCTCCTAATATGATTTGATCAAATCTGAAGGATTTTGGTGTTCATTCTTAGAGTGAGGTGCAGTGTTTGCAGGCATACGGTGTATCTATGTTGTGAACTCTGCCCCAGTATGGGGAGGGTATGTTATTGTATAGGTATAGAATAACTCCAGCACTGCTGACCCTGCCAGCACCTCTCCCTCCCCATCCCACACCGTTGCCAATAGCGATGGCTTTGGATGATTTTCACCTGTCAAAGCAAAGCTCTGACTTAAGACTTGCAGCTTGAGGAAAGGAAAGCAAAACAAGAAAGAGGAAAATAACAAATAAAGAGCTTACAAGCTCTTTACTAGGGTCACAGGAGGTCATACAAGATTTAATTACATTTGACATTTATAATATGTTTGACAATATTTACAGTTGAATATTTCATGTGTTTCGATGGATATGGCATTTTTTTCTATGCCAACTTGGAAGTTTCCTCGGTAGAATTCCAGAACTTATTTCTGCATAGAGTTTTTCATTTACAATTATTATTATTATTATTATTATTATTATTATTATTATTATTATTATTATTATTACAAGAAAGATTTCTTTAAAAAGATCATCCACAAATCAAAACATATTTTGGCAAAATTGAAAGCGTCAAAATAAAATATTGTAGCATGTTTTATGTATGTATAAAGTAGTGAAGTGTCTAAACATATTCCCCAAGGTTAGATTTGTGAGTCTGAAAAGAGAACTGTGACAGTTTCCTATCAATCACTCACCAAGCCTCAGGAGGATCATGTTGTTTTGCATTTCTTAAGTTTGCTTCTTCCTGGGTCTTCTCTCGTCTTGACAGGAGGTGCCACAAGTAGAAAGAAGAGTCACATTCTTTCAGCATAGATTCTCCCATCTCTCCTTTGTTCAAAGTTTGTGTGTGTTTGAGGAGCTTTCCTCGACTCAACCCTTTCCTCCACATATAAAGATTTCTCAAAGAAGTAAGCCATAACATCTACCCTAGCATAAATAAAATTTAAAACTAATACAGAAAGGTTTTAGTGTATACCAACCTGTACATATTTTGGTTACATTATTGTAAGTAACATATTCTTGTCATAAAGCATCTCACTGTGTGCCTGTTTGTACTTTACAATAGTACCATTTGTTTCCAGCAGGAAGCATGGCTTAAGCTTCTTCACAGTTGTTCACCTATTGCAAAAAAACATGTTGTGTCACTAAACACAAGTTCTACTTGCCTTGACAACCCACCCGCACCCCCACCACCTCCTATAAAGTTGTAAGTCAAACATTCCCAGCCATGCTATCCCTCTTAGCAGTCTCATCTGAATTAAAAGACAAATGTGGCCCCTGGATCCTTTCCCTGGGAGTTCTATTTGTCTTCTAATAGGGTTAAGAAAACTACCTTATGTCTTTACCTCAGCATGGGCTGTGGTGGGGGATGGGGTTGGAGGCCATGCAATCATCTACAGGTCATTGTTACAGTGGAAGCAGCATGGGGGACATTCACAAAGGCCCTGCGGGGTTAAAGGACTCACTCTCTCTCCCCTGTGGGTTTGCTCACACTGTGAGAGGAGGTGCAGAGACTGCAGCTACCTGTTGCACAATACTGCTTAAGCATTACTGTATGCATGCTGCCTGCCTGCCACCCTCAGGGGAAGCAGAGAGCTGGCTGCTGCTGGGTACTTGGCTGTGGAGACTGGAGCACATCTGGTATGTGTTGGGTAGACGTTTCTCTTACTTTTACTACTTCTTTTCAGTGAGAGAGAAAAGGCTTTTCGAATAAAAACTCTCCATTTTAGAAGGAAGAGAAACGTTATATTGGGTCATATTTCTTTCGCCTTCTTAAGTCCATTCTTGCTATTTCAGTGACTTTCGTCATTGCCTGGATTAACGTTTGGGAAAGTAAAGACAGGTGAAAATGCCGAACTACTGAGAGTTATGTCGAGAGCAGAATGGGACAGGACAGTACAGGACAGGACAGGATAATATAAGAGAAGACATGAGGGAAAAGACAAAACAGACGTACTGTAATAGCAGAAGAAGTCGTTTGAGAGGAGATGAGACCCAAAACATACAAGTATACATACAGTGTGTACACATACATGGGCAGAACCTTTGGGCTGTGGCCTGGCTCCTGTTGACATTGGCCCCCACCAATGGACATGTGTCTGCATGTGCACACCTCACACCCTTCTGTATATCCTCTCCTTTATGCCCTATTCCCTTAATGGCTGATGATCAGTATACAGCACACAGGGGAAGTTCCCTTCCCACCCATACTGTATGCACTGCATACAGATTCTGACAGCACTAGGTTGAAACAAATGAGTATATTTATTTGAAGCTGACATGCACAGACAGCTATGCTTTAGCACAGGAATGAATTGACAAAGGAGAGCACAACGCCCTGGGACAGCTTTTTGGATTTGACCAAAGTGCTGTAGTGCCCCCACGCCACATGGCCTTCTGGCAGTACCCAGTGTCTGTTGACTCACTCACTGCACCTTGCCAGCTATTCATACCTTCCTCCCAGTCATAGTAACTCTTAACAGCCAATCTGTCAGTTATCAAAGCACTTTGTCTATTAGCAAGCTAGCCTGCAAGCCAGATGTAATTTCAAGACAAAAACAGATTTTCTATCCATCCTGATCCCAGGTGTTTTTCAGATTAAATCTTGATTCCATGTGGAGACATTTTATTTTATATATTTCTATTTATTTTTGTTCATTATAAGCTGTTAGCAATCCAGTAATTTTCAGTTAACTGGTAAAGTTACATGATATCATCTCACTTAATAAAGGTCCTAATAAAGTTGTTGTCAAGTCACTTTTCACAGTCATGTCATACTTTGTTTTAATCACATATATGTTGTATATACAGTATATCACATTTTGTTTACAGTCTGTGACAACAATCACCTCCGGCTTCTGTGTCTCTGTTTGGTTGCACAATTACCATGCAAACACAAAGAGGTTCAAGGCCTATCAGGACTAACGTCAAATGTTTGTAGTAGTTTAGCATCCTTCAAAGGAATGTCATTTTATTCAATGGAATTCCTACAATAACATTGCTCCTCTGCTATCATGTAAAACATCACAGCTGTTTTTTATTGTCACATATATGTGATTTACAACCAACAAGATATTAAACAATTTCCAGTCATGGCAACTCTGTGACTCATGTCCTATAGTATAAGGTTTGTTATTTTAAATGTAACAAAATATTTTTTTCCCAAATGGGTCGAATAAAAAATACATTGATTCATTGTTTATATAAAAACGGCTGAATGCTTTCTGTCTTTAATTGTGGCTTTTTCTGACCCGTTGACACTGAGCCTATCTTTTCACAGTCCATGGAAAATTCCAATGTTGTTCCAGACTGGATATACTGTCTACAGATGTCTGCTATGGTGATGGCCTCGATGATGATGATGATGTTGATGAGGACAAGTTGAAGATCTGTTCCCCCAGAGAACCATCCGTCCATAGACCAACGCATCGCTCCCCTGCCGATCTGGCCCCAGATCGGAGCGTCTGTGTGGAATGCAATCTGCAGGCCATCTGCAGGCCTCTGTGGCTCTGTTTGATTTTCAAACAAACACCTGTCAAAAGCCCATGTCTCATCTCAACTGGCTCTTGGAAATTGGCAAACTCAACTTCTTCTCACTCACTCCCAAAAAGTAGGGGGAGGGCGGGGGCAAACTTAGGTTTTTATTTCAACCATCTGTGTGTGTGTTAAATATAGATTGTTATGAAAGGCTCAAAGGACTAGCTCTACTTTCCACTATAATGTCAAAAAAATAATAATAGGGCATACAGAGAGCTGCATTTGCCGCAGTGTTTGTACAACAAACAATTTCAAATTCGATTTGGGTTCCCTTGTTAACAGCTTGCTATGCTGATTGAGCAATGGATTTGCAGTCACAATGTCTTCAAGCCAAAGGCTTTAAAGGATGTTCTGCGATGAAGGAATCTTTGTATCAAATCTCTACCTTCTCTTCCCTCGTTGTTATCCATATTTCTCTCTGTCCCTCTCTCCCTTCATCTCTCTCTCTCTCTCTCTCCCTCAGCATAAAGAGATGAAGGGACTGCTTTTGGACGAAGGGGCTCCACTTGGCAGACCTCCAGGTCCAACATCTGTCTGACTGCTGTTCCTTTGCTTTCCCCCTTCCCAACAGCCCCCTGCAGTATTAGTTCAGTTGTCAGCCCATTTCAGGGTCTCTCTCAAGGCCCGCAGATGCGTTTCTCAGAACGGCAGCGATGGATGGTTGCAGAGACCTCAAGTGTGCGTGAGTAATGTCTCGGAGACATCGCTGAGGGCATTGAGAAATGGATTTATTCAGTGTCATTTATCACACTGCCTGTCAGTGTCAATATGAATGCCTGATGGAAAGCACATTTACCTTTCAGTGGAACAGATTGGAATCAGTTGCTGCCCAAGACAGATGAGAAATTCCACTGTGAATAAGTTCATGTTGGCATTCTTAACGTTTTTAATAATAAATAAGAAACTCACGTTATTGAGATTCTTTTTCATTTCTTTCAAAAATCTACTGAAGTTGGTACAGGAATATTCATTTTGTTCTTGAACAGAAACACATTCAGACAAGAATACAACACTATAATGCCACCTATTTTTTCCATGTCAGTGAACCAGACAGACCATCTGTGCAGGCTATAAAACTGCAGTGCTTCCATGCTGTAAAGATTTTATGTTTTTACTAAAAATAAAATTAAATGAAAATAAAATCAGTCTCCAGTGTGCTATTGAAATAATCATAATTCCTTAAAGGTTACATCAGAAGTAAAATGAAATTATGTATTTTAAAGATAAAAATACTATTTAAATTATTACAATATCCTTATCATTATCATCATTATCATCATACCTTCACAATGTTTCACAAATAGTATAGGCAACTGTGAATAATGTAGCATGAGACCTGTTGATCCACAACGCCTAGTCATCATATGAACACTTGGTTGCTTAGTAACAGAGTGGCTGCCGTAACACTGGATGCATTATTCTGACAGCTGGGACAACAGTACATGTCCCAATGACAGCGTTAACGCTCACATTTGTCTTTCTCTAAGGGGAGTAAACTACAGCAGAGATGGCAGATGATCATGCAGCAACTGTTTGCAGTGATAATGAAGCTCAAAAAGCAGGGCAAAAGCACCGGTGGAACAATAGCAACAACAACTCAATGGTTTTTACAGTGTGGGTCCAATAATAAACACCTTCACAGATGTATTTCAGTTTGAAACCACTGCACTAACGGCTACAGTTTGTGTGGGGATGTTCTACAGTAACTGGGTGCAGGACAACTAGTGGGGAGGACAGACATGTACAATGGAACAAGGACCTGACAATTAGGGACAACTAATCACCAAGTGTGTAGCCTAGCGCGTCCCCCTCACGCCAGGGCCAGTACATGCACTGTGCTTGAACCTGCGCTCAATGCCAAAGGCAGATCATTATAAACTCGCGGGGCAGGCCTCTGTGCAGAGGAAGGCTTGGAGCCTCAAGCCAAGCCTGAACTCCTGACCTTCTTCACACACCAAGCGTCTGTTGTGGGCTCCAGGAGGTGCAAGATGGGTCACAGCAAGCCGTGAGGCCGCAGGGAGAGAACCATGGCGAGAGGGAGGGAGAGGGGATAGAGAGGGGGGTGAGTTAAGGGGGGAGGGGGCACCCGAGTGATGTACACAGAGAGAGGGGGGAAGTAGGAGATGAGGGTTGGAAAAGGGAGGAAGGAGGGGGCAGAGTGGAGAGTCACTTTGTTGGCATTCTTCAGTGAGTGCTTCTGACCAATCAGAGGAGGAGACAAACCATTGTGTTTCGCAGACTGGAGTGAAAACCTCAGTGAGCGAAATCCCCCATTGTTATGCATGTTTCATTATCACTCTCTGCCCTTTCTATCTGCATTCATTAGCTGTGGAAATGAAGTCTGTTCTCTCTTTGTACACAAACCAATGCCTTTGTTTGGCCCTAATAATCTCCAAAAGTCTATTTAGCTTATCAGTGCATTGTTACATGCTGTTGATAGTCCATTATATTATTTAAATGTTAACAGGCAATGCGATTATACAAAAGTAAGTCTATTGTTTTCCTTTCTGAAATCTCTGCAGACTGCCTCAGCTCATCTGACTTCTCATCACTAAGATCTCCCTTGCTTTGCACTTTACCAATCTCCCATGATTAAATGTAATTGGGACCAGATAACCTCTCTTTCTCTCTCTTTCTTGAATACTTTCCTTCTCTCCTCCAACGTCTTTGATCACTGCTGACCTGGCTCCAGCTCAATTCTAACAGACAGACAACCATTTCTTGGGTGGTTTGTGATTGCTCACAGACAGCAAAGTCTACTGAATAGTGACACTGGAGTCTGAAGCCTTGTATGGTTCAGCTTTCAGCATATTACTTTAGGCAGATTATTTCAGCAGGTATCTCACAAGCATGCGTTACTGGTGTGAGTGTTTGCACAAGGTGTGTGCACGCATAACACAAGCGTGAATGTCTTGAGGGTGCTGAACAAGACGTGACGCAAAGATTCTCAAATTTGATTCAGGAGATCCGTAAATCCTGTGCAAATTACTCCTGCCTCTTTTCTTTTTTCCTCCGCCGTTCTCCTCTTTGAAACTCTTCTTCTGAGGCAGATCACAGCCAGATGTTGAACATTAGACATAATCATTTCCAGTGGTTGTCTCCCTTCTTGACTCTCACTGTTGGGTGACACGCTGTCTCCTCACAATGGACAATTACTCAACCCTTATCAGTCACTTTCTGCACAGAACTGAGTCATAAAAATCTGTTAGAGACCATAAAGGAATCATGAAAATGCATGAGACTCTGGGTGGTATATGAATCTGTGGTTTTGTGTGACTGACTGGATCCCCCTTTAACTGCTGTCAGTGCTGTTCTGTGTGGCATCTTAAAACTGTCAAGTGCACTTCTTTAAAACCCATTTTACTCCTACATTATTATTATTTTTTTTATTCCGTGTTAAAGGTACAGTCCTCAAATGTGTGGGTGACTGCAAGAGGAGGGGTAGAGAACAGAGTGAGCCCATGCAGGGGATGTGTGGAGAGGAACGGGAGCCAGGAGGGGAATGTGCTCTCTTGATATTCTAACATAAAACATTTGTAATGCTGGTTCCAACCAAAAGGGTAATTCCATCTAGGCGTGCCTCTCTGAAATACCAGTTTTGAATCCACGCCATATAGAGAGCATATCAAGGCTATCACCTCAACATTAGATAGACAAACTAAATCCCATAATTATCAGCCTACTCTGTTTGTCACTGAGGCACAGGGAGAAGCAATACCTTGATAGACAAGGAAAGAGAATTACAGGCCTTCTGGAATCACAGTGGTTCACCTTTCCAACCTCAAATGCAACACATTCATTTTCTTCATCTAGACACGTCAAAACCACTCGAACATGTACTTTACATCCTTTGCCTTACTCCCTGTTTTTCCCGTCTTGCCCAACCACCAGCCCCTCCCCCTCTTAAGTCCACCCACACCTCCCACCATTTTTCTTTATCTTTCTTCTTCTTCTTCTTTTTCTTCTTTTCTCTCCCAGACAGACAGTGAAGCAATGGCTGCCTTGGTTGACCCGTGTTTGACCCGCTCCTCCACAGCCAGTTGGTGGCGGGTGGGTTTCGTTCTGGGATCAAATACCTGTGTGATGGCGTGGGCCTGTGCTGTGCGATACTCCACTCACGCTGACAGGGTCACCCCAGACGCCAGAGGAAGCTGGACGACTCACATCACCAGCCCTGTTGACGGAAATTCCAATGGTGTCGGTGGGAATAAAGAAAGAGAGATAGGGAGGGAGAAAAGTGAAATGTAGAAAGAAAGGAGAGAAAACTATGATTTATGCACAGAGAGAGAGAGAGAGAGAGAGAGAGAGAGAGAGAGAGAGAGAGAGAGAGAGACATAGTAGTAGAGTAGAGTAGAGTTACATGATAGTCACTGCATACTGCTTTGCTTGGTCCCATTTTTGAGAGATAAACGTCAGTTAACCTCCTTATAATTCCGGCGCATGCTTCTTTCTCCTTTTCTCACGACCCGCAGTTGACACCGCCACATCGCTGACCTTGGCATCCATCTTTTAGGATGGGGAGCCAAGGGGAAATTATGGTTTATGTGAATCAGATGTTGCAGAGGGGAGTCTGGGTGCTTCCTCTGTGCCTGACAGCATGGCCAGAGGAAAAGCACCTGTTTTCAAATAAATCTCTCTAGATAAAGGCAGTGCACCGTAGCTTCATCCATGAATGTCAAACCAGAATCAGACATGCATGCATTCTGGTTACTCCTAGGGGGATTATTGGTCAACAACCCCAGGCTATAAGGAACCACATCGTGTTCCTCTTAACCTTCATGTGAATTCTTCGATGTCTGGGTCTGTGGTCACATGTTAATTCCAGTGAGGCTGAAAAGCATTCTGACCCCAGGCTCCCAGGGTTGAAATCCAGACCCAACCAGCACTGACTGGACTGTGTCAGCTCAAGTCAGCTCACAACAGCTCTCTGCTCCACTTCCTTAATTTGAATGTAAATAAAGTTCATTCCAGGGTGGTTTTACTCCAGCGATACACAACTCACCTTCTCCTCAGGGCTGTGCATCACTAAAACACAGTTCAAACAGTGACAGTTCAAAATTCCCATTTCTATACTTATAACAAGGATAACACCATATAAGGTGTCAAAATGATTTTGTAGTTTCTATCATAGCAATCATTCTTAACTATTAGCTATGGCTTTAGCAAATAGTTACTTATGCAAGTAAAGACTTTCCTGGACAATAATAATCCCAGAACAGACTTTACAGTGTTTTCAAGGGAAGCTATTTCAGAATAATAGATAAAAGAAGGCAGTTTGGTCCCTATGAGTAGTTGAGGCAGGCCAAGCTTCAACGGGGAATTGATCCCAGGCAGAAGCTCTTTTTAAGTGTGTGTGTGGGGGGGATATCTTTTTCTCTCAGGGTTTAAAACCCCTCTCACCCCGCCTCATTGGATACTCTTTTATTCCATAGGCTGATTTATTGGTGTTAGCAAGGGATACAAACAAGC
Source organism: Aphredoderus sayanus (assembly GCA_027564795.1). NCBI lineage: Eukaryota > Metazoa > Chordata > Actinopteri > Percopsiformes > Aphredoderidae > Aphredoderus > Aphredoderus sayanus. Next base: position 1,171,691 of record JAODUG010000019.1, on the reverse strand, counting down.
ATGCCAGAGCTTTTTCTGTGATAAATGACCCAAAGGACTATCTTCATTTCAACATTGGACCTACAGTATGTTTCCACTGGGTAAGAAGGTGTGTGTGTGCGTGTGTGTATCATTTGTGTGTGTATCGTTGGGTTCTGTTCGTGGGCTCCCCAGTGCCACAGAGCCTCTCTTCTCCCCAAATGAAATTCTTTGTAAAGTCATTTTATATCACCCTTTGAACGTGCATTGAACTGTAAAACCACCTCATTGGAAACAAAATAAAGGACAGCAGAGGGAGTCAGGAGGCTGCAGGAGGGGGGGGGTGGGTCCGATTGTGTTAGCAATTACGGGGGCCTCCGCGTGCCGAGACGGGTGCCATGTGTCGGGCGGGGCTGGCGTGC
>JAODUG010000019.1:1121822-1141043 GCA_027564795.1 Aphredoderus sayanus | reverse complement strand
AGCGCCTTCTATCTGCCACAAAAGCTAGTGATTTGGGTCATTCTGACCCGGAGTACATTACAAGGGTTAAATATGTTCTGCTGACATTAATAGCAAAGCTAAAAATTAAGTATGGCTATGTTTATGTTGGCTTATTCAGTCCTAAAATACTCAAGACTATGCTTGCGACCAATTTCACTGAAATTACCTGCAGTTTTACAACAAAAATATAATGTTTCACTGCAGCAATCAGGTTAAACGAAAACATTACAAAAAAAGTTTCAATCTGACCACTTGGTCAGTAACCTTATGGGTAACAACACTGTGCTCCTGGCCCTCCAAGAACTGATCAATTAGCCTTTGGGTGAGACTCATTTTCAGACCTGGAACATGAAAAGCAATTTTCATCTCCACCTTTTTACACCTTCAAAAGTCCAGATGTGGAAAAAGTGCAATTCTGTGGTGGTGGTGGTGACGTTGAAGGTTACAATTACTGTAATATAAAACCATTCCTGGCTTCACTTTCCTAATCTCAGTAAACATTTCTATTTTGCTTCCTCTCTCTCTCTCTCTCTCTCTTTTCTGTATCAGTCTATTGCTGTCACCCACTATGCTTGTAGCACTCTTTAATGCGGCAGGGGAACAATGACCTCGACATAGTTGAGGGGGAAGAATCCTGACTGTCCGTGGAGCATTCCCTCGTACCAGTTCTCATCAATCTGATTGGTCAGGGTGATGATGTCGCCTTCACGGAAACCCAGCTCTCCCTCATTCTCTGGCTCAAAGTCGTACAGAGCCTTACAGCTGGGCTGCTCTGGGGCTGTGAAACACAACAACAGAAGAAGCAACACCAATTTAAGTCAAATTCTCATCTACTTTCAAATAACAGGGTGAGGTTTTGGAAAATGTTGCCATGATCAATGGGATGGGGATGGGAACTGTTTCCTGACATGCCTTCCACACTGACGTGCAAACATTATTGATGTGTTAGTAGTGTAACATACACAATATGCAGTCACATAACCCAGAAAACGGCATCACAGACAAACATTAGAGACTAGTTCTTATGAAGTGCATCAGATCATAGCAAATATGAGTAAATCCTGTCACAATGAGTCAACCAAAACTGCTGACATTCTCTTTTACTTCTGCCTGTATTCATCAATCTCTCCCCCTGTGACCTCACACAGATCAAGTGAGAAGAGTAGGGTTGCCATGTAGAGACAAGCCAGGCCTTTTTTCTCCAAACAATTTCCTCATTGTTTTTTTTACCCTCAGGCTGTTGACTCCCAGTGGGAGATAAATTGACATGGATTTGAACACTATAGTTTTAGGCAAATATATTTCATTTAATAGATTTAATGTCTACTCACTGTTGTGAATAAAAATACATTGCATTCACTCACCACACCTTTGAACCTCAGGAGTCCAAACTTACAGAAGTGACCAGAACCATTATGTTACTAAAATATGAGCACATGATAAACTACAGATGTCTAAACACAAAACTGTTTACAACATTCCAGGTTTCGCACATATTTGTGGATGACAGAAAAACAACATCACAATTAATAACTCACACACAACACAATTTATGACTCACGCAGCCTGGGTTTCCGAAAGGACAATCTGGCGAAGTGTAAAGCTGGCTCTGATGACGTCAGGAAATTAAGGTGGTCAACTAGAGGACAGACAGGTGTCCCCCTCCCCCACCCCAATGTTTCCTCTCTCTCCAGCGTTTAAATGATCGTGTGCTTGTTTGTCTGCGTATATTAAAGTTCTTACCTGAGTTACGTGTAGGTGGGGGGGGTCCTGAAGTGGTGTAGCCACCATTCGATTGATCGCTTTCTCCAAAGTCAAACAAAGGTTTGGCCTTGGGTGTGTATTCACGCTTTGGTCGGGACTGGGCCTCATTCATCCTGCCAAAATAAGAATATGTTTCAATTTTAACAGCCCTATATTTCAAGGCCCCTAGACAGATTTGACTAAAATAAATGTGTTTAAATTTTACAAAAAGCAGACCCTTTTATCAAAGCAATTTAACAGGAGTAAAATCTGTATGTATTAAAGAGAAAGTGGCAGTTATAAATAGTCGCCTCATGCAGAATACAGTGACTTAAGTCACAGCAAGAGACTTTACATTCTCTACCTGTCTCTGAGTTTGTCAGACAGCTCGTCTAGGACCTGCACAGCCTGCCTGTGGTACTGCAGCTGGGACTCCACCAGTGAAGACAGCTGGCTCACCTGCTCTATCTGGATGGAGGCATGCACACACACACACAAAATAAGTACTGAATATGCAACATCCAAATCACCTTGCTCTACTCAAGTAAACAAGAAAGCATTCCACTGTGAATGTTGTGTTGCTTGGGCATGTTCTATTTAAGCACAATAATCAGAGATCAATTAATTAATTTGCATTATAAGCGTGCAAGTCATATGCAAGAATATAATAGTACAATGTACAAAAATTTAATGGGGAGACATGCTTATTTTTATATCAACAGGTGCCCTTCACTGTCTGATAAGAGGATTAAGGAACAGAAATTGACCCATGACACACGGTGTCATGGGTACATTTCTAATACAGTGTAATAAATGTCCTTAGTGACTCAAAGATATTACTACTACTGTAGAGACACGTATACATTGACAAGGCCAGACTAGACGAGTGATTTCCAAAAAACAAAGAAAAAGCGTGACCCTCTTTGCGCATGTGAATTTAATAGCATACAGCATAAAAAGTCCTATTAACACCATTAAATGGTGGTGGTAATTATTAATGGAAACTACTACCGGTAATGTAATACATTTACTAAAATCTAAATCTACACACCACTGCGGGGGTCCTGATCCAGTTTCAGAAGCACAGAACTCTGAATCTGCCTGATATCTCAGAACCTTTGAAACTTATAAAGCTTCTTATCAACGAATCCACCCATTCTCTATTACTCTTAAAGTAAACACTTGCCTGCAGTAAATACACATAAGCCTGTAACACAATGTTTTTTTAAAGTGTAGCATGGAAACCCATGAAGAGTTGTGAGGTTTGGAGAGGTTGTGATACAATGGAAAGAATATTTTTTAATAAAATTTTTAAAAAGCTAATATGTTATTCTAATATGATTATAATAACCCTTCAACATGTTTGAAAACCTCTGCTCTGTATTGAACAGGTCCTCCTAACCTCTAAATAACCTCTGTATCTGTACTGAACTCTCCTAACAGGTCCTCACATCAGTCTCCAGCAGGTTGTACATGCTTGTCTCAGCCACCTCCTTAGACTCATGGAACTTCTCTAAGGCCTGTCGGATATCCTCATCGGGAATCTTGCCCTGGCGCTTCTTCTTGTAGTCGTAGTCCAGACGACGGCCCTCCAACTTCTTCAGGTGATGCTAAGACAATTGGGAAAATTCAAAACAAGTACATTTCTGGTATGTGAACATACAATCAATAGCAAATAGGCAGTGGCACTGTTAACAACAGAAAAGGAAGAGTGGTAAGAGAATGAGGAAGGAGCCTCCAAAGAGGAAATTTGAGAAGATACCAATTTAACTCAAGTTTGTATTGGTAGAGCTTAGAAATAATCCTGATATTGTACCTGTATCTCTCTGAGGTCCTTGTCACAAAGCCCTTGTAATGGATCTATGAAGTTCTGTTTGACATCAATATCTAGTGAATCTTTGACCTCTGCCAGTCTCTTCATGGCCTCTCCAGCATCTACTAAAGCACCACCTGGAGGAGAAATGTGTTAAACCATAAATAGAATAAGTACCATAATAAATTATAAGAATCAAGCTACAACCATGAATTCACAAACCAAGATATTACACAAAATCCTAAAAAGCAGAGAAACAAGAATACTGCAATCTAAACAGACAGTCAAAAGCTTTTAATGGGCACTTACAAATGACCACTTAGTATTAAACTATACTGCTGATAGGCTGAAAAGCAGAGCCACACACACTCCAAACCAAAATGATACACCATTATGCCAGAAATTAACAACTATAACCCCAATAAACCACCATTCACAGCAACACAATCACACCATACCAAAGTTAGTGTCTTCTCCCAGCTCCCGTCCATACTTGGTCATGCACTCCCCTAGCAAGCCTTCAGCCTGAGGGTAGCCTGGGTTCTTCACCTGACCTCGGATCTTAGACATGGTGTTCAACATCGATAGTTTTGCCCTTGATGCTGAACAGGGTAGGTGTGAGAGAGATTAACAGAGTAAAAGGATGGAATCACATCAAGATGACAGACACTTTAACATGTGAAGTACTGTCTAGGATGTTTTGACTTATACTTTAGAGAGCTGGAATGGCAATGAAAACTAATTCTTCTCATAATTGGTGATAGTCTTCTCACCTGGGTTGGGCTGGAGATATTCTGATGTTTTAGAGATCACCTCCACGACTGCTTTGCTGGTCACATCTACTTTCTACAGAACACATGAAACAAACACACATGTACAATATAGACACACCAAACTAGTGAGAGATTGGCTAAGTCACTAGTGAGCTACAGGTGGATTTCTTTTAGCCAAACCTAGAATAAATGGAAAGACAACAAGTCAATGACAATGCAATGATAATATACTATTCATTCCATAAGGTTCTAGTGGCTACACAATTAAAATAATGTTGATTTAAAATATCCCTCCATAGATCATAATAATACAATTAGGCATAATAATAGTTATCTACTGAAACATTTCGTGCAATACGCTTTGCATAGGTTTTCCGAATGTCTGTGATTAGGCTACTCACCTCCCTTTCCCCGCTCTCTCAAACACACACGCACTAGACGCATGCACTGGAGGGTGCCTAGCTCTCATGCCCTGGATGCCAATAATCTGCATTATACTGCCGAACTATGAAATATGTTAACTTACACGTAGCCTACATCTATCACATATCTCTATGCACCCAAAGAGCAATGTGTTTGTTTATTTAGCCTAGACCCAAACTATGCTAACATAGGCGAATGCTAACAGCAAAACGAAACAGTAGCTGTGTTTACATGGACCCGAATATTCAGATTGGAAACAGGGTAAAAGCCCAACCCGAATGAAAATGCTCAATATAGACTAAACACCTCAAATCGGAATAGAAAGACCCAACCGGGTGACAGATAAACGCAGAATTTGGGCTGGGCGGTGCATCACTACTAGATATCCTACTAGGTGCACCAGCATCTCAAACCACAACAAATGCTTAGTGGGCCACATACATGCACGCGCAGGCAGTGGCCAGGATATGAATACAAAGAACAGAGATCAGATTACAACACAAAGGAGGAGTGTGATATCATTCTCTGCTCAGGACGTAATTACTCCACTATATATTTACATAGAAAATAGTTGCTATATGATGTTTTAAATATCATACAGAGTACCTTTTAATAATAACAACTTCACTTATATACAGTACCATGTTTACAAAGCACTTTGACCATCAGATAGAATCTGTTGAAATGTGCATGTTTCACAATAATATTGTATCGACAGTTTCTGAATGGTGTATTGGATAATCAGAGTTCTCTTTGTCAAAAAGACTACTTATACAGGCTACTATATACAATTTCCTCTTACTGACATCAGCCAGCTTGTGAAATTACACAATTAAAGCTGACTTTGCAGTCTATGCCTATTGTATTCTACTTATCACAACCTAGCCTACAGCTATGTTTTACTCATTAAAGTTCAAAGAAAGTTTTCTTACCCGTTCCAAGTCTTTAAATTCTTCAGCTAGTTTGGTTCCCTCTGCACCTCCAACTTTCTCACTGACCATCTGCAGAGAGAGACAGAGAGATCGCCCTAAATAAATATGGAAGATATGTTTAGTGAGGTACCACTTCACTGATCAGCCTTAATTACTGAATAAAATGTTTATATACATACACTTTGTTGTACCGCCAAACACTACTAGTAGAGGACTAGCCAACCTCACTCAGAGCTCTGTTTGAGTTTCATTTCCATCCTAAAACAGTTTCACTGTACCTAAAGCTCACCGTTTTCCTATTTGATAAATGAGCAGTGGACATGTGAACTGCTGTCAAACATTGAAAAATCAACAAAGCATTAATATTCCAGAACATACAGACTATGATAAATGCCGTTACGCATTTGTTTTCTGACTTAGGTCTAAACATATAGTGAACCAGATCACATTTATTTTTTGTCACAATGGTGTTTATTTCTAAGCATTGCAATATGTCATTACATTTTATTTTCTAAAGAGTGTATGCATCCATCATACCATTCTTTCTTAGAGCCCAGGGGTATATCTCAACGGGAAAAACTATCCAAAAATGACGTAGACCAAAGTATGTTAATTCACAACATATGTATTTCCATACAAGATCACGCAGCTTGTTTATAGGTCACACACATAATAAATGGTTTCAATGTATGTATAGCTTAATTGTGTCTTTAAGAAGTCCAATAATGTAGCCATTTCAGCATCATATTAAGTTTGTATCATTACTGCAACAATGTAACTTCGATTCTGCATTACTGAGACATAAGCTGCTCAATCACTTAAGATTGCACCACATGGAAAAAGTGAATTGTTCATATGAGAGTAAACTGGCAAACTAAACTGGAACAAGACCTGAAATCTACAGGCTAAAATTATTATTATTTTTTTTAAATATGCTAGCCTTATGTTACTGCACAGTCTAAATGTCATGACAGAGACCCCAAAGAGAAGTCACAAGACAGAAAATTCAGATTAAAAAACAACATTACAGACTTACTGTAGCTATGCCTGCACATAATACCGGTACTGTATGGCATATATTGTATTACAGGTTGGCATCAACATTCAGAATCCTGACTATTAACATACATTTTTCTCACAATAACAGAACCATAACCATTCAGATTAAAGTTTTTGAGAGTAATGGCCACATGCAGGAAGCAAAAAGATTAAGCAATTTTGCCAATAAAGGGCAGTTGGCGAAAATAAAATGTACTAAATGCCTATGGAATCCTGGCAAGTTGAGTACCTGCATTGCAGTATCATCAGGGAAACACACTATATGTTTATCTCAAATTCTGCAACTTTCTCTGTTTGCACACAGTATCTTCTCTTGTACTTACACAGCCACTAACTATTTCCTCTAATCGCTAACAATATTGCTACAGATATCATGTTTTATTGCTACAGTTTCTCATGTTTTTATCACTGACTAATAGCTTTGGAGCCATTTCTGACAGGAAGCTGAAAGCTGAGGCAATATCCAAATGTATTTCCTGCTGAGATCAGCAGTGACAGGAAGAGGGAATCAAAAATCTAATCAACTTCCATGAATGTTCAGAGCAAACATTTACTCTGAAATCTCTACTCTGGTAAATCTAAAGTTTAACATATTTTGTCACAAGTCTTGATAACACATATAGGCTACATACAGTATTATTGCATGTCATTATCACAAAGTCCTAAAAAGCTATTGATAATCCATTTACCGGTACTATGTTACACAGACAGACACATATTAAGAAGCTAATGCCATTTGCCTCTACAGTACGGTAACGTACGTTACTCTTACTGTACAGTAACAGTACTGTACAGTATAGAACTAGCTGTCTTTTAAAATGTCTCGCTTAGCTAACACCAGTAATTTAAAAATAATCTCTCAGCATAATGTTAATGTACAGTAGCGTTGTATATATGGGAATACACATATTAACAACATTTAAACATCTAAATAAAACAGCAATAGCAGGTTAGCTAACTTCTGAGTCCCATAGTGGCAAGCTACTAACCGTTAGCATCTGATGCTAACAGCAGTTAGCTGGATAGTTTAGAGTTGATGAAGATTGAAGTTTTTACAAACCTGGCTGGCTTTATAAAACTGTTTCTTCAAGCCCGCTACAGACATTTTGATACCCAGTCGTTTCACGCGTCCACAGAAGTCGTATGGCTGACAAATCAAAGTAAAACTGCCTTGTTAGTGGTATATTTATGTTACAGTATAACGGTGACCACTGCAGAATGTGTTGAGGAAGCACCACCGTTGCTTACTCGTCGCTCGGGACACGCCAACAATCTCAACTGACCACGTCTACCTCGAGGGTCCTCAGTATCAGCGTAGAAAGGGCAACATTTGCTTGCGAGTACGAAACAATAATGTTTCCGTGTATAACCGTCAATAATATCACTAGCATATAAACGGCGTGTGAAAGTTTTTTTTTTTTTTCTTAAAAAAAAGAAGCAGAATCCAGATTCAAGAAATCACAATTCCCACTGTCTGATTAGTTTACACTTCCCCCTGCTGGCGTCAAGCAGGCCTACAAGTCCCTGAATATGCTAGCCAGCCACCATATGGTGGCAATAACGGTCTGCATTCCTAACATCCTTATATTGTAGTCCTGTAAATCCAAGAAATATTCCACTATTACAAATAAAAATGTTTTGCCTATACTTGCAGTTTGAAATGGCCAATCTCTCAAAATAGAAATGTTAATGAATAATAGTCACTAAAGGCAACAATTAATGTAAGGCATGATACAGTAGGCCTACATAGCCATTTTACAGCCAAACGTCATACACCATTAAGTTAATGACCTTTAATATAGCTTACTGTATGTGAGTGAAACAGCTACTCATGAATACAAATAAGGCAATTAAATATTGTATAACTTGTGTCACTGTCACTGTCACTGGTGTTATCTTTAGGTCTCAAAACTTGCAAATTAAAGAGGTTAAGCACTGAGTTAGTTGACTGCAGATTTCTTTACATTTAGATTTATAAAGCTCCAGAACCTCAGCCAAACAGGTTTCCAGATGAGCCGTGTTCTCCTCCAATCATGCAATACTTTATAAACTAGGATCCTGCCATTGGTTCAAGGACAGAAGATACTTATTGTAAAATACCTTTATTACATTCTTAAATCCACATATTGTATCCCCACTGTAGAACAATAGCACTTCACTGTGTTAATAACCTCTTACGCTTTATATCCGTAACATAAATTATTTGTTTATTAAAATGTATATCGATTTCAATACTATTAATAATCTTCTTAAAATAGAGCAAATCTTAATACACATGACAAGGGGAACTTTTAAGGAGACATTTAAAAATGGTCTTTAAAAAATATATAATTACATTTCTCCAAGAAAAACTAACAGATGTGAAAAAACAGGATGAGGATAGCAAGGAAGAGACAATATCACACAACTAGACCTACACAAACAAATATTTTGTATTTCATTTTACTTTTTAGATCATATTTCTTCTAAGAATTATACTCAAATATTCCTGCGATAACACTATTGACATTAGACGAGAAAATCTTTGATACTTCTGTGATCAAACATTCACAAGAACGTGTACTGTACACAGTGATCAAGGTTTAAAGGTCTACTATATTGGTGCAAGGTGTCTTTCCAGTCTACATGAAGACACTAGAGGACTGTGAGCCCAGCTATCTCCCTGAGTAACTAAGCAGAAAACCTGGAGAACTGCTCTCAAAAGAAGTGAGTTTACTTTGTGGGCAGTTTTGTTTAGGTGTGTGGAACTACATCCTTTATTTAACATTATTTAACATTCTGGTACGTGTAACAGAGTTAATACAATCTCTTCCTTGATATCAGTTAATACAATTTGTGTAAAAGTTGGCAGGGTGCTTGTTTTGCTCCAAGTTCTACTACCTCTTCTGCTGCAGTGTTAACTTTATATCTATGCTGGAGTGCTTATAACATCTAATAAACTGCCAGGACTACACAGGCCCACTCAACTGAGAATGGGAAAGACACTATTGCACAATCCCATCATGCCAGTGCTTTAAGCACACAGAAATAGCCCTGTTATACCAGCAATATAAAATAGAGTATGGAGAATTGCACTGTTCCAGCAGTGCAATGTACAACCTGCTCTTAATCTACATAAAATAGATGTGTTATCCAAGGCCTGCATTGTGATTGTCTTTTTTATATTCAAACTGTTCTCTAACCAAACTAGCAATTTTAGTTCTGAATGACATATTAGACATTCAATATAACTACCTTTTTCAAAAATAAATCTGTGCACACACAATCATTGTGTAGACCTCACTGAGATCCTGATCTACAGTATGTTCCTAGAATAAAAGTAGTGAATTAACTAGAAGCTGTCAGTTCTGGCTTTCTATAGATAAATGGTGACAGATCCACTTATCTGAGGCTGCTCCAGGGTCCTGTCCAGATTTAGTTATTAGGGAATAATACTGTGTGTAATTTATTAATTGAAACTATTAGTTTTAATTTCTTCAGATCTCTGAATGAAAATATATTGCAGAAGCACTGACATGTACTAACTCAGGGGGGTAGCTGATGGCTCTATTACATTTTTATGGTACCTTGTAGTGTGTACAGAGGGTGAGGTAGTAAGGGAGAGGTGTTAGGAACAGAGGAGCATATCTGCTAATCAAAACACATTTGTTGAGCGAGAGTGCACCAGTTACATGGGCCCATGTAAGAGTGGCGGGAAGACAGCATATCCCCTTTAAAAGATGTCCTCAGGAGATGAAATGCTACTGTCACCCACCAAGTCCAGTCTCAACTTTGTATCCTTGTTGGTCTGAGCACGCAGTTTTCTGTGCCTTCTGCTCATTAAAATGTCATAATGAACTCACAGCATGCCCTGTATTTTGGACCCACTGGTTTCCACAGTGCCAAGGCTTGGCTCACTGGGATTGAGGTGAGAAAGTTCCAGAAGCAACTCCGAGTTAATACTTCACCCCACAGTGGTCGGTTCTGCTGGAACTTGTTCATACAGCATGTCAGAGGGTGTCCCATTTTAACGGGTTTTATGTCTTCGTTCCAACAGTTCATTTTGTTTTCCAACTTTGAAGTGCTCAACATTCATTGTACTGTAATGTATTTTTTAGCTAGTGTCAATTTAATCCACATTCCCCAAGTATGCTCTGACAGTATCTGAGACACGTATCTGAGACACTTCATGTCATTAACTACAATATCATTCTTTGTTCCATTTCCCTATTCCTCACTCTCAACTCTTACAGTATCTTACATGTTTATGTAAAACGAAAAATATTTCTAAAATCACAACTGTGATACTTCACTCTCATTCTCTCTGTCTAAGTGGCATTTGCAAAGGGAAAGGGAATTAGGATTGAGGTCACTGATTGCATAAAAAAAGGAGCTCACAAATATCAGTGTCTGAAGGTGTGCTGGTAAAAATACATACCCATATAGGTCCGCCTAAGTGCTATGTATTAGTGCTGTGCGTGTAAGAGTTTGTATGTGCATGATGGCAGACATTTCTAAGCTCTATGCCCTGTATTTGCAAATGTTTTAAAAGCCTGTTAGTGAGTTTGATCATGGTCCCCTTAAACAGTTTGTTCAGAGAATACAAAACTGCTATATGTGGGAGCTGTGACAGTGCACTGCTTTGACAATGAAGAGCAAAACAGGCATCATTACGGCATAGTTCCGTAATTGTAAGTACATTCTGAATGTAGCCAGGGGCTGTGCTGAATGGTTAACGAAATGAAGGGGTACATTCAACATCAGCGTGCTGTGGAAACTAGGAAAGAGGATTTAAATTGCGATGGGAGGTTTAAGGTCACCTCATAGAAAAATATGTTTTAATAATGAAACTGATGAGGCTATTACAGAATATAATTATTCCTTCCAACTTCTCCTAATAAAAATGATTGGGTAGCATGCAATGACTACCCAGCAGCACCTTGTGTAAAGGTTATGTTATTTGGACTGGCTTGTAGGGCAGTGTAAGCTATGCGATCAAGGTGGGAGTTTAGGGGGTGAGCAGTGTGTTCTAAAGTGTAGCGTGCAGGATTGTCACTGAGCTGTTGGTTGGTTTATGCTTCTGCTGGTTGCCACATTCACATATCACTCCCTCCCTAAACCTCATTTTGCTAAACATGGTTAGCCCTCAGTGGAGTCTGGGAAGTTGATTTCACTGCCAAAAACCTCCCTGTAAAGAGGGGGGAAGGTGTACGCTGTCTCAGGGTGCACTAGGCGGAAAAACTCCAGTTTGTCAATGTGGAGGTTGCAAATAGACTTCATTACAGGAAGCTTGGACACCATCTGTAAATGCAAGACAGAAATTATTATTTGCATGTTTTCCTTAATGTTTCCATGCGTATGCGTAATATGGTACTATACTGTGTAATGGTGATCATTATATACTGTATATTATATATATTTATAATAATATATGAGGTAATAATACAGTTATTGGTAACACAATTTAACACAATTAATATTACATCACCAAAGTGATGTGACACAATTCACCCTGTTCATAAAGAGGCAGATAGGAGAAGGGAATGGGTAAGATAAGAGTTAGGGACCGCTACCTTAGCCAGTTTCCCCTCTGATGAACCCTCTCGTTGTAGCAAATGCTGCAGAGCCACATAGACCTTTTGATGGAGTTTCTGTATCTTCTGGGTGTCTGTCAACCAGGGCCGATCTAGAAACAAGAGGTGGGGGTATTAGAATTAGATTAGTTCAAGTCTAAAGATATAGTAAACATCACTTCCTTTAATCTTATGTGAATTCCATCAGTTGGTTGGGAGTCTCACCTGGTGAGAGGAGCACAGCAGCGCTAAACAGAGCCATCTCCTCTTCAGAAAGCTGCAAACGACTTAGGCTTTTAGCCAAGTCAAATATTGCATTGACAAGATCATCACAACCTATAAGTAAGGGGAAAAAAGAGGCTGCCATTAAGGGAGAAATTGATAAATGGGTTAATGTCACACGCAGTGACTTTAAATTACGATACTTTATGTACTGTGATCAGGTTATTGTGCACTGTGTGCATTTGTGAACTCACCAAGAGCTTTGAAGAGCTGAGGGCTGGCGAACTTCCCATCAAAGAGTAATGTGTTGTTTATGGGGTTGTAGACTCGACACATACGGATCAAAAGAACATCCATGCAGCCTGAATGCAGGACCATAAAGACCACAACATCAAAGGGGAACATATAAATAAGGTCAATATTTTCAACCTTTAAGAAATGCACATATTACACAATTCTTGATGCATGTGCATTTTGCTTACTCTAACTACAGGACATTAGATGCACTAGCTATCATATTTTTGATATCTATCATGCTGCCATGCTTAAATGGTAGATTCCGCTGCTGATTGATTCTTTGATTGTACAGCACTGCTGATTGCAGTTATTCACACAACACATTCAAATATTTCAGGTGTAATATTTTGAGATAACCACTGACCTGCTTTGAGAAGGATGATCTGATCATTCTGACAGAGGTCCATGAAGCCAGTCATGCGTTTGGCAAACTCCACTACATACTGGATTGCATTGGTAATGTGAATAGCACACTGTTGCCACATCATCTCAGCAGACTGAGAGAAAGCAAGGGCATAATTTGACATGAATAGCTCAAACATAGAGTCTATATGTGAGTGCAATATCTCCCTATAATACAGTATTCAATTATTCATGATTATTTAATAATCTAATTATAATGAATATTATTATTATTAATTATAATAACATTCCTTAATAATCCACAATTCTGAAAATTCATAACATTTTTATATTTGTGCAGTCTAATATTATGTTAGTGTATACTATGTGTGTAGTATGCTTTACCTTGGTCTGGTAGCAGCGAGTCTCCTCTGGACTGTACAGACTCCACACCAACCTCTTCAGCTCTTCTGTGCTGTACTGGCTGGTCTCAATATGGGATTTCACCACACTCTGGGTTATGCGATCTGAACAGGGGGAGTCCAAGACCCATTTTCCATTGGGGACAATAAAGTTAAATCAGTCAGTCAGTGATACAAAACAGCATTAACTGGATTTGTTACAATATACAGTATATGTTGAATTTATTAGAGCCTGAAATATGGCTAGAATGATAACAGCAATAGCTAAAGTAACATAGAAGATCATTGGCAGCTATAGAGGGGCAGCACTGGATTTCTTCTGACCTGTTTCTAACAGAGTACAACCTTCCGGTAGAGGGTTGACAACTGCATGTGAGAAGAGCCCAGAGTCATGCAGCAGCTGGTATTCATGCTTAATGTGATGGTTGCCATCTACAAAGTCCAAGTTAGTCTGCTCAGGCGAACTCTGAGATGAGGAGCTGCTGCCTGCACTGCCACTCAGCATCTCCAAGTGGCAGTACTCTCCTCCTGTGCCCTCTGGCGTGAGGGGCAGGTCGAACAGCAGGCCTTCTGGCAGTGTGGTGATGTCGTCCAGGTCACTGAGTGCGGTGCCTGAGCCTCTGCTGTACGCGCGGCCGTGAGCAGCCATCTCACTGCCTTCCTCGCAGGCACCGCCTCCTGCACCCTCCTGGGACTGCTGGTGCTTCTGGACCTCAGCGTACAGGCTGTCCCGCTGCTTCTTTGACATACGGCCGAACTTCACCGCTGTTATGGGGAGGGCAATATGTTACAGCAATCTGGGATCTACGTAAAGTAAATGTCAATCTAAGCATGCATGCACTCTAGTGATCTAAAACAGAGTGGCACATTTGATTTATATGCAGCGCTGCAAAGTATTTTCTACCTTTTTGACTATAGCATACTCTATATATATTCATGATTATATTTTTCAACTATGTGATAATTCTGCATATCTAAAAACATATTTATATCTCCTGACATTACAATATATATAATAATATTGCCATATTTAATATGAAAACAGTTCCTGTATACAGAAAGAATATACATCATCTGAACTCACCATCACGACTCATGCCGAGTGCAAGGCACTTCTGCAGCCGACAATGCTGACAGCGGTTACGGTTGGTCCGGTCAATAATGCAGTTCCTCTGTCTCGAGCATGAGTACATAGCATTGTTTTGCTGGCTGCGCCGAAAGAATCCCTTGATTCATAAAAACAAAAAAAACACAAGAGTCAACACAGAATTCCAACACTGTATTCTGGGCCAATACAGTAAAACACAGTTAAAATAAATATGAAACAGACAATAATTCCAACCTCCAGAAATACAGATTTCTCTAACAGGCAATACATTATGAAGGTTATTGGAATGAAACTGCTCACCTTACAGCCTTCACAGGTAATGACACCATAGTGAATCCCTGATGACTTGTCCCCACAGATTTTACAAGGAATCACTTCTATTTGAGCTGATGAAAGAAGAAATAGAGACCAATTAGAATAACTGATATACTTTATTAAGAAAGTATTGTCTTCTGGGACTGTCTTGCAGCCTCTAGTATCAAAAGGAAACAGACAGTCTGTGATTAGGCTAATTCAATATTAGTTAATTTGGAAAATTCTCCAAACATGGAGAAACCACCCGCATTGTATTCTTCTAATATTCATATTCCTTACTATTAGACTAATTCCATCCAGTGGAACACACAGAAAACAGGGGGAAACAGACAAGGAAACAATGTTTACAGTTCATTGGTCAATACACATGGTCTTCAGTATAGACACCTGAGCTGGTAACAGCCTGAGCCTGTTCTTTTCATTATGTCATTTATTTAAGTAGCAGGGCCTCCTCAGGCCCAGAATAGCAAGTCAATTGCATTAGCGGGGGCCTGGGTTATAAAGTTTCACCATCTCTCCCTGTCCCCTCCTCTATCAGGGTGAACTAAATGTTTACAAAGGCCTGCAGTCCACTCTGCCTTCAAGTATGCTTTCTCGTGACAACTCTCAATAACAATAACTTTTTTTGAACAGGGTTTAATTTGGCACAGGCTGCAAACTACTGTTGTTGGATGACGCACAATATGAGGTAACCTGCAAATTACAACAGATACATAACTGGCCATACAAGCTCGTCAGAAACCTTACAATTAACAAATCACACAAGCCTATTTGTGGGTGGGTAAACATGTCACACACTGATTCAATAGCCTACATTAGTTTAGGGAGGTACAATGAACAAATCTGGCACTACAAAGGACAAATAAAAAGGTAAAAGGTTAATTTCCCCCCTACAGCTGATCATTTTTGTTTTTGTTTCTTGAGGTATACAAAAAGTAACAAGGGACCATGGAATAAACAAATAAATAAAGGGCAATGGAAAAAACCCTCTCTGTTACTCCCCCCTCCTCCATCCAGCACCTCACCCCCTCCCTTCACCCTGTTATATAACCACAGTCTGGCTACATTCCATGGACACACTCATTCAAAGGAGGTTGTCTTGGCAACACTGTGTCAGGCCTTCCTCTACCCTTTCCATTCCCATTGGCTGTTTTACTCCGTCTGTGACTTGCCATCTCACATGCCAGTCAGCTGAGTGGCATAATTGTGCTGAAAGCAGGAGCTGTTCTACTGACACAGTTTCCCATTTAGCAAAGGGGGAGGTGCTTCATATGCTTATCCTTGCAAGGGATGCAATCTGATTTCTTGTGGGTTTTAAGGTGGAACCAATACAGACTGAGCCACTGATTTTAGCTTTGAGATCCTCCCCTAAGCAACCACACAATGACTAGCTTTGTTTTTCTGTTTTTTCTGTCAACATTGACCACCATTCCTACAATAACATTTTGCATTGTAGGAATGGTGGTCAATGTTGATCAAATATACTATTTAGGCTAAGAAAATATGTTTGTTAATAACAAAAATGTAGCAGAGTTTGAATGAATGTGTTGAAAAGTGGATGGAGCTTCAAGGATCTAGCAACACGCTTGTAGAATACTGCTCCAGTGAATGTTACCTGTATATAGTAATGTGTAACATCTGGACATCTTATAAAAAAACAGTACAGTAAGATGGGGCAGATGGGGCACAGAGGGAACTCACACTAGCCTTAAGCTTGTTGCAGCATGTAAAGTATTTGAGTGAAATTTCAGCTGTCTTTGAGCTAACCATGAATCTATTTTTACACCGGTGCAGCTGGTTAACTAGAGATCACCTCTAAACACAAAACACAAAGTCAGGGTTACATAAATCAATGCATGACATTTTATCACATGAAAACAATTAGTTTTAAAATGCTTTTAAAAATCTTTGAGCAAACCACGGAACTAAAGTAGGAGATGTCAAGTTTCCTAATATTGTCTTAAACTCCAGTGATTTGCTCAGCAGGTTTGAGAATGTTTGTTTTGTTGGGTGCAAAGTCCTGTCATTTCACTGCATGGGATCGAACAATAGTTCCTTTATTCTCATATGCCTTGGCCTAGAACAATATTATTTTTGCTTTAATGTAAGAACATTTGTTTTTCTATGCTCTAAGAAACATAAACATAGCATTTCTGTTTTCTGAGGGAATGCATTTGTATTCCTCCCATTTGTACCTCCACCCTCATCTGTATAAAACAGAATACAGAGCTCTATTGGATCAGCTGTTTTGCCTGATGTAAACCGATGAGGTAATAAGACAATAAGAATTTGGTTCCATAAATAAATTTGCCAAATTTTTCAACAAATTCAATCTTATATAATTAATAGGAAATGGAGGAGGAAACTTCCTCATAGAACAATAAAATAAAAGTTTTTATTTAAAAAGTTTACTTTAACTAAATGTAGCCTACTGTTTCTACTACTAGCCTATTGTTTCTACGGTTATCTGATGTATATTTTGCACTAAATTGCACTTCATAAACGACTTTTTAAAGTGCTTCTTGTGAGTCAAGACCCAATGCCATAATATATTTATCTCCCAATCCTGTGTCCTTTACTCTATTGGTTAGCACTAATACATACTGCACACCCCAGTGCAAGAATTCCCTCATCTGGGGACAAAGGTCCTGTTTACCTTGCACTTGCCTATATGTTTACTTGCTACATTGGGCGATAGCACGGTAGCCCCGCTAATTTGTTTTATACCATTTCTACAGTGGAATATTTAATCAGTGGCCACTGGCCAAACTTGATTTACATGGTTTGGACAGTCTTTTTTGACCACATTTAGGCTACTACTGGAATTGATTCACTGGATTAGCCAAAAGCAGCCATTCCCATATAGTTACATAAAGTATTATATTCCTTATATTAATGTATATTTTATTTTACGTTTTAGGAAGCACAATTGTGCTTGGCCTTGTAATCACTCTCTATAACATGTACTGAGCTGACATTAATGTATGAAATGTGCTATACAAATAAAGTTTATTATTATTATTATTATTATTATTATTATTAGAATATGTTGCTAGTACAAACACTTTTGGAGGCTAAAAGGGTTTTGTTAAATGCAGGCCTAGTGCTTTCTTTCTTGTAAACTTACTTTGGGCTTCTTTATAATCAATCTTTCCTGAGAGGGCCTAACCTGACACCTGTTCTCTTGATCCTGTGGTGTGTGGTGATGGTGTGAACCACAGGAACAAAATAAGGAATCAGGAATAGGCTACAACAATCACCCTACACTGCATAGGTTCTGTCTCTCCATTATACAGTCAAGGAGAAAGGAAATGTATAGCAGCAAACAAATAAGCAAGCATTCTTTGCTTATTTACTTGTATGCATATATCAGAGCCGTATTAATTTGTCTTTCATAGCATATTTGACCTTCCATTTGATTATAACTGTAATTGTGTCAGTCCTCCGCTGGTTGAAATTCGTTCTGGTTGATGTAAGCAACATTATAGCTGACACAGGAAGGGTTTGCTCTGCTAATACCCTGCAGTAGACAGCTAAGACGACAGGACCTCACAGTACATCATCTCATGCATATCACTCGATTATTAACCATATTATGATTAGCCATTTTGCCTGCACTGGCTTATGTTGTTACTCATGTATGCAACGGTACTGACGTCAGGCTCTACCAGGACTGTCTTGTCAACAAGGAATCTGACAAATTGTGAATTGACTGTCTCAGTAATGGCGATAGAGCAATAGTCATGTCTTGCTCTGTTCACTCCACCTCTAATTGAATGTTGTTGTGTAATCCTTAATGACAGAACTAGGTCAATGGAACACACTATCTACCCCTCCCCCTTAGTTTTCCAAAACTGGTGGCCATGCTAAACACTGAAAATAACAACATGCCACATGAACAGGCAACTGGCAAAATGAACTAGAAAAAGGCAAAATGAAATAAAACATAAGAATCAGTGAACTCACACGTTGCACAATGTTAACTGTTAGCCTAATAGATTGATGATTAAGTATTAATACACATACACTAAATACAAGTGGAATGTAACAGAATCTCCTATTTGCAAAAAGAACGGCCATTATTGTCCCGGTAGGCAATGTTTTGACAGCTCTTCCCACTCTCCCTTCAAGTCCTAGTCTTACGTAACCAAATCCGCTCACTGGCTAAATTAATGACCTACAAGTGCAATGTTTTCTAG
>JAODUG010000019.1:1100075-1121722 GCA_027564795.1 Aphredoderus sayanus | reverse complement strand
GTTATGAATTTTGTTCTTGGTAAACAGTATAAACACTTAAAACAATATGAAACTTTCTTTGTTTAACAGTCTAAAACATGGACTTGTCCATATATGTTGAGTGGCACATTGTATATGAAAGGTGCTATAGAAATAAAGTTTATTAATATTATTATTATAATTATATATGGGGTCTTGTGAGTTAACTTTATCTGCTGTAGCCATCATTGCCGAGCTAAAACTGAACCTTTTTCCAAAAAAGTACTTTGAACTTGATTGACAGTGAAGGAATATTTTACTGTGAATTGTTCAAATGTAGTGGAGTAAAAGTCTTAAATACTGAAAGTATTCTCGAAAAATGTAAGCTAATGTACAGTACTCAACAATGTACTTTGTTACTACCCTCGGTGCCATATAGTGCTTCATGTTTTATCTTATCTGGTGAAACTGATAAGAAAATAGCTCTTAAGATTTATTGAAGGCGTAATTAACCAAATCCTGTTGCCATTTCTTGGGGGGGATGGGCAGTCAAAATAATTTAAGTAATTGGTCAACATCAATGTTTTACAATCCTCTCCTAGCTAAAATTCATCTAGTGAAATCAAAATATCATCAGCAGCACATTATACACCCTACATTGTGTGTCTCAGAGAAATATTTGTTCAGCCAGAAAAGGACAAAGCGTCCAGTAAAAATATGAACCAGCTAGTTTTCAATTTCCCTTCTTTACGACACACGTGTGACACTGGTCTCATCTTATCCGCAGATGGAACAATGAACAGGAACACAGTGCACGTAACAAGAAAACTAAAGGAAGTATGTGTGGTGAGGGAAGGATCCCCACATTGTTTTAACAAATTCTCCAGGGTGTGTTGTGCGATGCAAGGCTAATCTAGTTCAAAACAATGTAACTACTGATGTCTAAACATGCTACAAGTCTACAAATGATCTACAGTTTTTACATTTACATTCCACAAAGCACTGTGTAGAGCAACTTGCTTGGTAAATGCAATTTGGTTTGTTTTCTGTTGAATGCAATTTAATCTGCTGTTTTAATGGGAAAATTACTATTTCCTGTGTTATTGTGATAACATGCCTCTGCACAGCAGCAGAGGACCTCCGTAATCTGGGGGAACATCTCAGTGCCATTAGAGGCAGTTGTTTTCCATGCCCTCCAGCTGATGGGTTTTGAAACAGGACGAACATACAGTACCAGGAAACAACTGGCCCTCCCAACAGCCTACGTGGCGTCTGAGGACTCACTGGTGCCTCCATTCTCTCCATGGACCCTGATTATGTCAGGCCTGACAGCACTACAAACAGTTAGCCTCCTTTCCAGTCTATTTAAAGCCCCGGTATTGTATTATGGTAACATCATATTGTGGTAAAATTACTATCTCTCATTACATTTCACACATTGAATTGACTTGTGACTATGTCTTTTTCAGAGAATTAACAAATCTATAAACTACTTTGTGTGTGTGAGGGTTTTGGAACAGAAAGATCTTGACCTTCACAAATTTGTGTGATTATATCAAATCAGTGGCCACAGGGCAACCCGTTCTACATTCCTTGCAGGACACGCTGCCCATTAGAGCATTCATTAAACACAGCTTAGCTCAGCAAGTGACCAGGAAATCTGCTGGAATTATTCTCAAGCTGTTTTTTCGCAGCAGCAGATACACCTGATAAGCCAGGTTAGCTGATTTGTGTTTCTGTTTCCCCGCACAGCTTCGGTTGCCTGACAAATTCATAGAATACTCATGATCAAGAATGTGCTGCAGGTGGTCAGTCATACAAATAAAATATAAAAACAGATTGTTGCAATAAATGTCTTTATATCATTATATAAATCAATCAAATGCGTTTTTACTGGGCATGGATTATTTAAGGCCCAGTAATTTATAAAATACAATTATACAATTATACATTTTTAATGTGTCTTAGAAAAAAAACAACATTATGAAAAATAAGGTTCATTCAGGTTGGCACTAATAATAAAAAGAAAATCCTTATGTCATCCCAGTATAAGACGGAAGAGGAAAGCATTTTATTAAGCAGAATAAAAAATTATTTGAATGTATTTTATATTGTTGAGGTAATGTAATGAATTATCCACAGAACATACAATAGTTACTAATAGGTTTGTAGTGCTTTCTATAGTAAAATGTATCTACAATATATATACACATTTATATTTAGACTATTGACAAATTCTCAAAACATTCCACTGAAATACTTATACCTCACATTTACGTTGTTCCTTGGCATAAACCCTGCATTTTATAAAAGGTGAACTATAAGTGCAGCTTGGTCTGTGAGTTGGTCTGTTTGGCTCATTAAACATACTCTGTGCGCTTCCCAGTGGTAGTGTCGCTGTTCCTGACCTGGTATCTGCGCTGGAACGGGGGCACCTCATCCTCCTGCGAACACAGGCAGTTGCTCAGCAGGAGCACCCCGGCCAACAACAGGAGAAGCCCTGCCGCCCAGCCGCAGAACAAAGCGAAGCCAAACTCCCAGCGGGGCACCACGTCAGGGATGCCATCTTCGAAGAAGTTCACCACTGTCACGTGGGCGAAGTAAGACACCGGGATATAGCAAAGGACTGCGGCCAGGATCGCCAGCAACCCTGCGAAGATGATCAATGACTTCTTTGTCCGGTCCTCTCCTCCCTCTCGTCCCTTACAGCATTTGACCAAGTACAGCCCCGGGATGGTCATCAGGATCCCCAGGAAGCCCACGCAGATGGAGGTGAACATGCAGATGCGGCCCAGGTGGACCTCAAAGGGAAGGTCCAGCATACTGTCGTGCCACCGGCACTCCATACTCCCAAACTCCCGAATGATGCAGGTCTCCCACAGACCCTTCTCGATGGTCTCGATGACCAGCAGGTCAGAGGACTGGCTAATCCAGTGAGGCATGATGGTGGTGGCAAGTGTGCCCACCCACCCTAATATGTACACCACCAGCCCGACTATCTCCAAGGTGTTAGTGCCCATGGTTGGTCTCTATTGCACTCAGTGAGATGCGTGAAAGAGAGAGGAAGAGAACTTTTAGCTAGCCCTCCCAGCTTGTCCTCCCAAGAGATCCCGTATGATTCAGGAGGCAGAGCTGCCAGTTCTTCCCTTTCCCTCCCTCCCTCCCTCCCTTGTTCTTCTTTCCCTCCCTCCTTGCCTCTCCTCTTTCATACCTCTTTCTTGTTTTTTTCCAGGATCCGCTGAGACTCTCTTATTGTGGCGATTGTATTAGCCTTTATGGATTGTGTCCTTTTCTCTTTCACAAAGGTTCAGATCGGCTTCGAAGAAATCCAGGTGCGAGATTGTATTTCCAGAGGCAGGGGCATCGATTGTGTTTCTCTGTGCACCCTTTGTGGTTTTCTCAAATGTTTAGCTGCTATTACTGAAATAATGGGCTAGGGAATCACTGCATGACGTATCTTGAATTGATATTATGAGCAATATAATGGAAAAACACCAATGTACTCTAAGAATGTATAATTGCATGTATTGTATTACACATTATAGCATATACTTTGTCCTGAGAACAGGGCCAGCCCTATCAGTGAGCACAAGTCCTGAGCAGGGGTGGACAGTTACAAAATAAGTTTATTTTAGTACTGCACTTCAACACTTTCCAAGTATTTGTACTTTATTCCAGTATTAAAAGGAACTACCACCATGTCTGATCTTGTCTGCCATTTAATATAATCTCACACCAAAGCATCAGCATCTCTGTGGGCCCCACATATGCACTAGCATGCTTGTGCAGCCACACCGATTGTGAAAACAATGAAGCATATGGTATAAAACAACAATGGCTGTCCTTTCGTCGATTACATTTTTATACTTATACTAATATACTGTAAATGGTATGATTACTTTCAAACTGACACAATACCCTGTCGGCAATAGAAATGAGAGTATAGCCTACTTATTATTTTAACGTCATGCAAATTCAATCACCCACCAAATGTCTTGAATTAGCTAACCCCCATTAGCCTATAATATAGGGGAACCAGAGTGGCAATGGGTTTGGACAGCACAGTCTTTATCCCACTAACAAATATGCATCCCATTGAGCAAATGAGTCTGAGGAAATTGAGGAGTATATTGGATTGAGCTGAAAAGGAGAGGGGACATGTACAACATTTGAACAGTAACAGGTGTGCCCTCAACAGACCCATATCAATAGCATCTTAAGGATTAATTGCTCTGAGGTGGGACATCACGGTCCATGGCTCCATTTGTTCCATTGTAAATTTAACAGCCATATTTCACTGTTGCAGCTCCGTCTCAGAGAAGCACACACATCATCTGAGGCAAAGAGGAGAAAGCCCTGTTTGACCCGCCCCCTTTGTATTCCTCCCTTCGGTTCTTGGCTGCTGTGCCAGTGGGCAGTGCAGGCAGAGATGTCCGGCCTTTGACAAAATCCCTGTCTGCTCCCGGGTTGGCGCAGAGGATGCAATTACATGCAGAAAGGATATTATCTTAATGCACAGTGTTGACAGCGGTAGGCTGGTTTTTGACTATGCTCTCCACCCAACATTTTGATTTTTTTTGGTGTTTCTAATCCCTGCAGTGCCAGGGCCATTTAGATGGGTGTGGAAAAATAAGCAAAATGCCTTCATGGGGGTTCAGCACAAAGAAAAATATGACCTGCCTGTCAACACCATCATTTGCAAAAGCCCTGGCTAAGCAGACAGATTCTGTTAAATTGCTAGGTTTCTCTCACGGGCAAGAACTTGATGGTTAGAGTCTGAACTAAAAGTATTTCAATATGCACTCTTGAAACACAGACACAATACACTTAGCCTACCATTATTAATTTAACTGTGTAAATGAAATTAAGAAAATTAATGTAATCATTCTGTTGTGACTTTTACATATTACTAGTCAGCTGGGCTATGTCTAGTTGAACAAGATTAATTAAGCCTAGGAACGGCAATAATTGATGTGCTTAGGGACTTGGGACAGACCTTTTGTACCAAGTGTGAGAAAACTCAACAGTGTTTGCCTTATTGTTCTTACGGGCTCTGATAAAAATACTACATGGCCTGTGAGAACTGGAAGTAGGAGTTTGAAGATGAAAGCTGATCTTAGTCACACACATTACAAGTTACACCCCCCCCACTGCATGAGTTGTGACATTGTAAAATGATAATGTTCATTGTCATCATTCTTAATTTGAACTGCCCACAAAGCCATTCGCATTCTCTGTCCTGTACTGTGTTTTTTAGATTAATTAAAATGTATTAATTGAAAAACAAATAAGACAACTATAATAGCTAGGTCCCTTGTAATTGTGGCAAAGGTAAAAGCCTTATGTTTCAATGGACGGCTCCACAGATGTTCTGTGCGTGTAACAAACAATGGCGTGTCAGGTTGGCCCGCTTGTAGGTCAACTTTGTTGTATTGGCTCCAGTGCACATAGCTTACATTTATTCAGCATGCGGCCAAAAGAGAGACATTGATTCAGTTTACCAATACACGTTCCATCACCATAACCCTTCTGCTATTATTTTCAATGACATTACATTCACAAGAACGACAAACGCGGGTGACACCGCGACCGACTTCCATTAATTTTCAATGAGTTGACGTTTTATACCGACAAGAGACAACTAGCCTCTGCAAATCAAAGGCGGGGTGAAAACAAAGTACAGTCTACTTTATGCAAATAAGTGACGCGACATGCATAATAAATACTATCGACTGAAGGCAGCATGTCACACGTCACTGAAACAATTGATCAGTAAGGGATCCAACTACACAAGGCAGGCAGGAACGTCCAAGTAGGTATGTGTCTAACTCCTGCACGCATTTCAAAGACCAGCCAACATGTCTGAAAAACAATAACAGCCAGCTAAATAAAAGTGATTATCTGATTATGATGAGATATATTATTGGAACATGTTTAGTGCACTATGGCTACACAGAGAGATATTGTGGCCCAGGCTCTCTCAAACATAATCTGAAGCTCTCTCAAACATAAGATACTCAGTAGGCTAAATAACAAATGGAACACGTTGTTGTTAACTGCATGTGAAGTTGTTCAACCCACAGCATATCCTCCCTATTTTGTAACCTGGCGCACTCACTGCAGTTTACTTTGATTACACATTACACCATCCACGCGGCCATATGTCGCTGCTGATTGGGTAACACCTCTGATACACCCACCAAACGAGAGTAAACGTACCTGGAAGCCCGTTGCAATAAAGCAAAACTGTGCACACATCGTTTTCGAATTGAATGTGACCCCGGTTAATTTCCAGTGTGAATGCTTCGTGCCCTCTAATTGGTTGCTTCAGTATTTTCCACTGGCCACAGAGATATGCTCCAGACACTCCCACTTTATTGGCAGCACAATGGTATCATTTAACCCTCATGATGTCCTTCGGCTCAATTTGACCCAACACACTAGCTTTTTGTGGCAGATAAAGGGTACCGATCCTAATTCTACATCTACAGACAGATGATGTGCACTGCTGGCACAACAAGGAACAACAGGAGTGTTAAAAGGCGCACAAAAAACCCAAATACATAAAGAAATAATGAATAAATAAATTAATACACACAGCAATGACAATAAAAAGAACCAGACAATCATTCACAATCAGAAGGCGGCAGCTGGTAGGACGATGCGACATTATGGGGTGTAGGGTGGTCTAGTGGTCTGGGTGTTTGACTCCCAGCCGGAAGGTTGTGAGTTCAAGCCCCGGAGTTGCTTGATTACCTGCAAACATCCTTGGGCAAGATGTTTAACCCCAATTGCTCCCAATGGTTAGGTGCTTCTTGAATGGCTTGTGCTGCCGTGAGGCAATAATGTACAGCGCTTTGAGTGGCCGGTAGGCTAGAAAAGCACTATGTAAGTGCAGTCCATTTACATTATAAGGACATCATGAGGGTTAACATGTTGTTGGTTACTTGGTTTTTAATCGAATGTGATTGGACGATTCTCCAATCACATTCAAAGAAGTATTTGTTATTTTATAGGCCGTAATAGCCTATGACAATATACGCACGCAACCAAAAAAGGAATGACATTCTCATGAACAATATTATATAACAATAATAATAAATATAAAATAAATAAACAGTAGTTGCTGTTGTCACGATTTAGAATGTTCAAACATTAACAATATTATTTAAAACAGTCTAATATGGCTGCTCAAGTCTACATTTAAGTTAAATTGCTGCTTTACTGACGTAATATAATCTATCGTAAACCTAGAGTGAGTGGAGAAACACAATAAACCCACGGGATGAGGTGTGAAATATAGTGGCCTATTATCAAATGTCATGGTTGGAAGAGGTCAGGAAAGCTCTTATTCCGTAGTTGGAACTTCAGTGATTCGTTAAAAACATATGATGGCGCTGTTGTATCGCGGAGAGGGCAACAACAGTCAAAACAACTTTCAGGTTCTTTAACAATAATGGCCAGCGTGTTTTGGAATGTGAGGAGCATGTTTTCTGTCAACATTTTTGTCGTAGTAAAGCACATGAATCTATTTACTGTGTGCACAGCCAAGTAATCCAACTTTAATATTTATGGTACGGTAGCCAGAATATTGCATATACTTGTAATAGTCTACAACTAATGGCCTACACAAAACATAATAACATTGTATCACCTCCGATAACGCGCCTTGATTGTTCAAGATCGATCTCTTTGGCGTGGCTGTGACACGAAGCTTGCTATTGGACAGAGAAACTCGCTCACTCGTACGTTCTCTCCCGAGCGGCATTTATGCAAATTTACTATGCCCGAATATGGACACGATGGAATGAAATATGGTCGAAGAGGCGAACATGGAGGACCGAGGATAGTGAGAGTAGAGCGATAGTTTTTGCAAAGTGGATGCATCCTTAGTGGCTCGATTTTAGCAGAGCGCCTTTTCAGAGCGTTCCTTTCTGTGTCTCTAATAGCGAAAAGACAGAGTTTGTAATGCTGTGAAGATTAACTTTTCGGTTAAAAAAAGGGCAGGGGGTCTGGCGTCAGCAACAACCCCCTCACCATCCCAGCGATATGCCGTGGGTGAGCAGCAGTAAACGGAGAGAAAGCTCGGAGCTGCCGCTGCCCGCGGGCTGGGAAGAAGCACGGGATTATGATGGCAGAGTGTTTTTTATTGATCACAACACTCGTCAAACTTCGTGGATTGATCCCAGAGATAGGTATGTTGTGTGCTCACAATGCTTACAAGTTTTAAACGATAAAAAAAAAGTGGAAGTCAAGTACAAGTCCCTCAACTTCTCAAGTCTAACTTGTTTTTCCCACAAAGATGCGACGGCGAGGGTGACGACAATAACAAAGTGATATAGCTAATGGTTATTTTACCTAGTTCTTTTGGAGGTCATGTAAAGTTATTCAGTCTATTTCAAATGGATATATAAAGGCTATTGCACAGTTTGTGGTTGATATAATACAGCTGTAAACGGTCATCTGACAACGATTCATCTGAGATTTGGCAGCAAGGTGGCCTCCTCGACTCTTTCACAAGTTGCCATGCACGGGGTGTAAACATCCATCATGAAATTGTAGATAGGACATTTTCATGATGGTGATAATATGTCAGATGGTTTACCTTCTGTGTGTCTATGTTTTCCTCAGATAAGCGTAACACTATGCCCTGTGACCTTTCTGGCATCCTGTTTCAAAGGAATTTTTGAATTGTTGTTAAACAATGAAGTATTATTTATGTAAATGCTGAACATAATAAGACTTATAACAGAAGTGTAGAACAGAGACCAGTTATTATGCTAAAGTCAATTGATCACTGACAGGCCTCCACATATGGTAACCTGAGTTTTTTTTTTTTAGATTGGAAACTTACATTTGTAACATACCTACCAGTGTTGTCACTAGACCAGTAGGATTCTGGCTTTCAAAGACATAAACATCCTCAATTTCATCAACACATTAAATTACACATGCTGCCACCAGCATTGGAGAGGGTGGACATAAATGACCTTTCTCCCAAAGTTGTTTTCACTTACA
The DNA here is from genome assembly GCA_027564795.1 of Aphredoderus sayanus. NCBI lineage: Eukaryota > Metazoa > Chordata > Actinopteri > Percopsiformes > Aphredoderidae > Aphredoderus > Aphredoderus sayanus. Next base: position 1,112,746 of record JAODUG010000019.1, on the reverse strand, counting down.
TTAAACTATTTTATAAATAACATCAGTTTGCAAATGTATGGAAATGTGTCATTTTTGTGAATTACCTATATATACATAGTTGGTTTGAATGAATTTATTTTTTATAAATTTAGAGTACTCACCATTTAGAGGGAGGGCACAAGTAACTACACCTCCCAGAAATCCTTTTGAAAAATATGTGAGGAATGCTTGTTGGGCCACTGGGAAAGCTGCAAGGATGTGCTTTTGTGGGGACGGGATTTCACCAAGCCAGAAAGGGCTCAGCCAGGCATTCGATGCAGATTTCAGAAGATTACAATGATTTACAGTATTTAAATGATGTTGTGTTATAAGGTATAACAGAAATTTATAATACTCAGAAACTTAGCAAATTTGCAGTTTGTTACTGTAGATTTTTTGTCCCCCTTCACTTTCAAATCTTCTGAACTCATTGGTACTATAAAGAAGCAGAATAAGCAAGTTGGTGTGTAGGCCACATTAAGTTTTGTACAGCTAGAATGATCTACATTACCTAGATAAGAAAGTACATCATTTTGAAGGCCCCTCATCCCAAAAATGATAAACTATTATGTGAAGCTGGTAGGAGCTTTGGAATATTTTTCAGTAGGCCTGTTCTTAGGTATTTATTGTATACCCTGCTTAGTTCTTTTTTTCATTGTTTGGTTAAAGAATTGGTCTTTAAATTCACTCTTATCAAATAAGACAAGTGGTTTATAAAACAACATCTGACATACTCATTTATTTGTCACTGTAAGAGGTTGTAGGGTTGCTTAGTTAGCGAGTTTACATGCAACATTGTAAAAAGACAATGATCAAGCTTGTTACAGACTTAAAATACCCAATATTAGGTACATATCAGTGTATTCTGAAACACTGAAAAGCTCAGTCCATAGCAAAATAACAATTAGTTAAAAGAGGAACTGTTATACAGTAGATTCATATCTTAATAATATTTTACCATAGGAGTATGACATCCACAAGCCAAGAAAGGGGGTGTGGCATTACAAGCTTCTAAGCTGAAATGTTCCCATTTATATTATTCAGTATCTTCCTAAAGATAAACTGTCTTCTGGCAAGCCCCCAGGCATGTTTATATTTAGTAATGGTGGGTAACACCAAAAATATATCTATGTGTTACTGGGAGTGGGATCCACACATTGAGCTCTGCTGTAGCAATTGTACCTTTAAATTGCACAATGTTATTATTGTGAATGATGCTGTGTGTTCAGGATTGATTTCTATGAGCCATGCGTTCTTTGACCCGCAAAGAACCACTGCAGTGTCCAGTTATAGTCAGGACCTCCACATTTTAAACTAGTGGTTCTCAAAGTGAGGTGTCACAATATGCTTTTGTGGCGAGTTATAACTCCCAGTAATCTTTTTAATTTATTTTCATTTGATAATGTATTTTTCTTTGTCTATTATTTTATTTATTATTTATTGTTGTTAAATTACCATGCTTTCTTTCTTTTTTTTATGCTGAGTCCTACTTAAAGAAGTGGTTAATAACACAGCAATCTGTTATGTTTAAAGCACATAATTGTAACATAATTTACAGCGTAAATGAACGTAAATCAGCCTGCATGCATATTGTGGGGGTGGCACAGTACAGGCCTATGCAGCCCACCCAGTGCCATCTACACAGTGTCCTGTAGAAGCAGTTTGAGTTGTGCTTGTAGGGTGACAGCTTGTAGTGAAAAGAATCTTTTGGCCCCCTGTCACTCCTGTTAGCTTGCCTAGAGCTCCATTGTACTAACAGGCTAAGATAGATGATGGACAATTTTGTTAGCCTGCTGTATAGACATTATTTGTTTTGAGTCTTTCTATTATTCAGATGTCTGATCACTCATGATTTGAAAATTGTAGGTATCCTGAGGAATGAAGGGCCTCTTGTCGCCTAGTTACAGTAGGTATTGTTATAGGCCTATAGGTATTGTGCTTAGTAAAATGAGGAAACAAACTGTGTAAACTGGGTTGGGTGACGAAATAATCCATCTTAATTTACTTAGTTTATATTCTAGATAAGGATATGGTGATACAGTGACATTCAATTAGCATGATTCTGGCTTGGGTTGTACAGTGCTGCTGTTGCTGCTTAGAAGTACATAGGAGTCCTGCTTTTCCCATGCACGTTTCTGCTTACCCTGGTTGCATGACTTTTTAATATGGCAAATACTTTTGACTGAAAAAAACAATACATGGGGCCTTGCCCCGCCCCTCCCCCCTGCACTTGCGGGCACACACACACACACACACACACACACACACACGGACACACACCCACACACCCACACATCACTGCCTTAAAGGTTGAAGGACCAGAGCCGCTAACCGTGTTTTATTTTGTGTTTTAGTTTAAAACTTTTTGCTAGTGTGGAATGTTATGTGAGGCATGCCTACACTAATGCCTGGGGGCTCTGCCTGCTAGCTGCCCCAGACAAAGCAGCAGAACAGAGGCAGTTCCCACGTGTTTGCCTGCCTGCCTCCTCATCTCCATCCTGGGCCCTCTAGGCCTTCTTTATTAGCTCTGTTATGCAACTGCCGCTGCCGGCCTGCCGCTTCGCAAAGGGAGGCCTTTATGCTTGGTCACAAAGCACACCAAATTCAATTATTCTGGAAAGGGTGAGCTGTGTTTCCAGCACCAAAAGGTTATTCACATGCACTAAACCCCGCTGCTATTTTGCTTCCCCCAGTGTTTTCATTATGATTTTTCTTTTTTTTTCTTTTTTTTTGGTGAAGGGAGGCTACGAACATGCAACTGTTCAATTCAGAGTCAGGCTGTGGCTTTCTTTTTTATGAAGGGACAAAGTGTGTCCCTGTATCTTTTACTACTTGTTCTAACATTTACATTGCTACTCTGTTGAAGCAAAGAGGAGTCCAAGCCCCCTGAACAATAAGCATTTGCTGTCTGAAAATTGCCTGTATTTTAAAGATGTATACAATTGGTATTATACTATTAGTATTGCACATATACAAAATATAGACGTTATACTAAATAGTTATTTGAACTACTCTTTAATGAGCAAAGGGATTGTTTAAGCTCTGTTTTGGTTCAATATTAAATAGGGTAGATATGTCATAGGATACTACAGTGAGACACTACACTGTATGCTGACTTTCTAGCTTGTTATATGTTTAAAGAATGCTACCTGCATAGCAGGCTGAACGCAACCACATTGCACCTGTTGACATAAGGTTTGTTTACTTATTTGAAAAAAAACGGTTTGGTAGAATCTCTAATGACGGTGTTTACAGTAAATTATGCTAGCATACACAGCCCTCACAATGCCATATGTAGCCCCTATACTCAATATAGTATGAAGGTTCCATACTGTCCGTTGTCACAGTAGGCACCAGGCAATACAGTCACAGGCTCTTTCCATGTGTCCAGACGCCATCTAAATGTGTACTGAGATGGCAATGTCATTTGCCAGCTACTTATAGTAAACCTATTTCCATGGGATTCTGAACATTAAGGGAGGAGCGGATGTCTGTCTGTCTGCCGCTGGCAGCTGCTTACCTAACGCTGAAATGCTGCCACCAGTACTAGAGAGGGTGGACATAAATGACATTCCTCCCAAAGTTGTTTTCACATTTCTTTTTTAACCTAGAATGGAATTTTTATCTCAACACTTGTGGCCCTTTTTCCGGAGGCTCCATCCCTTCCTAAAGAAGGGCTCACACAGGGCTGGTGTGAGAATTACAACTATGAAACAGCTAATGGAATGTGTATTTATGTGTAGCCTATATTAGTGTAGTTAAAAATGAGACATAGATAAATGTTTTATTGCCTGACTGAATATATTGGTGGGTTGATATTATTGTATGAGTATCAATATGTTATCAAATGTATATTTGTGCCAATATATTGAGATATATGTATGCATCTTACAGCTTCAAATAGGTGGCTTATTAGAAGAAGATAAAAACAACCCAGCCTTTTCCTGGTACCTGACTGAAAAATCTATCTTGTGTCAAGCTGTAGTATGAATCGGTGTCATCGCATTTGTTGCTTTGGGTTTTTTGTTTTTTTTTTGGTCACAGAGTATGCAATGCTTGTCATTTAGAGGTCAAGCCACAATTCTTATTTCTAGACCTCAGCAGTTGTCTCAGTGTGATTTAAAAAAAACACTCATACCTAAAGGGTGATTTATTCCCTTGAAATAGCTAAACTAGCACTGGTTGATTTAAATATCACACTAAAACATTGTGCTTTTATAAATATGCACACAGTTTGTAGAACAGCTCAGTGGTTTCATTCATCAAATGATGTTTTATGCTCAACCTGACATGATTAAATCATGTGGTGATTGAACAGTGGCAGAGGGCAACTTTTATTAGCTGCCTATGTGGTCACATCAAGTCTTGTGATTAGAGTACCCATTGCAGCCGGACACACAAAACCCCCTGTACTATGATGAGTGTAACGAGGACTATTATTTTTAGGGGAGCATTTTGATGAAGGTGTGGAGGGACCAGTTTTTGCGCATCCTGACTTGCGGTGGGAAAGATACTCTATTGTACGTGGGAAACTTGCGGCTATGGAGATAGCCAGACGTTGTCCTGTAGGCCAGACTTCCCAGTTTAGCCTAGTTCCACATGCCTTTCCCATGCAACGCCCAGTCGCCAGGCGAAGGGGGCCCGCTCTAGATGGAAATACTCTAACCAAAAACAGCACAGATTATTATAGAATTAGCAAATGTCTTGACAACTATATATGTTGCTGGTAGGTGTTACAAGCTTGCATGCCCTAAGCTCTTAAGTGCATTACCATTCCAGTCACAGCTGAAAGCGGTTGGGATTGTATCAATGTTCCTCATTTTCTATTTCGGCTTGACCAGCCGAAATAGAAAGTCTTAACGTGGTGTAAAATGTTGTACCAGCATTAATAGCATGTTTCTGTCATTGTTGTTGGTATGCATGATAAGTTAAATTAGTCATACCGTAAAAATATGAAAGATATTTCTTGTTGATTTTGAAAATACTTGTCGATGTGACTTGGGGATGTACTGGGCCTTTCAAAGTAAACCTAGCTGCTGATAACTGGTAGGCTACTGGTAGGCTAACATAAGCACTAATCATAGGTTGTTCACGACAGTCAGCATAGTCTATCAAGAGCAACAATAACTTCATTATATTAATGTAGGCTATTGTTCAGTAACAGCAAACTGATTTAGATATAGGCTACTTAATTTAGATGATTGTGTTGTTGATTTATGTAACCTCAGCATCGCTCTTTGCTAGACTGACACTCCATTGTTTAATCGAATAATCGTGTTATGTTGGCCAAATTAGGTTAGGCTAGCAGTAGGCTAGCCTAGGCTAATATGCCTAGGCTAGGCTCACCACTGCTACAGTTTCGATGTTCAAACCGATATGGTTGCATTGCTTTGGCAATATTGTTTCTGACAGCTCAACAGCAGAAAAGCCAGCCTCTTCTGCCAGACCTCAAGGAACTGTGACAACATGGGGAAAGGGGCATGGAATGTCCACTGTAACATTGTGAGGTTAGGGAATGCCATGTGTAATATAGCATTTCATTTGGTGTTTAAAATGTTTCCATTGTGGAAAAGCAAGCACATACTGTATACAGTACTTGTAGTTAATATATAGTGTCTACAGGCTAACTGTACTTTTGCAGAGCTGTCCTGTAGCCTAACTAGTTTCGGTACGGGCCACCCTATTTCGCCAGAGGAGTGTGCTATCAGTGGAAATGCTGTCTAGTGGTTCCAAAGTCTGCCAAGAGCAAAGCATGACTCTACAGTACGGAGGCCAGTGTCATAAGACTCCATAACAAACTAAACAATCAGATATTCTCTGATTTAGATCTGAGAGAGGATTTTTCTCTCTCTCTCCATCTTGGCAGCTGGAGGGCAGCTCAGTACCAGACTTCACACTGACGTCACATGGCTTCTTGGCAAGGTTTCTTGTCTCTTGTTCCCTTCATTTTCAGTGACCTCTGTGATCGCATAGGGCACATTACAATTAAACACATATGCACCGATGAGCCAAAACATTATACTCAAAGGTGAAATGGATAACTTTGATTATCTTAATACAACGGTGCATGTCTGGGTCTGTGATGTACTGTATTGGTTGGTTCTTGTAGTCAACATATTGGATGTGGGAGAAATGGGCAGGCTTCTCATTGGTCTCCAGGTCAGCAGTGGGGAGTATAGCGGCAGTGGCCTGAGGACAAAGCACAAACCGGGCGACACTATTGATGCATGAGTGCAACGAACTTGACAGTAGTCCCTGTCATAGAATGTTTTAAGATGGTTAAGGCAAGAATGTGTCACAACAGTGTATCATACCCTGCTGCGTATGTGTAGCCACAGATTGTGGATACACAGAGTGCTATGCTAACCCTTTATGACCACACAGCTGTACATAATGTTTTGGCTCACCAGTGTACAGATGTCCTTATTTATGCGTGAATTGGTTAGTTAATATCTTGTTGATGTTTTTAACACTTGTTCTCATTAGTATTTTATTGCTTTTTATTAAGTCTGTATTTACATTGACTTTCTGCTCTGCTGTGTTAGTCTTCTATAAGGGTTTATGTGTTTTTCTCTTAGAAAAGCAGTTTACATAGTGAGTGAACACTTTGATTACAAACACTGCAATACCACTGAGGCAATGCATACAACTGCTGTTAGCATATTGTTTGCATTAAGCATAGTTATGCTACAAGCAGTAGCACATACTGTCGGGTTTAAAATGATTTGATTGCTTCAAAACTATTCATTTTGTCGTCAAGCAAAAACATGCATGGATTAGCCTGATGTTTTGGTTATAGACTTGCATTCTAAAGAGACATGGCATGAGTGAGTGACTGCTCAAGCTGTCCACTTCCAAAGTCAGTGTCTCAGAGAGAGAGAGAGTCACTTTGTCTGTCTCGCTCCTCAGGAATGTTGTGGAGAATGCGTCATCTACGTTCTCTGGGCAGTCCCTTCATTGTACGCATACCTAGCCAGGATAAGGCCTGGTGCACTGTCTGCATTGTGGGCATACTGGGGCGGCAGAGGTCACTGCTGCTGGGCCTGTTGTCTCAGCTGATTGATGGTAATCAGCCAGTTACCAAATGAATCGCTGTCATCGAAATATTGCAGTTATGGAACCAATTTGCCACAAACCACAGTCACAGTCTAGGTTTACCTTGTGTAAGTACGTCCACTGTGCGAAAGTAGATTTATAGTCTTCTGCATAGAACATTGGTCAACTTGGTTAGTGTTGCTGTATCTGATCACAAAAGTCCTACAAAATGGTACTGTAATGATATCCACCCATTCTAAATTTGGAGAAATAAATAATAATAATTGTTTAGACGTTAATTGAATGTAAAAGTGTTATGTGACGATTTAAGTACAATAACCAGTATTCTATGACAGTAGTGTACATTACACTTAGGTACAGTTAGATTCGAGACAGATAATGGGATTCTTCATTATTTACTAAGGGTTGGTCAAGCTGTAACCATTTTAACCCAATAAGTTAAAGCACTAACTTAACACTAAGGAGGTGAATAGCAAAACATGCATGTCAATTTCAAATTCAAAGTTCAATAAAATATCTTAAATGCAGTACAAAAAAGGTAACTGTGTACACACCACCAAGGGCTGAACTGGAACTAAGTTCTAACTTGTTGTTTGCGTTCTTCTCCCTTAATGTTGCATTGTTCTCCCAGGATCACCAAACCACTGACATTTGCTGACTGTGTTGGGGATGAGCTTCCTCTGGGATGGGAGGTGGTATATGACCAGCAAGTAGGTGTTTACTACATCGACCACATTAACAGTGAGTACATCAATCTGCTTATCTTCGCTCCCATAGTATTCAACAATTTATATTGAATGTATCAAAACAGTGCTATTTTGTTGTATAAAATATCAGATAAAATTTATTTAGAACAATGCGCTAATTATACTTAAAGGCAGGGGTTTCCAAACCTTTCCACCGACGACCCCCACAATAACAGTGACAGAGACTCACTATCCATGGAGGAGGCAACAGCAGTAATATTATTTTAGAGTAATTTTAATATAGGCTAGTAGCAGAATACATTAGTCAAAGTAATAAGCTGCAGTAACACTTATGGTTAAAATATGGTTTTAACTATTAATTTGATTGGCATTGCTGTGTGTATTTATTAATTAATTAATAATTTCTTTATGTATTTGTGTTGTTTTATGTGCCTTTTAACCCTCCTGTTCAGTGTACATCATATGTCCGTGTAAACTGTAGAATTAGGTTTAGTGCCTTCTATCTGCCACAAAGAGCTAGTGATGTGGGTCATTTTGACCCAGAGGACATTACGAGGGTTAAGACAAAGTGTATATTTATGCCAAAGTAATACTTGTGTAAAAGCATACTATGACAGAAAATATGGTCATTGTTGGAAGAAAACAAATCTGTCAGGTTATGACCTTTTTATTTAATAATTTAAGGTGGTGACGTAGTCCATCCCAGCTGCAGTAATGGATGTACCCTGAAATGTGTTTTCCCGCTGCCAAATATGCCCTTCTAACCTCGGAGGCGTTTTTCACTGGCCACAGTTTCTTTGACACAGCGTGTGTCACAGCTGAATCCATCAGCGTCTCCAACATGCTCTGAATCATTACATTGTGTCCTGCCTGTGCCCCACCTCTGGAGACTATGCAGCATTGTTGTACCAGAGCTTTCCCCCCAGTCAGTATAGTCACCTCTGCCTAGGAGCAATGTATTCCCCTTTGGCCTTTTTGTCTGATAGCAAGATACCGAACATTTTGTAGACTCCTCCTTGTGACATAGCGACGAAAGACAGGTTATCCATGGGGCCAAGGACCAAATCATTTTTTGAAGGATGTTTGTTGTTCTGCGTTGGTAGAGATATACAGTACACTCGGCCAGCTGTAGCTATTCAAGTGGTTTTGAATAGCTACAGTTACACCATTTACAACACACATTTCATCCAAATAAAGTCTCGTGAGATAATATCTAGTGGTGTCTGAGATTAAACACTGGAGATAATAAGGTATATGGCAGAATTATAGTTAATTGTAAACTGTCCGTTTTAACAATGGGCACAAGGCGAGTAGCAAACATTTTCTTTGTGGCTTTGAAAGGTCCTACGCCTATTTGTAAAGAGGAAGTCCAGAACCCAGGCCCAGTACATCCTGTGTCCTTGTCTTCTCAGATGTAATCGGCTGAGCCGAACTGAGTTTTGTTCTCTATTCTGACCTGGTACATGTACATCTGCCTACTGTATGTCTACATTCTGTTCTTTTATGCTGCTCTGGCACTTGAGAATCCATCTCATGGTTATGAACAGCGAGGTATTTAACTTTGGACAGAATGTGTTGTTCCGGTTTTGTTCTAAACAAGTGGACAGGAAAGGCTTCTCACTACTTCTTGCCAGGCCAGCCTGCTTTTTGTCACCCTTGACAGAAAGTGGGCATCTCAGAGATGTTTTAGAGTTTAGTGACGTGGCTTATCCCCTGCTGTTGCGTGTGTGTGTGTGTGTGTGTGTGTGTGTGTGTGTGTGTGTGTGTGTATACATACATACATACATACATACATACATACATACATACATACTCACATACACACACACACAAATATTTTATTATTTCTTTAAAATGCTTGGTCAGAGACCACCCAGATTGAGAACCCGCGGACCCAATGGCGGCAGGAGCAGGAGCGCATGCTGAAGGAGTACCTGGTGGTTGCCCAGGACGCCCTGAACGCCAAGAAGGAGATGTACCTGGTGAAGCAGCAGCGTCTGGAGCTGGCTCAACAGGAGATGCTGCTTTTCCACGAGCTCTCCGAGGAGGACAGTCGCTCTCTCCTCACCGGTAAGACACACTGGAAGCCCCCAGTGACCCAGACATTTGCTTTGTCAGATTTCTGGTCTTGCTTTCTTTGAAGGCTTCCCCAGAAATGTTTTGTATGTGCACTACATTGTATTGTAGAGGCTTTTCTAAAGTAGCAGATATGCCATTGTGTTTTTATTTTTTTTAAACCATCGACCCCAGCTTTCTTAAGTCAATATAAGTCCACTGCTCAGGTCAGCTTTATAGATGGCATGTTTTGAAAAACAATAGAAATCAATAGAGGTTGAATATAATACCACTTCAGGTTCATTGCATTCTGTGAACAAGGGATTTGTTCACTCTTATCAGTGTGTACTTAATGTATATTGGGATAAGGATCGACTCCTTATCTCAATTATGTATGTCCACACTCTGATGAGCATTTAACTAATGTTGAATTTGACGTTAAAGTTCTTGTCATGTGTTATTAGATGTGTATTTATGAGAGACATGGATATGATTGAAATACTGAGCCTGCCTGCCTTCCCAATCAAAAATAAAAACTAATGTACTGCACCTGTGGGGGTAAAGCGCATATGTTATTTTAGGATTGACTGATATGTTCACTTAATCGGTCATGTAGGTTGTGAAAGGTGTAACTAAGTGAGCTGTGATGACTGCTGCTACTGTTCTACCAGAATGACGTTTGTTTACTAAAACTAGTGTATGACTTACTCAGATTTTAAATATACTACTTGTAAGTCACTTTGCATAAAAGCATCTGCTATGTGCTTTACATGAATGTAAAAAGGCTGTGAAAAGGACACAGACTCATGAGAAAGACACAATAGACACAATACCCATATATGGCGCCATCCACCACATGTCCTATCCACATCCAACTGAGTTGCTTGCAGTAACCCCTTACCTTTTTTATATAACGTTTAAAAGTCAGGTAAGTACTTTACTTACCTGAAAAAGCCAAACCCACGCACTTATAAAATGTTTCACTTCACCCCACCCATCCATTAACCACCCCCACCCTGGTTATACCCGGCCACCTATAGAGCTGGATGAATCCACACCTAAGCTTCCTGCCAGAGGACACTGGCTCTGCCCCCACTTCCTCCTGTCTGTGATGTGGTCAAATATGTCAGAACACAAAAGTGCAGTATCACTTCTGACTAACTGAAACTGTTCTCTCCCTTTCTCTTCTTTCCTTTCATGTTCTCCACCTTTATTCCTTTCTTTCTGTCTTTTGTTTGGCACACAGCGGTCTCTGGCTCATCTTCAAATGCTAAATATGACCCAGACCAAATAAAAGTGGAAATCAATTGCCGACGAGAGCGGGTAAGTTACTAGTTGGGGAACAATGGGCAGGACCTTAGTGCCAGCTTGTAGGACTCTTTGCAGGAATGAGGGGCCATTTTAGCCACTCTGGTTTGGGGTGTGGTCCCCGACAGGATACACTATGACCATGGGCCAGCACAGATACAACTACAGTTAGTCACGTTGGTTCTGCTTTGTTTCATATTCATATAATTTCTATTTTTACAAAGATATTTGTGTAGGTGTAGTAGTACTGTATACAATTCTTATACTACTACTGTGACATAACATTATAACAGTTTGGTGCATGTGGGCACACACACATTAGCACCCATGTCTGTGCACATCTTGATCTTGAACACAGTGGAGTGCTGCCCTGTCTGAATAGTCGTAACGGTGCGTTACATCAGCAGCGATGGGCGAGAGAGAGAAGCCTATTGTTTGTGCCATGCTAATCCTGCATTGGGCCTTGTGTTCGCAGCTCTGCAGACTCAAGCAGGAGCTGGCCCAGATGAAGCAGGAGCTCCAGTATAAGGAAATGGGAGTGGAGACCCTACAGGAGTGAGTGTTCTTATCTTCCAGGCCTCTGACCTGCCCTTCCTTCTTTGGCCACCATTCTCTATCCTCTACTCTGTGCACTGCCACCCACGTCCCCACCCAGAGTCCTTTCACAAGCCTTTAACCTCATTTTATGCCTTCCTGCTTCTGATGGAATTGTTTTCCCGTAATCTTGCATATATTTGCTGCATCTGGTATTACAGTCCTTCTGGCCCATATACAGTGTAGTCTTTCCAAGTGCATTTGACTTAAAATGGCTATAATAATAAGGCTTAAAATCTTTTTTCTTGTTACTAGACACTTGGCAAGGCTATCTGATGTGATTTAATATGGATGTACTTGTTCAAGGAAACTTGTCTTACTGTTTGGCAGATAGATTCACTTCTTTCCAGTTTAATATTAATTTGACAGTATTTTCTGCAGTGCAATATTATGCTCTCCATGGTAATATACTGTAGGTTTGAGTCACACAGGAACTCTGATGCTGTCTTGTGCAATTGTACATTTTTAGCAAACGCTTTTAATACCATCGTTTTGCGCAATAATTAAGGACAAAGGAGCCATCCTTTGCAATTTCATCATTTAGGCCAAAATAGTCAAGAAAAGTCATATAGAGGCATTTCAAAAGAGAAGAGCTGCTTTTATTTATTTTTAGCTGGTTTTTTGCCATGCTTGTCATGAAACTTGTGTTCCTGTTCAAACATGTGTTAACACATGGCCTTGTTGTTGTTTTCTCTCCCCCCTTCCCTTCACCCCTTAAACTTTACCATGGGAACATGTCGTAGCCGCTCCAGACTCTATGTTAGAAAGTTAGAAATAGAGGCCCTGCCTCTCTCAGAAGAGGAGTGCTTTTGAGAGAGGCCAGCAGAGTTATGCAGGGAAAAGGAGACTCCACCTTCAGGAAGAGGATGCACCAGAGGAGTGCAGGGAGCCAAGGCTTGGCCCCGGACAGGACGTTGCTCTGCAGAGTGCTGGTGGGGGGGGGGGGGGGGG
>JAODUG010000019.1:1071763-1091845 GCA_027564795.1 Aphredoderus sayanus | reverse complement strand
TAAACCTAATTCTACAGCTTACACACACACATGATGTGCACTGCTGGCACAACAAGGTGTGTGTTTGAAACCCGAGGGCAACAGGAGGGTTAAAAAGGCTTTTAAATGCTGCACGACTGTGACTGGCTGATGATCCAGTTCCACGGTGAGTCAGAAGGTTGCCTCTGTGTTGCAGGAGCTGGCAGGCGGAGTCCGTGGACAGTGGCTGCAGCAACAGCGCAGCGTTCACCGTCCTGTGCCCCGAGGGCCTGTGTGCCGAGGGCTCCTGCATGACCACCAGGGGGCGTTGCACCCAGCCAGCCAGCAAGCCCCCGACCTTAAAGGTAAAACAACCTGCAGCTTTCATTCTGTCTCTGCGGTAGAAACTCAGACAGTACCACTTAGAATTATGTTGTGTGTTTGCTCCAGCCAAAGGTTGGTTCTTATTTAACCCTCTCTGCTAGTTTAACGCTGTTAAGCTATGTGTGTTAGACCAGTGTTTCTCAACCCTGGGGTCTACTGCCTTCATGTTTTGTCTCCCTGCTCCACCGCACCTGACTCGGTCTCTGCAGAACCCATTCATTTGAATCAGGCGTGTTGGAGCAGAGCACGCAGAGCAGGATTGGGAGCCGCTGTGTTAGACATGTTGTACATTACAACCAGTTCAAGCAGCTGTGTTTAGTGACATACTATGCGTGCTTGTGCAAGTATTGCTCCGTGCCGCTTTGAACTGAGCAGATGCGACCACACATCCAATCACACTGGCCCAGTGGGCGTGGCCAACCGACCGCATTGCTGATACAGCCACGCTGCCCAGTAGTGCTCGCCCTGCTCCGCCGGCCTCCACAGTGGCGTGTGTGAGCACGTGGTGTGTCTGTGACAGGTGGAGAAAGCCACCATGACGGAGGGCATGTTCCCAGAGGCCGTGAGAGTGCGGTCCAAGGAGAGGGGGGGTCGCTGGGGTCACGCCTCCCCGTTCATGCGCAGCAGCACCATCGTTCGCTCTCAGACCTTTTCCCCCGGAGCTCGCAGTCAGTACGTCTGCAGGGTAGGTGCACGCACGCGCACACACACACACATGCAGTCGAGTATGCAAACCTGTTCAAAGCGATTTATGGTGCAGTTCAACAGGCTGTAAACGGCATGTGCAGGTAACACAAGTGATGAGGTACAGTATCTGGTGATTTAATTTAAATGCACATTTTCAGTTGTACCGCAGTGACAGCGACAGCTCAACTTTGCCAAAGAAGTCCCCCTTTGTCAGAAACACATTGGAAAGAAGAACTTTAAGATACAAGCAGGTACGGCGTAAATAATCTGAACCTTTTTGCATGGAAATATTACATTGTAGAAAAATGGCTTGTTGTTTGGTGCTAAAGTTTGCCGTTTTGCTGTACCAGAATAGAATAATAAATAAATCAAATAAATAATAAATAAATAACATTTGTATCTTTTTATCCAGCCGCGTCAATGTTATTGATGTACAGTCTCAAAGGGATGCACAAGCCCACATTTCACATGGAAAGTAATGAAGCCTCCTGTACATTATACTCCCATTGGGCATTGAGGCTTGGAAGGGTTTGGAAGAAACCTTGGAGAAGGGTTTTGTCTGAGGAGGGATGTGCGATCGACCTCTCAGTCTCAGGAAGTCTCTCTGCTCTCTCCAGACGTCCACTCAGAGAACCACTGGGTTAGAGGACTAGAATGAAAACTGAATGATCTCAGGTGTTTACTGGTGTGTGTGTGTGTGTGTGTTTGCGCGCCCAGCAATCTTACAGGTCCTCCTTGGCGGAGCAGCCGACCCGCACCTCTCTGGACCTGGAGCTGGACCTCCAGGCCTGCAGGACGCGCCAGCGGCAGCTGACCGAGGAGCTGAGCACCCTGAGGGAGCTGAAGCTTCGCCTGGAGGAGCCCCAGGCCCGGGAGACGTCTGAGCTGCCCCACTGGGCCCTGAGGGACGAGCGCTTCCGCTGCCTGCTGCGAGAGGCCCAGAGACAGGTGGGGGGGGGAGAGGTCACGGCCCACAGTCACACACACGCACGCACACGCCGATGGAGGTGACAGCCATGCAAGGCGCCATCCAACACACCGGGGGCAGCTAGGGTTAGGGTCTTGCTCAGGGGCACTTTGACCCTCGGGTTCAGGGTTTGAACCTGTGACTTTTGTGTCGCCCCGCTCTACCCACTGCCGCCCTGGACCTAGGGAGCCCCTAGCGATCGTGATAATGCATATGGGGCAGGATAGCTTAAAGCTAGGATGGCTGCTGACATCTTGTGGCTAGTGGCTATCTGATATTTTGTTGGCATGACGCCTGCCAGATGAAAATGGCTTCTTTGAACAGTGTTTTTGTTGAATTGTAAAGGTACAAACTGGTTCCACTAAACATAACGAGACAATAAAAGGACACCATCTAGAATGTACACCCAAAGCCCTGTGGGCCTTCTATGAAACGGGCTGCTGGGTGCCGCTTAAAAAACAAATGGCAATAACAAAGCCTTGAAATAGAGCTTCTTTATGTAATACATGAATGAGTTCTGCCCTGCATTATGCTTGCACAGTTACACAAGCTACAAACTTGCACAATGCAGCTCACCTTCAGTGTAAGAAAGTGGCTTGTAGTTGAGGTGTCAGTGTAAGGAAAATGCTCGTAAACACGTTTTACAGACTATGAAACAGGAACCTAAAAGGGCAAGGCTACAGGTAGACTGAATCGTTTTTAATATTATTAGCATAGTATATCATGAATAAAAACTACATGTCAATACATGTAGACATGTAAAAATCAATGTAGCTGTGTATTTTAATCTTTTTGCAACAGTGGCACCCAGGTAGTTTCATACACACAAAGTTGTTCTCAGGGGTTCTTCCCTAAAGAGAAGCCTTGCTGTGCTGCAGGCCAACCAAAGCAAGCAGGAGCAACGTCAGGAGGAGGCTGCAGAGCGCCGACTGAGGAAGGCTTCCAAAGAGGTTCTGCAGATGAGGGGGCAAAGCCAGAAGGAGCCGCTGTCTGTGCAGACCTTCAGGTTGGTCCCTGAACAGCCTCACACAGTTTAGTCAAGTCCCAGAGTGTGCAGTGAGCGTAAATCCTACTTCCAGGTGACTCTTTCTTTTAGCCACAGCAACTAAAGTTGTGGTTCAGTTTGTTTGCATTGAATCTGTTAACTTCTTGTAGCAGCATAAAATTAAGCATTTAAACATTTCAGTCAAGCCACTCTCGTCTTAGTAAAGCATTTATTAAATGCTGGCAATAAGTAATCACAGTTATCTTTGGCGGAAATGGCTAGTTCTGGGGATCCTCAACATACAGTAGGCATGTATGTGGGTAGCTAACAAAGCAACAAAACCTAAAAACAAGCATGATAACCAATCGGAAAAAGAGGGGAAAGCAGGGGAGGTGGTGGGAGTCTTGCAATGAACTAAGCAATGGAGAGAGAGAGAATGAATACCATACTGTATATAAAGGGAACACCTTCTTCTAAAGGGCCAATGAATAGGTTAGGTAGTCTGCTGAAAATGTATCAGCTGAGTAGCAGCTGTCTCAGCTGATTGCCGGCTACAATTGGACTTCCGTGGCTTGCCAGAACTAACGCTGTGCTCAATAGAGTATATATAGACTACCAGGAACAGCATTGAGAAAGGAGGTCTTTGAAAACTCTACATCTAGTACATTATAGGATAAGGAGCATAATATACTGGTTTTACTAATGTTCCTGGGTCCCAGTCATGTATGTGATCCTGTCATCCTACAGAGAGAAGATGGCATTTTTCACCAGACCAAGGTTCAACATACCTCCTTTGCCTGCTGACGATGTATGAAAGCATGCCTCTGTGTTATGTGACTTAATATGAAGTATTTCTCGAATTTTGTAAACTCATGAAGTACAAATTGTAGTTATTCCTACAAATGACACCGCCATGCACCATATACATCCATATTTTGAAGAGTCATACTTTTCAAAATAGTGTGTATGACTATACTAATTGCGACACAAATCTGACAAGTGTGGCTCATTGCTTTCTTTTTGAGGAAGAAGCCTTTTATAATAAAACAGTATGACTTACTATTCTATGATTTATCTGTTTGTGCTTACAAAAGGCTGGAAGACGGGAACAAAGTCAGTTTGAACAAATTCACTGTACTGTAACTTATTTTATAGTACTTTTCCTTGAAGGAAATTTAAAATGCTTCCTGCTTTTTAAGTGTATTTTGTAGCTTTGAACAAATAGCACTTCAACGTTTTTACAGTCAGTAAAATGGAACTTGTCTGATATTGATTCTGTTACTTAATTCTTAAGAGTTATTTACATGAACTGTCACTGTAATCCACTTTTATTACAAATGTCATTGTTCTTTTGTTATTAAAATTATTAATTATTTTATCTACTTTTCAATATGGATAAATATATAAAACACTTAAGAATTTTTTTTGTCTATAGAGCATCTATAGTTATACTTCTTGTGAAGATAAAAATTAAACTTTCAGTGCCCTAGTTTCCAGTTACATTTGCGAAACCATTTATTTCTGAGAGAAAAGTTAGTACATTGGGACAGGCGCTGGGTATACATTTGAAAACACACTGACCCATTTTAACATAAAATTGCAGACACTTAGGAGTGCTACCACACACTAGACAAGGTAGCTTTGTCAGCTACTTTGTGCAACATCCTGTTTGATATTTCCACATAAGCCACGTTGGCCGTGTGTAGAGGCAGATTGCTGTACTTTGAGATTGCATACAGTATGTGTGCTAAGGAGCTGATAAATCTCTTAAAAGCCTGAGCAGAGCATACCGTATGAATTGTACACATTCCTATTAAGACATGTAGATCAAATGCTGTTATTAATGTGCAAAATTATTACCTAACACCATAAAATTATGTAAAAATGTGTAATTTAGAGGTGCAATCCTAGGTTGTAGTGAAGCACCTTCAGAAACTTGATATTCTGCGCTTGCCTACTATTTATTTTGAAGGGCATGTGGCTGCAATGTGAGGGGTATAGAGTAAAACTGTTTGAATATTGTTATAAACAAGATACACCTGACGCATTTCATTGTGAGATAAGTACTTTCGATGTACATGCCAGGCAGGAAAATGTGTTCACTCTGTAAGAAGAAACAGTCAAATGAGATTTGCTTATGTTAAATCTTTATACATACACACAAGTACAACTCCTAAACATGTTTAATATTGAATGTACCCTGAGATTGATTCTGTTTGGGATAAGTGTCAATCTGAATGTCAATCTTAAAAGAATTTGAAGGAAGTAGAAAAACGTAATATAGAAGCAAAGAATTTGGCCGTGCAAAAACAAATCTCAATCACCTCTGGGAAATCTATAGGGCATAAAAGATGTGAAACATGAAACCATGAAAATAGCTGTGCCTGAGTATTGTAGGATGCTGTATATCCTAATATTGATATTAGGATAAAAATTTTCACATATTTGGACAACAAAACAAAATCTCATGAAACATGTACAGTATCATATTTAACTCATTTGAACTCAATGTAAAAGTTAAGAAATTCCTCCCTTCAGATCAAAAGATTTAAATGGGTATGGAGACGATTGTGGGTAATTCTCCGATTGGAGGTGGATTATATTTCTCAACCCTCATGAGACGCCGCAGAATATCGTCCCTGTCGCGTGGCCATCCATAAACATGGGTGTTCTGAAGCCAGTTGGGCACATGGCACTGTGATTATGCAAGACAAAAAAAAGAAATTGTCATTATCAGATCAGAAAAGGTTGTGTTATAAATAATGTAATTTGTGTAGTAAGACAGGAATACTCATTAGTTTAAATTCAAGTATTAAAATACATTTGTTTATTTAGAGTATAAACCTACCTTTTTTGCTCCAGGAAACAAAATGGGAATGAATCTGAAGTTTTTGCTTCCATTCTGGATGAACTCATTCTGTAACTGAATGGCAAACACTTATTTACATTTTAAATGCAGTGGCCAAGTAGAATATTCAAACCTAAAGCATGTGGTGAAGAAGCTAGAGTAAAGAGTTTTTATTTATTATTTGATTTAAAGTTCAATATCACTTCATGACTAACTACCCACAACCTTATTACCAACAATAGATGATAGTCAGCTCTTTCACTTTTCACCTTACATCACAGGCCTATAAGTCCATAGTAATTTTTAGTAACTAATACCTTGGAAATGTACCTAGCTACTCTCACGCACATAGAATAATCATGTATCTGAATGTTGGGTATAATGGTGTGAACCTTCAAAGCTGCTACACAAGGCAGTTAATTCTGATATGCCAATACTACCTGATATTGTTATTACGGGTATTAAACTGAGGTCTTACCTGTTTGTGTATGTAGACAGTAGTTAGGGTCCTTTCATCATTCAGTGGTGAGGCAGTCACTGTTTCATAGTATTTGGGACTGATTATTATTATAATCAGATACTCCTTCTGTTTAAGAGGACACAATAATGGGTGTTAATTTCAGTGTCATTGACACAATGTGATTCAAGGTTCATTTAAAACACCTCAGGCATCTTTAAGGAGTCTTTAACTCCAATCCAGGAGGGCAAGTACACATTCATTCCGTCTAGTCTGTAAACTGAGAACATTTTCAGTTTCAGTTTTTAGTTAATGTGACTGGTTAGACCTCTAATCAGCATCTGCAAACAGCACTTTTTGTTTATTTACCAAAATTAATTCACAACATAGAAAGTCCCTTGAAACCCTATAGTTGTGTACAATTATAGTACACTGGCTGATTATACCTGTTATCCAGTTAGGGATTGGACTTGGGAGGCATGCGTGTTTATACATAAAATAATCAATCATCATGTAGATGACAGGTAACCTGCCCCAACAGACAGCTGCAGCCAAACTGTCATAGGAGATATCAGTCTGGTGCGGAATGTTCACCTGTGCTCAGACAGTCCTGAAGTCTAATCAGCCACAATACGTCAAAACACCTGTGTAGTTACCAGAAAATGACAATTTCTCCTGTTCACAGGCTAGACAGGAAGACTAGAAACCTGCTTATGTTATCGCTTCTTAATCACTGTGATGAAGGCCCATATAGGCTTTTATTGTTTACCTCGCTGAGATACCTCTCCATGAAGTCTATCTTGCTTATGCTCCTGAACTGCTGCTCAAACATGTCAATCTGAAAGCAATGAGAAGAAAGTCTGCTTGCATTTCATTGCTTTGCCCGACCTGACCTCATTTGAGTTTCCAATGATAATCACATTGTCCCCTTGAATGATGGAGGTACAATGGAAAGAAAAATGAGCTTACGTGGGTATCAAAGCCATTGGTTCGCAACAGAGCAACAAAGTTGATTATCTCCTTAATGTGTTTGCTGTTGTCTGCTTCGTAAGTGACAAAGACCCGCCCTGCATTTAAAAGCCACAACAAAAATAAAATGTGTGGTGTACAAATAAATGTGTTATTTGTTAATTCGGCAACTTTTGTATTTAGGGATTTATATAAAACTGCTTAACTAGAACCAAACAGCATTGTCTCGTTTTAGAGTACCTTGTTCTCAAACTATGGGTTGTGACTGCCATGGGATTGCAAGATGTCCTTATGTGGGTTATCAAATTATTTCGAGATTTTGAAATATTTATGACAGTATTTCAATGATCAGATTATTAATGTTTTTAACATGCAGTAGTCTATATGATGCTGTTGCTGTCCGTTTTGGAGGTCACGGGACAAAGTTTGAGAACCACTGGGAAAACTCAGTGCTGAAGGTCCAGACTTACTCTGTTCCAGGGACAGAGGAGCGCTGTGAGGAGGACTCTGTTTAGCTGGATACACCGGGCCACTATGCAATGTGAAACAGTCATTATAAAGTTGTTCTTACATGAGATTGGAGATACGGTATCACTTAAATAGGCCTCATGAGATTTTAGCCAAGAGATTGAAAAGAAATGCTCACTTTGGCATATATCTTGGTCCGGGAATCCTGCAATCGTCTGTGTTTAAAGGGGAACAATGACAAAGAGTGAATTATTTATAATAGTCCACTGCTGTGAGTTAGTAATTCACCCAACTACATTAGTCACATTTTACAGTTTATGTGGCTTTGATTTGATTTTGCCTTTCTACAAGAAGAAACTCACAGTATGGCCTATTACCCGGCTGGTGTTCGTGCCTAATAACATGGTGGGCCACCGGTCCCCTTGTATGGGACTCCGCGGGGCACTGTTCACAGCAGGCAGCCACTGGTGGCGAACAGTAGTAAGGCGACAGGGTATGGTGATACATGCTGATCGACGGTTCGTTGGAGTGCAGTGAGCGTGGCTGCTCCAGGCTCCCAATAGTGGGGCTGTATCTGCTCGGGAGGGACGAGAATTTGTTTCTAGAGTACATGCTCTCCGCGGAGCTCAGGTCGTCTTCAGTGGGCAAGCATGGCGGAAGGCTGCTCGGGTATCCCTGCCCGGACCAGTGGCTGTTAAAACTGGGGTGTAGCCAGGAGCCTTGAACTTGACTGGGGTAAGGCGTCGGCTGGCTATACTCAGCCGGCAAGCCACGGGGCGGCTGGTAAGGGCAGTAGCTGGACATGTACTGGGAGCGTTCTCCTTCTTGTTTTTCCAGGCCAGGACCACTGCTCAGAGAACCGTCGACGGAGGCGGCCCGGTTCCCGCTTGAGGTTGGCTTGAGCACTCCGCTGATTTCACAGTCCTCCATACTCATGGTCTCGTCCACTTCTTCTGGAGTGTTGTGGTGGTTTCTCAGTCTTTGCTGATGGCTGTGGTCACTACGAGGAAGAAGCCAACTCAAATTAAGTGTTATCTTGCAGTTCCCGGAGTCACTTTAAGGATAGTGATGACATTTACTGATTCTACTAATTATGTTTTGCTTTGGTCAGACTAGTTGTCAAGAGAGTAAAGCAGCATAGGCAAATACCCTATAACCACTTTTTAACCCTCCTGTTGTCCTGCTTGTCAAACTGACCCAACGCACTACATCTTTGTGCGCATGCGTGATAGAAGGCAGCATTTCCCATTCTACATTCTACACAGACACATGATGTGCACTGCTGGCACATGGTCAGCATTTGAAACGTGAAAACAACAGGAGGGTTAAAGGCACACACACAAAAAAAACATAAATACATGAATAAAGAGATCAAAACGCACAACATTCGCACTAAAGAGAACAACACAATCAGACACAATCAGATAGCGCCATCTGCTGGCACAATAAGATAAGTGCATATAAATCCCGAGGACAACAGGAGGGTAAAAGATAACCTACTGTAGCAGAATGCTTGGATAATCACATAGCCTACTATAAAATTACACTCCTGTTATGGTCATTATCGCGGGGCTTAAAAGTAAACTCGTAATGGAAATCACAATTTAACCGGTTGTGAGTGTAGCCTAATAGCTATAGCTGATGGGCAAAGTGTGATTTATCGTCCTCCTACAACATACCTCTCATGTGCTGAAGGTGAGTAGAGAAAACCGGGTAGCATCATTATAGCGTGGACATGACGTCCATGCGTATCAAGTGTAAGCTGCACCCATAATCCTATCGAGATGGAAATGTGTAAATATAAATAAAATAGCCTGATGGAACGTAAGCAATGCAAATGTTGGCTATAGGTCTATCCATAAGTATATGCAACAGATGTGAATTAACTTGGCGTTCATTCAAATATGCAAAGAATTTGTCTGGTGTAAACATGCCCCATAAAAAGTTATTTCTGTTGTGTGTACTGGCATGTCTGCTAGTACAGTAATTATACAAACACATGATAATAATTTAAAGGCCTCGAGGACTGTGTCTGTATGTGTGGTCTCCCTCTCAGCACACCTAACAAATAAATGACCCCTTAAAAAACGTTCCATAAGGCATAGGTCAATTAACATTTAAACTCAATAGTGAACGTCGACACAAGTAGCCTACTTGTCCCTTGACATTATTCTTGATGAGCCTACATTTTTACTTTACACAGTTGGCTATTGTTGAGAATGACAGCGGCAGTTCATGTCGATTATTCACTAAGCATATAAGAATGGTTAAAATTAGAGGCTGTCTGAAAATATTGCTTTTGCCTAATTGTCCACAATTATGGCGCACAAGTTGCAAAACGCTCCCCCAAAA
The DNA here is from genome assembly GCA_027564795.1 of Aphredoderus sayanus. Taxonomy (NCBI): domain Eukaryota; kingdom Metazoa; phylum Chordata; class Actinopteri; order Percopsiformes; family Aphredoderidae; genus Aphredoderus; species Aphredoderus sayanus. The sequence goes on along the minus strand of JAODUG010000019.1, from coordinate 1,081,770 downwards.
ACCCATATCTAAAAAATCTGCCATGTTAAGCACAATATTTAGATCCTTCCTGTCCGTATTTTCAAAACCTATGCACATCCCATATATATCTATATGGCACAACCATACATCTATATGGCTATATCTATATAAAACACACTATATCCAGTTAGCCTACGTTTTTACGTTTAGACAGCCTATACACGTTCCCCTGAAGCATAAAAATACACTTTAATTCGAGTTTAACAAAAATAATAAATATATAGGCTATTGTCTACTACATATTACATCAGATTCCTTACCTTTACTGCTTAAGGCTAAACATATGTTTTAATGACGTGTCCGTGATCCTGGGTATAGGTAGAGTTGCCTAAATTAGATTAGTTTAATGAGCTCATATTAAACCGTACTGCTTAACTCGAAGTCTTCCAAGATAAAAAGAAAAGCTGTACACATTGCTTCCTGGAGTAAGTGCGCTAAATATTGCACGCCCAGTTTACATAGGCTATAGCTCCACCTTACAGCTACTGTATGTCGACACAACTTGCGCTTTAACAAATACCTTGTCTTTTTCAATAATGTAAAAAGCTTGCATTACTGAAATAATACAGAACAATGAGGAAGTCCCATTTTTATTATCAGAATGAAGGTCTACCAAACAGCACAGCAGTTACACTATTAAAATTAATGAATAAAGATGTAAAACCAGTCAGATCTAATGGCAATTGTCAGGAGGATTATTTATATAGCTAAATAGCTAGCTATCTAAACCGATGCAGATAATGCTTTGTGTTGATTTTTCTTTGTTTGGAGAAGCAGGACTCCAGCCAGTCTTTCTGTGCGAGTACAGCCTGTGGATATTGCTTCAATAAGTCCTGGAGTTCCTATAAAATGGGAAAAGATAAAAGGAAAACAGTGTTGTTACAGATAAGACCATCAGTAAACCAAACACCTTTCACACATCAGCATAATAGCAACAAGGGCCACCCTCTGAATACACAGGAAATACAATGTTCACTGGAAAATATCACCTTCACAGACTTCTTAAGTATACAAACCTTTGTGTGCACAGGGCTGTCTACTTCTGCAACAATGTGAGTGACCTCTGGACTCATTGTCTCTTCCTCATCACCATCATAAGTGCACCACAGTTAAGGAATAGTATACTGTAGCCTACATGCAATTACCCTATGAATAAAAGGATACCTAGTCAGAACTAAATAGAATGGGAAGCCTTGATAATTAATGAGTGAGCCTGAGACTAACCAATGTTGTATTCTTGGATTAGAGAGATATATTTCAGGCAGTTATTAATTAGTTGTAGGAAGACTTATTTATGTGTATTATAAATAGACAATTACACAGGAATTATGAGACAGGAAGGATATGTGATTAGGTAGCGTGCCAGGCTCTTCCGCTCTGAGGCCGCTAGGTTGTAGAAAAACACATGAACTCCCCTCATGAAATTAGGGAGTTCCATGGGCTTTGGGCTCCTGGTTGGACCAGACGGGCCTGGAGCGTCCATCTCCTCCTCTCCAACGCCCCCTTCTGACTGAGGAGACTGAGGCGGCGGTGGGGAGAGGGTCCTTGACAGTTGAGGTGCAGGAGCAGCTTTGTTTGTGTTTGTTCTGCTGTGGTAATAGCTACCAGTTAGGTCAAGAGAAAAGCGCCACTTATTTTAACATAATCAAAAGGTGTAATGGGCTCATTATTTATGAATAATCTGTAACCACCACAATATTCCAGAAAGCAGCATGGACAGATTATCAAAATTCCCAAATAAATTCATGTTTTCCCAAAGATCATCACAAGAAATGCATAATTGCAGGTTACAGAGCGCAATAGCTAGTTAGTCCGGTTGTAACGGTTCTGAACCCGAGACCGAAACTGCGATACAATCGTCCACGGTCTCATGGATCGATATACCCCCAACCCGCTGCAGGTGCAGTTTGTTACGTCCACATACATGGAAGGCTGCCACATGCATCACTGTCTGGGTTGACGTGTTGTAGCATTTACCTTGGCATTCATATGGTTCTCATGAACAGTATTGCCTCTGAAGTGTGTCAACATGTCCATGCGCACCAAGGATTGAAAACTGTCTGAATGCTGTGTGGGGCCTGTTGTCTGTGAAGGAGCTTTAAAATGAAGCTACAAGCTAACTTGGACCATGCTCAAGGAAATGCCAAGGCCATCATCGCACTGGATATATTCAGTTGTTGAAAACAATACATTCCACAGATTCAATGTGTTAAACATGTTATTATGTTGTCCTTTTCAGTGCTCCAAATTGTTGGTCATTTAAATATAACCCAAAAAAAGAATTCCCTTTTTTTTCTTACGCTCCTTCCCCCCTTGAAATGAACCATGGATTTGGAGAGGTGTTACGCCTCAAGTTGGAATTCTGTTTTTAACTTGAACCATAAATAAACCAAGCATTAAATTGGTGTAAACATTAAAGGATACATGAATGTCGAGATGCCCCTTGAAGCCAGGTGTTTCCCGATGAGTCTTTCTGTACCATACCAATTGAACCCTTTGGTGGAGTGGCCAATACGTGGGAGATGTACGCTTGCTGTTGAGAAAATGACATTATGAAATTGGGTTACACAACATGTACAATATAAGCTGTCACTGCTGCTCACTAACCACCTTCGCCCCCATGCTTGTTTTCATCACGTTTCCTGCTACCCCCCCACATAAAGAACGCGTTCTTTTAATGACCCAAACTACTTATTTAACCCACCTTTGCTCATTTGAAAATATATCCTGTTTTATATATATATCAAATTAAGCCTAGTCTCTATATTTTACAAATCATATCATCATGGGGAATCTAGGTCGCTGGACAACAACAGTAAGCTTTATCGCACAGCGTTTCATTTTGTAATGTTGGATATCCTACAGTATATAGCAGTTACGTAAACAATGGAAGACTGCATTCTAACTACAAATACCTTTACATCTCTTGGCTACAGCATAAATCTTCTTCAGTCCTCCATCCAGCGCAGTGAGGAAGATTCCAGACAAGTTGTTAGCTTTGTCTCTTTGCTGGGCCACTATCAGTGCCAGCTAGGTTGATGTGGGTATCACACACACACGCACGCGCGCACGCACACACACGCACACACACACACACACACCTCAGATGTACCATTATTATTGTAAACAGAGGAAGCACTGCAATATATCTACACCTTCTCTACCTGATCCTGACCATCTGCTCTGGACTGTTTGTCATCTATGGGGAAAAGCAGCACATTTCCCAGTTTCAAGTCTGAAACAGATGAGCCGTTAAATACCAGTGGAAACGTCAAAACAGAAACAGTACACGGCATGTAGCTTCATTATCTGTGTAATCTCAGTGAAACCAGGCCTTACCCTTCATCTTGCCAGCCAGCTCATACTGTTTCCGTGGTTCATCCGACCTCACCTCTAGTGCTGTAAACAGGCCCCCCCTGCCCCAGTGGCCAGAGTCATCTGAGCAACAAGAACAGCTTCAGTTATTGTTAACATAAAGTAAAGTCAATTAACAATTCAGCAGATATTAAACATGCTTCATTGGTCATTATTGTATTACAGTAAAAATGCATTATTACAGTAAGTTATCTGAAACACCTGTCTTTGTTTCCTTTAATTTAAAATGGAAATGGAAATTTAGAACCTAGGTGAAAGGGGGCTTTTTTTGCATGTGCCATTTTGAGCACTGACTAATTACTCTATCTTGAAAAAATTATGAACAAAAACATTATATTAACGGCATGTCCAAACAAACAATTAGAGCAATGGTGGACCTCAGGACCCCACCCTGCCACCACCATTGTTATGGTGCTACCTTGTTTTTATTGATACCTTGCAGGGTAGACGCAGCTGCAGCTAATAAAATTAACAACGGCAAAACTACTGACTAATCATTGGTACTGTACTACTAAATCAAACTCACATTATGCTTGTTAATGTGCCAGCGCACTAACATTGATTTGGGTTACATCACTACATTTGTCTATACTGGTGCACTGGTATACCTAAATGAAACAGACCTACAATTAATGTTATGAGTTACACCAGTGTTTTCCCTACAGATAACTATGTATTATACCTCTGTCAAAAAGGCTTGTAGACAAACTTGGTGCTCCATACTGAACCTTCACACAACAGTAAATGTGATGCTGGGTACTTCATTGGGTATCCAAACTTGACTGGGTTGAATTCAAAGTGACACTTTTGGTGTAAATATCAATGGGCTACATTAGCCTCCATACCAACACAGTGGACTATGATAGCATCTTCTTTGGCAGCGTGCGGGTGGGTGACATCGCCCAGCACATATTGGATGGCGGTATGATCTGAATCTGTGGAGCACAGGCTGCTGTCTTCATCTGAATCTGCTGCATCATCCTCTTCCTCGCTCTCTGCAGAATGTAGGCACAGAGATCTGTAGCCACAGGATTCCCACCATGCCATCCTGCCAAAGACAAACACTTTCAACCAATGGGGTTCAGACTTTATGACTGCATTACATAACATAATAAACAACCAAACAAATGCAGGCACACTTTACTAAAAACAATAAAAATAACTTACAAACACTCCATTTAAACATTACATATACGGTATATACCAACATACACTTAGGACCACTGTAAAAACATTAGAGTGGTGTGAGAGGAGGTTGCATGTTAGTGTGTTAGAAAATAATCTTCTAAACAAAAACATGCCTTAATTATCATTAGGGCTTGATCAAGTCTTTGTTATTACATTTATTGATGTTCTGCTAGTGAGCAAATCTCTTGGAATGCACTAGATTGAAAGAGCTCCTTCGGTAGAATAGTCAAATCTGACAGACTTAAGTCGACGAACAATCCCTAACAACCTCTTTTGATGAATATGGCCCTATTTCAGCACAAGTCCATACTTCTGCTTCTGCTCCTGCTCCTGCTGTTTCTTCTTCAGGTCCTCCTGGAGTCTGGCTCTTTTTGATGCAGCCTCCTGCCTCCGCTGGCATCTGAGCTGCAGCTCAGCTTCACTCAGAGGCTTCCTCTTCCTTGGTGGTACGGCGAGGGGCCCAGACAGAGAGACCTAGGGGCGCCAAGGAGAGGACCATGAGCATACAGTACATGCGAAACAATGACAACAGAGAGGAGGACGCTAACTCATACTCCAGCTTTGTGTCTGAGGGCTCGTCCATCTCCTCCCCTCTCATCCACCTCCGTCAGCTGCTCCTCTAGCAGGCGAACAAAGCTTTTCTGGTCAGCAGCACTAGGGTCCTTGGAATAGTCCTTCCCCTCAAAGTAGTACATGTGGTCTAGTGGACAAGAACAGTGAGAGCTGCATCCCCAAGATTCAACGCATTTCCCACATCCTGACACATACTTTGGCCTTCGGATTGAGAATCCACCTCTGGTTCATCCTCTCCTATTACGGGTACGGCTGGGTCTTCATCAGCCAACCACTGACCGTCAAGCGACTGACCGAGGATCTTTCCCAGGTCCACATCCTGGACAGAGCTCTCCTCAGACGACAAGAGTTTATCTACACCGAACTTCAGGATCTCACTTAACTGTGGGAGGCAATAATGAAATACAATTATTTAATTTAAAAAAAGTTAATGAAAGCAAAGATATTTTTGTTTTGATTGAGTTCAAATATCAATAAGCTTACTCCAGAATGACTGACTAGACCTTTACATTTCATGGAAAATAATTGCAATATCAATTAAACAAAATAAAAAAACGAAATCAATAATATCGTATTAAAGTCTAAATCCAACATAATTCCATATTACTTTCACTCATTTGATGCAAACCCGTCATCAAAAGCTATTTGTAGAAGGCCTAAATCTAGGCACCATGTCGTAAATCTAGACCGAGGTCCTCAGGGTGCCATGCATGTTTATTTTGCCGTCTAGTTTAACTGTCGCTGTTGCACTAGTGCAAAGATGACCAACCTGGAGGCCTGCAGCGGCAGACTGGGCCTGGTCCAGCATAGAGAAACGACCCTCCTCCATGACGGTGCTGGTCAGACGCAGCTTGGACGCAGCGCGAGAGTAAACAATCTCCTCCACCGTGTCTCTCCCAAGCAGCCGTATCACTTTCACCGGCCTGGCAGTGAGACAACACATGTTGCTTTGCAGCACATCTGACAGTAGTGCACTACAATACAGAGACTACTTGTCGGCGTTAGCCTACTTGTTCTGGCCTATGCGATGACAGCGCGCTGCAGCCTGCAAGTCATTCTGTGGGTTGAAGTCGCTATCCATAAAGATGACGGTGTCGGCGGCTGTAAGGTTCATTCCCACACCGCCTGAGAAGATAGCATGTTAGCAACCTGCAGTGCACACTGTGCACATTGCCTATTCACAGCTGCTGTGGTATTTATAACATTTAAATTATAAGATACGTGGCATATCTTGAGGACACTATGAGCACATACACATTACTTGTGACAGGAAACTAGATTTATTTAACGCTTGCAGTGAGAAGAATAAAAAAAAGTTATGTAAACCACTTTTTTGGCTACACCAGTATGTCATCCTGCCACAACTATTATCTCTATGATCAGATTCCTTTTCGCTCTGTCACTTCTGTGAACCTAGATGTAGAAATGAGGACAAATTAAAGCTTCGCTTGTGACTTAACTGTAGAAATATTTACAGAATAACACATTTGTTTGTCTACTTTTTTTTTTTTGTTGAAAATATTGAAAACTTATACAATAAACAAAACAAAAACAACTTGCATTACATATATTAAATGAGTTATAAGTCATTATATTTAACACTAATATCTCATGAGGCTATAGGAGAAAAGCAGTTACTGATGTTTATCTATAGGAAATCGTATAGTGTACAGTTTCAAACTCAAAACTTTAATATAAGTCAAATATAATCTAAATTTGAAGGCTTCCAGAATGTATCTCAGGTTATATATTAAGAACAACTATTTCAACAAAATAATATTGATTCCATATACCAGTCTTTATATATCAGTATTCTGCATGAACATCATTCTGGTTGAACTGAAAGCATTTTAGGGACCGTAAATGAGGTGCCCACAAACATACATGCATGCATATTACACACCTGCTTTAGTGCTGAGAAGGAAGACAAATATGTCCTTAGTGCCAAAGTTTTTAATTGCTAGGTTGCGCTCTTCCCCGCGGACAGAGCCATCCAAACGTTCATAGCTGTAGCCTGCAGAAAACAGAACAATTTTCACATGTAAATAAATGACAGAAATAACATAGAAGGACATAGATGTATTTTATAGTGAAACTTAAGCATTTAAATAGAAGTGTACCTCTGTATTCCATGTAATCTTGGAGAATGTCCAGCATTCTGGTCATCTGAGAGAACAGCAGAATTCGATGGCCCCTTAATTAATGTATGTAGAAAAAGATAAAGGAGGTTATTTAGTGATGAAATAACCTCCTGCTATGTTCCTGCTGTACTTTTTACTTATAACTTGGCACAATTAAAAAAGGAACGCATACAGTACTGAATGATTAAAACAAATCCTACATCAATAAAACAATGAAAACAAAACCGAACAAAAAACATGCCTAAAAAATTCCAAATGTGTGTGCCAATGGACCACAAACACTGTAACCCTTAAAAATAGGTACTGACCCTTTGTGAAGGTATGCCAACATGCTATCCAAGAGGCAAAGTTTCCCACTTGCCTCAATTAGATGCTCCCCCATCTCAAAGGGCTCTGGCTCCACACCTACAGTATGCACGAAAGAGAGAAAGGGTGGAGGAAATTCAGGCAGAGATTAAATTGCTGTCTTACATTTAATAACCATTTCCATACTGCAGTCTAGTCACAGACTCACCATTAAAGAGATACGGGTGGTCGACACACTTCCTCAACTGCATTAAGATATTTAGCAACCTAGTTTTGTTGCCCTGTTCATTCCCAAAGGCCTCTGAAAAACAAAATGATTCATTGTTTACACATTCTTTTTTCAGTTACTCTACACAGTACTCAATGCTAGTGGTTCCCAAAGCCAGTGGGCCGTACACAAATTGCTTTTGGTCGAGGGTTATTTACGATTGAGATGTATTTGATAAAATAAGCTTATGGGGAGCTTGGGTGTATTTCTTCAAATATCAAAATTTTTATGGCCTAAATGACAAAACTGCCTCACCCAGGTCCTTCAGCAGGATGGCTTTGTAGTATTTCTTCTGCAGTGCTGACATGCCATGGTACATCACCAGTTCTATTTTCTTAGGCAGGTCAGCAGCCACTTCTGACTTGACCCTACGAAGCAGGAAAGGCTCCAGGACACTCTGGAGTTCACTAGCTGCAAATAGAAATAGCATGTCATTCATTATATACAGTATGAACGGGTAACACATGCCATATTACAATGGATGACCAGTATGACCACTAACTGCAATAGTTCGTGGTCACTGTATATTGCCTTTCAAAAGTCATACCAAGAGCCGGTTGATTTTGAACATGAGTGTAAGTGTCAACAAAGATGTCTGTCTCCTCGGTAGGAAAGACACTAGGCTGGATGAAGTTCAACAAGGAGTAGACCTCCTGCAGGTTGTTCTGAATAGGAGTTCCTGTCAGAAGAACTCTGAAACCCCCTGAGAACTATAAGAAGTAAAAATGTAAAAATTAAATTGAAGAGAATAAAGACAGGGTAGATAATATACTGTATATCAATAAATAAACCTTGTGCCACTTAGTACCTCTGTTAAGGTCTTATGTAACAGTGAGTTTTGATTCTTCAGCCTGTGAGCTTCGTCTACTACTACAACTTTCCATTTCCACCTTGAGGGGCAGAGAATAGTGTGAGCCTCTCACATATCTCACTCTCTCAAAATGGCAGCAGTTTTGTAACTCTGATTTTAACCACAATTCCAGACACAGGTACTCAAGGAACAGACCCTTAAATAATTATTATAGTTACTACACTGTACGATTCTTTGTTTAAAGGGATTTTTTACTTTTGTTTATTAGTATACTATTATTAGTATACCGGTATTATGTTAGGATAGAACTCCATTGACCACTGCCATTTTAATAAGAGTTGGTCCTCAAAACAACATTTCTTAGTAATGGACTCTTGGACCAGGTGTGGGAGGGGCATCTACTTTACCTTCTTAAGAATGACGAATCTTTGAGACACAGCTGAAAATGATAAATGTAGAGTTTTAATGTATATATGAAGCATCTTCCCCATTTCATAATTACTTTTTCACAAATCTAGGCATTTCCTATACTATATACTGTACAGTATTACCTCGTAGGTTGTGAGAAGAATATTGAAGTGCATATTATGTGAATCCCTTTGAATCTCAGCCCTTCTCTCTTTGTCACCCTTGTAACACAGCACAGTCAAAGAGGGGGAAAAACTGTGTGCAACAGATTTATTGTATTATTAGTGTCAGATCTTGACATACAGTACTGTACATTATTCCTTAATTTGACATTGAGGCTGAGTGGAAAACTCCTTGGGCAAACACGTGATGAAAATAAACTCAGCAAAAAAAGAAACTATTGTGTATTTCAACAATAATGTTGTAAAAATCCAAATAACTTTATAGATCTTCATTGTAAAGGGTTTAAACAATGCATGTTTTCCATGCATGTTCAATTAACCATAATGAATTAATTAACATGCACCTGTGGAATGGTCGTTAAGACCTTAACAGCTTACAGAAAGTAGGCATTTAAGGCCACAGTTCTAAAAACGCAGGACACTAATGCGACTTTTCTACCGACTGTGAAAAACACCCAAACAAAGATGCCCAGGGTCCCTGCTCATCTGCGTGAACGTGCATTAGGCATGCTGCAGGGAGGCATGAGGACTGCTGACGTGGCCAGGGCAATAAATGGCCATGTCCGACGCCTAAGACAGCACTACAGGAAGGACAGCTGGTCATCCTCGCAGTGGAAGACCACATGTAACAACACCTGCACAGGATCGGTACATCCCAATATCACACCTGCGTGACAGGTACAGGATGGCCACAACAACTGCCCGAGTCACACCAGGAACACACAATCCCTCCA
>JAODUG010000019.1:1034733-1048022 GCA_027564795.1 Aphredoderus sayanus | reverse complement strand
TTTAGCGCCTTCTATCTGCCACAAAAGCTAGTGATTTGGGTCATTCTGACCCGGAGTACATTACAAGGGTTAAAGAGCAGGCGACCCCCCCCAAGGTCATTCTCACACACATTTCAATTGTGCCCCCACCCCCAGTCTTACTTACCTGAAGATGCCCTCAGTCTGGTCCCCGTTGAGGCCCAGCACCTCCTCGGAGAGGCGTGTCTGCACCCAGGGCAGCTGGCGGTCGGGGTAGCGCTCCTTCTGCAGCGCCATCACCTCCTCCAGGGAGGAGCCGAACATGGAGGGGCTGAAGATGGCGTTCCTGGCGTGCTTGATCTCCTCCAGGCAGGGCTTCTGCACGCCCTGCACGCACACACATATATATATATATATGTGTGTGTGGTAGGTGGGCGGGACTGAGAGGTGGGCGGCTGACAGACAGACAGACTGACTGGGGAAGTGCCAGTTGGGCCAGTGTTTAAATAGCATGGAGGACTGCAGGGAGATATTTAAAGAGAGGTGTCACATTGAGAGAGACAGGAAATGGATGGGTGACTTTTGCACCGTGTTCCCGCTCTCGACAACGCAGAGCAGAGGCAGGCCATTAATCTGCTGCTGGAGGTTAGCAGGTTAATAGCAGTCAAATGCTGGTCTGGGAAGTGTGTGTGTGTGTGTGTGTATACCAGATGACAAACTGTCTCTATTACAGCCCTGTGGATTTACTGGCACCGGTCACATGCAACACAGACGCCATGCCAACCAAATGGCTGCTACTGCCATCGCTGCTGGGACTAGCACACACAGTACACCTAGTACACAACTACACACACGCCCCACCCTCAGCCCAACTGCCTGCCTGCCAGAGACAAACACACGCAAAAATATTTCCCATCTTTATCACACTTGTTTCTCCTGCTGCTGCCTCTATCTCACAGAGGGCCACATTACAAGGGCGAAAAACAACAACGATCATTTCCATATTGCTGAACCCAACCCAGAGTCTGCTGTGGTTCAGTGCCAACGGTGAGACCAGCAGACATGTTGGAGGTGGAGCGCTGTAAATGGGCCCATTATCAAATGGCTAGCAAAGATGGTACACTACATGCACGCACTTTTGTGTGTGCGCGCATTTTGTTATGTTGCCTGCTTATCATGAGTGTGTTCTGGACTAGGTTGCCAGTAATCTGTTATTCCACCCACACTGTCATTCCCCAGGGTCTGCAGGAGAACAGCAGGATTCACTGCTACTGTGTGAAAAGACCAACTCTAGCTGCAGGAGATGTTCATACACGATAGCTTACGTTATGAGACAGTGGATGTGTTTCAGGAGGAATACAATTTCACGCCTCCTGAGAGGCTGGTGGTTTTGGAGCTTCACATGCGGCATGAGGAGGTATACAGTTAATAATGTGGGCAGTTAGCTTGGTAGCGAGGGTGAATCAACACATTTCACTCCTCCCTTCTCAGCCAATTAACAGCTCAGGCTGTCACACTGTCCGACTGGCACTCTGCTAGGCTGAGATACACACTCACCCCTGTGGAGAGCCTTTATATCTCACTCATACACACACACACACAAACCCACAGAGCAGTCATATCACAAACACACACACTAAAGAACTATACTGTAAGTGAAAACAAAGGAGATGTCTTCAGCTGAAGGCTTTTGAATTAAGAGCCTAACAAGACAACCTAGCAGATGCCAGTAGAAATATAAAAATGAAGACAGAGTGTGAGAGAAACCTCCTTGCTAAAAGTCACAGGTGCATGCTGGGATGACAGAAATTATACCTTCTTGGCCCCAGTCAGAGCAGCCTTTGTTAGTTTGCGGAAGCAGTATTTGGCATAGCTGCTGATAGCCACTCCTAGAAAAAAAAAGTAATATTAACATACTGTACAACCTAAAATACAATAAATATTATTAGATTATACAGGTTGTTATGAATGTGTTTTTTTTATAAATGTTTTGGCAGATTTTGCTTTAGTCCATGTTACAATTGTAATGATATTGCGGAAAAAAAGTGAATTGCAAGAATTTGAAAATATAAATTTAATTTAAAAAAAGTACATAATAATATTTAATAAATCAAATCAATATATGAAGACCATTTATATAGGATTTTCTGTAAAATAAAATGCATAACGTTTTGTTGAGCATAGAGTACAATAGGAATCTGTCCTATTTGATAATAAAACAGGTTTCTTTCTGAACTGTGGCATTATCAGTGTTCACCTTTGATGCTGCTGTTCTACTCTGTACCATTAAGAATTCAAAAGGAACTAAAAGCAGTAGTGTTCTTGACATATTATTATACAGTTTCATAAGGATTTCTATAATGTACTATTTTAGGGATTGTGCTGCATCTCCATCGATCCATTAATTTGCTTTTAACAAAAGGTGTCACAACATTGCAAAAAGTGTAATGTCCATATGGGGGATAAAGCTCACCTCTGTGTGGAGCTTTAGGTAAGATTTGAAAGCTATATTACATTTTGTGTACTTTGTCAGACATGCCATAGACATTCGTCAGCCATCAGTTGAAATGATCAATGAGTGAGTATATCTGCTCTGGTTGATGTTTCCCGCTTCCATTCAAGTCCATTTATATTTGCCAGCTATCTAAAGATGTCTGATCAAAGCCAGCTACAGCAGCATTAAGTATTGAATCTTAGGCACAAGGCTGGACAAAACATCAGCAAGATCTACACCGCCTCTTGTGGCTAGAATAGCACACACCTCCTAAACACAAGTGCTAAAACATGTAGTATAAAATCAAAGTGTAACATGTCAATACGGCCTGCCGTGTGTCCCCCCCTCACCCTTGGTGTCGTTGAGGGGGTCCATATGTCGGCAGATGTAGCCCTCCAGGTAGGAATGGAAGCGGGGCGTCGGGGGGAAGAAGGCCAGGCAGATGGCCATCAGCTCCCAGCCCCGCTCCAGGCTGTCGTAGCGGAAGTTCTCCGTGGTCTGGCGACACAGCTGGATGTACAGCTCGTCACGCAGCCCCTGGTTACTCCAGCCTCGCACTACCACCTGGGGGGAGGGGGGTTTCAGAAGAAACACAAAATACACACACATGGTTGTGATATGAAATGGGTCATAAAGGATACGGCTCAGTATCAGTTTTAAATCGGAATGACACAGTGCAGCCCAATTAACTAAATTAACGTTGTTAGGGCTTGACCAAGTGTTCGGCTGTTCCTGAAACGTGCGTGTTGTCCACAGACCTCCAGAGCGACGTGGAAGGGGTCTGCCTTGGTGCGGCGGTCGCCCATGTAGGTCTGGACGAGCTTAAAGATCTCCACCGCCTCTTTCTTCACATTGCGGTCCGTGGTGACGATCATGGGCTTCTTGATTGGCTCGCTGCTCCAGGCCAGCATGTTGGCAATGGACACCTTGCGTCGAAACAGGCCCTGGGGGAGTTGGGGGATGGAGGACAGAGCGAGACAGACGGGGATTGAGTTAGGAGAGAATATAGCACACACTAATGAGGGCCATCTTATTCGTATTCACTTTCAGCAGGCCTATTCATTTTTATTACACTTTACCCAATGTAGATGGTGAAAAGGTAGAGCTTTGTCCATTGCCGGCGAGGCTGGAAAGCAGTGTCTGTTACCATAGCAACTGTCTCACTGACACACACAAACCACATCACTTCCTGTGTGTCTGTATTTTCCCGTGCCGTCATAGCCAGTACAGACACAATCACACTGGTCGGTTATGATGATGTATAACAGAAATGTTAGTACTTTATCATAAACACTGTGCAGCTTTAAGGACTGTGCTAATCTTTGTCTTTATCACATCCTACTGTATGTGACAAAGTCACTTAAAAGGAAGAATGTCTATAAGCTGCATTGGATTCATTTGAACTTCATCCAGATTCGACACACTAAAGGGATACGAGTAATGCCTATGCAAATGTATGGAAAGCTATGCACATATTCATACAACACAAGCATGTATGCCTGTGTGCGCCTGTGCACTCCTCTCCTGAGTACCTGTGTGTGTTTGTTGAAGTGCTTTGATGCCCAGTTCTCGATGTCTGTCTCGGAGGACGGCTTTCTCAAAGTGAATTCTGGGAACACGCCACAGCTGGCACTGGGCATCATGTTCCTGGCATTCCGACTGGCCTCAAACTGGGCACACGCCCCCAGATCCTCGGACTGAGAGAGAGAGAGAGAGAGATTTAAAAAAAATCTGTGAATTGATTAATTTATGTTAGAGTACAACATGCCTGGCAGTAAATCAATTTATTCTCCTAAAATATTAAGAAAATAAATGTTTAACAAGGCAATAAAAAAAGAAATAGTGTAGGCACCATAATCACACTGAAACAACAAATTCACCAGAGCAGTGCAGTGCAACCAATTAAGAGAGTAGTGTGTTTAGTGACCAGAGGGGGCAATGTGGAGCCAAGTCTCAAGATTACTGCTACCAGCACACAACAATGGAAGTTGGCATGTGCTTTCATACAGTATGCTTAGTTTAATTTTGTTCATCAGATTTGCATCCAAACAATATCGCCAAGACTGATCATATAAAAACAGACAAAGACAAAATGCTAATTCTGCCTAGGCATTATGCATGTATACAATATATATGGAAATAACCAGCATAAAATTGAAGGTTTTAAAAATAGTTGTCAAGTATAAAGAATAACTGATATTTTTTAACCGTAAACATTTCAACAACAGAAAAAAATACCCCAAACCATCAAAGGAAAGAAAAGAGTGGAGTAATTGACTGACAACATTTATTGTGTCAGTCACTCTAGTCTTAAACATTGGGTCTTACATCCATTTTAACACTATCCCAACAGCGCAAAGCAATAGCACCACACAATGCCCTAGATAGTGGGCAGGTTGCATGGGAAAAGTAATCTAATTATGATGGTTCTTACCTGAATAATCAATGTAATAATACCATGAGATTATTCCAGTTTAATGTGAAATAATGTGAAAAATAATAATGAAAGTAGACAATATAAATGAGTCTAAAATGTTCATATGTTGTTCTGGCTGCTCATAAACTATGGCCTGTGCTCTGGCTGCTTGTCAATATCCATCACTCGCACCTTCTGTCACTGTGTTTACACCTCTCTTGTTTTGACCCCCCCACAACCACCCCGAAAAGAAAGTCACTTCCACTTCTTCTCACTCCCAACATCAACATGTTTTATCTTTTCATGTGTAAAGTTACCTCACTGTACTGAGATAAGATTCCACGCACATGAGAGAGAGATCTGCATCAGTGTTTTCCTCTTGGCTAAGCACTTTCTCTCCCCCTTTCCAGAGCCTGCTACAACCCTCACCCCTCCGCCCAGCCCCCTCAGAAGGACACTCAGATGGAAGCAGGGACAGATGTCACACAAATGTCTACGTGTTAATTTGATATCCGGAGGTTTTGGATTCACACTTAAAGCTATAGTGAACTTTTTGTTAAGTCCCGGACTGTATAGATTTCTCACTTCAAAGCTATACAGCTTATTGCCTCACATGGACTCATCCCTTGTTGAAACCACTGACTTCCATTGTTTCTCAAAAACACATCGTTTCTTGTCTACAATACTTCTCTACTAGTAAAATATATTGTCTTTCACCTAACTGATTTAAATTTTAATTAAAAGTCTATTGCTTTACGGCAGTATAGTCCTGGTTGTTTATCCGGTTAGTCCCTGTTTTATCTATGATCTGCATGTGTGTGAGTGTGCGTCTGTGCTTGCGTTGAGTGAGCTCCTCTAGGTACATCCGTTGTAGAGACTTTAGTGGGACCATAATACAAGCCAACCGGAGGCTACAGCTTACAGTAGCACTCTGACATGAAACATTGATGGCTTTCCTGCAGGGTGGGGCTGCAAGACTGGAGAAGATTAGACTTCAACAATGTGTGGAGGCTGAGTGTGCGTTGTGATGATGGTTTAGCTTGTGTGAGAACGTACGTGCGTCAGGGATGCATGTAAATTGATGTGCATTTGTGTAAATGCATCTTTTCTTTTCGTTTTATAGAAGCATCTAATCTCTACCTCTATACAAAACCACACACATTGACATGCATGGAGTAATCAATTTGGTTGCTGTATTCTTTGAAACAAATCTATTGCTGTTGTTTTTCCAAACGTGTCAGAGACCCATATGGGATAAAGTTGATGTGACCGGGATGCGAACCAGTTCTTCCGGATTAAGAGGCGGATGCCTTAGCAAGAAACACTAAAGCCCAAGGGCTCTAGCGTACGTCATTAGGGTGTCCTTGAGGTGTCGGAGAGTGAGGTTTACGTAACGTACAGCACTACTGGCCTGCCACTGTTACACTGACAGAATTGTGTGCGTAAACACATTACCAGAATGGCTGCAGTTTCCTGGATGTGTTTGAAGCACGTTTCACATACAGTATATGGAAATAAAGTGGCATTTCAGTCAATTAAATACACAGACCAGAGGGATATTTCCCTGAGTGGATACTGGGGTGTAGGCTCAAGGTGTACCTGGGAGGGGTGCAGGTAGGGCTCTGGGGAGGCCAGGCTGGTCTGCACAGACAGGCTCTTCTCCAGCAGCACCTGGGGGAAGCCCAGGCGGTCGAAGGTGCTGTGCTTCCAGTGGTGGTGGTGGCCGTCGCCCTGCGCCAGCCCCTCGTCCTCGCTGAAGGCCCGCGCCACGGGCCCCGGGAGGGGCGGCGGCACCGCCCCGTCGCTCTCGTAGCCGTCCTTGGAGCCCCCTCCGCCCCCCGCGCCCCCCCCGCCGCCCTGCCCCGAGTCCCAGCTGCTGCGCTGCCTCATCACCTGCTGGGCCTCCCAGGCCAGCCGGGCCTGGGCCAGCAGGGCCTCCGACAGGGTGCCCGCCTCCCCTCGCTCCCCCCCGCCGTCGGGAGCCCCGCAGCGACCCAGCTCCTGGGGCAGGGAGGGCTTGCGGCTCTTGCGCTTGCGGTTGCCCCCCGGGGAGAACCCCCCCCCGCCGGCGGACGAGGAGGACGAGGAGAGGGAGTGGTTCTGCCCGGCGCTCCAGGAGATGGCGTCCTCGTACAGCAGCCTCTCGCTGCCGTCCCCCCCACCGCCGCCGTAGTCCAGCAGCAGCCGGGGGTCTCGGATCAGGCTCTGGCTGTGCTGCAGCGTGTAGGAGCCGCCGTAGGAGCCGCCGCCCGGGGCGCCGTAGCAGCGCAGCAGGCGGTCGGCGGTGCGGAAGCGCGGGCTGGCGGAGGACGACTGCTCCACGTACACCAGCTGCTTGACGTACTCCTTGCCCGCCGGGCTGTACTCCAGGCTCTGGCTCTTGTCCGGGCACTTCTGCCGCGTCAGCACCAGCTGGCCGTAGGGCGAGGGGCCCTGCTTGGGCGAGTGGTGCTGGTAGAGGGGCGCCGACGGCTTGCGCCCCGGCGGGGAGCGGCCGTAGAAGGGCGGGTCCGAGGAGGAGGGGTGGTGGTGGAGGTGGGCGTCGCTGGGCGGCTCCTCGTAGATGGGCGGCGGCTGGTACTCCGACGGCGGCTCCTCGTACAGCGGCGGCTCGTAGGCGTAGCAGGGCGACGGCGGCTGCGAGTCCGCCGAGCAGCGGCGGTGCAGCGACCCGCCGCCGGCCCCGCCCGGCTCCGCCCGCTTGAGGTAGGGCGACTGGCGGCGGTCGGTGGCGTCGCCGTCCGAGCCAGAGGGGCGGCGGGCCCGCGGGGCCGTGCCCCCGCCCGAGGAGGAGGAGGGGGGAGGTGGGTGTGCAACGGCGGCGAGGGGGGCGGGGGGCGGCTCGCAGGGGGAGTAGCCATTGCCCTGGTGGGCCAGGAAGCTGGGCTCCCTGTCGGTCACCTTTATCAGCATGCGCTCCTTGGTGCCAGTGTTCCACCTGAATGGAGAGGTCCTGCAGGGGAAGGACAGAGGAGGCGAGGAAGTGAGGAGAGGAGAGTTGGAAATGTAATCATCTTCCATTTAGCACAGGGGGCAGAAAGATAAAGAGCTATCTGTCAGATGTGATCCTGTGTTTCTTATCTGTGGCCTGTAGCCAGGAATACCCCCCACAGGTGCGTAAAGGCTGGCTAAACATATAGACCTGGAAATTAGTTTTAAATAGCTGAGAGTAATGTGCATACTGGGCTTATGCAGACTTAAATCACTGTTACGCTTCACTGCTGCAGGAGTCAGTACACCCAATAAGACTGCTGTATTAGAGAAGTGGAGGAGAGGAGGCCCATTAGAGTTACATCAGAGTTACATCTGTCTTATGAAACCAGAGGACGATGGCATATTACGTCTTCACCATGGGGTCAGTGGTACAACCATGTGTCTTGACTGAACTTTTAACCCCCTAAAACTGGTGGTATATTTCCTTCGACCAGGCTAAATTATTTTTCAAAAAACAGAAAAACGTACAGTAACAGCAGAAAAACATACAATATATTATAAATATAAACAACATTGACAATGCATGCCTATTACTGTTGATTAAAAATGATAAAATAATATAAGACATAATGAAATACATTTTGAAACACTTAATAGCATCTTAGCACTTAAAAAGCCCGATCAGCAGATTGAGAACCACTGCCCTAGTGTGTGTGTGTGTGTGTGTGTGTGTGTGTGTGTGTGCGTGCGCGTGCGTGCACGTGTGTTTATGGCATTAGCTTCGGGCAACAAAACACATCAAACTCCTCACAGTTCAGCTCCGGCCTCATGCATAATCTTTTCCGACAATTTCCCCCGTCAGAATGAGCCTCTTTGTCCAGAAGAGGCACATTGTGAGAAAAATAACTAGACAGAAGAGTGGGAGCGGATGAGAAAGAAGGGGAGCGAATGAGAGAGCGCAAGAGAAGGAGGCAGAGAGAGAGCTCTAAAGAAAGGTGTGAAATCGATTTCCGTCGTTGTGGAGCTGTGTGCCGCTTCCAAACCGCTCCACTCACTGGCCGCCAAGGGCCGCATTTAATAGCGGGAAAGAGATCTGAGAGTGTGCCTGTGGGCGTGTGCGTGTGTATACATTTACTTGTGTTCGGCACTATGTTAGTGCCTGTGCGTGCGCGGCCTCTTAACTTGTGCGTGTACACGTGCGATTGCGTGCTCGAGAGAGAGTGCCTGTGTGGGTGAGGGTTTACTTGTTAAGGCAGATATAGACCACAACATCCTTTTCTTCCCTCTCTCACTGTGTCAAGTCAGGTCACCCCTCCCCCCCTCTTGTTTATCTCACCTACCGTCCTCTCCCCCCTCTCTATTTGTTCACCTCTCTTTCCGCAGCCTTCCCACTACAAAGTGAACGACATGAATAATTCACTGCCGTTCGACCTTCAAATCAATTTACACATTCCCTGCCTCTCCTATCGGCCTCCGTCCATCTCCCTCACAGCCCCGAGTTCTCGCTTTCTACGCCAACCCGCTGAATCTATCCCCTTCATCTGCTTATTTTGAACAGACAGCTTATCTCTTACACACGTGCATGCACACACCGGTTACAGGCATTGATGCTGACACTCTGAAAACAGTCCTAGGCTAGTGTTCAAGCAGAAACCAGCTGGTGACGTCACCGCAATATGTCCATCTTGTATACAGTGTATGAGTGTGCCAGGGCAGCGGGGGTGGTGGGGGGGGCAGACTGGGGTCAGATAAAAGAGACGCTCTGTGCAGCGCAGCCATCAGAACAGATCCAAAGCCATCTGGGTCCGCCTGCATGCGTGTGTCGGTGTTTTTCATCTCTCCCAGCTGGTAAGGTCAGATGACACACAAACACACTAAAACATGCACATATTCCAGGCCGATATGGGGGACACCACCAGGGTATGTTTCCATAAGGCCGAGAACTGAAAGAAAAACATCTTTCCCCTTCCAGTTTAATGAGATTACCACCCCCTCCCCATATGGAACTACAATATAAAAGGCCTCACAGATGATTATGTAACAGGCTGATTAGATACATTCTGAAGATAGAAGGCCCTATGCTGAAATTACTGTTGCAGTTTGTGATGACACAAACATACATAAACCAATCATAAACAAGGGCTCAGTTGTCCGGTCTAATAGGTGCGAGCAGCCAGCAGTTCATGAGATCTGACCAGCAAAGTTTTATGATAAATAAGGCTTTAATAAAGGCTCCAGATACATTATAGTACATTTACAACTGTCTTACGGGAGAACATGGAAGAATACACATTCTTACATGTTAGCCTGTCTCTTCTTACTGTTACTTTTTTTTTTACAGTCTATTCTTAGTAGACAGAATAGTTCCTAAAATGTGTACTTAATTGTACTCACTTGAAGTTGCTTTGGATTAAAGCATCTGATAAATGATGGATTGTAAATTGGTGAATGTACAAAGCTTTAACAACGTGTGCTCAGAAATGCTGACCGTCACACCTTAGTCAGCTCCTTTCCTCCCTCTATCCCAAATCCATCTCTGCCCCTCTCTCTCTCTCTCCCTCTCTCTCATATGGAGTCACTGAACTCTCCCTCTCTCCATTCCCCCTCCACTCTTTAATGGGGTTCTTGGTCTATGTGGCGCCATACAGCCATCTAGAGGTCAATGGATTCCATTCCAGTAGTGAGTGAGCTGCCTGTGCCTGCGTGACAAACTGCAGTAATTCTGTCCCTAACTGCCCGGAGAAACACTGCCTCCCAGAATGCACCACACAGGTACATAAAAGGGCAGTTCTATAAAACAGACAATGCTTTGACCTGCCTGTAATGTCACTAAACTTGTTAGCAAGAAATAATGAAAGAACAGTCAAGCTCTTTAGGGTGTCTGTGTCCCACCAAATGTGTTTAACGCCTACAACCTCATTTCAAGAGTGTTTCTAGAGCACTTCTCTCAAGTGCCAATTGTTATAAAAACAGTTTTCGCACTATGTTGAAGTTCACATTACGTAATTGTAGTAGATTATGAGTAGGTAACTTTACAAAAGGTTAGTAGCTAAAACAATGGAAATATATTTCGTCCCATCATTGGCAGGATCAGTTTGTCCTCCGCCCTTGTTATGAGCGATTATATCTTAACATCAGTGTTAGTCATACATTTTGTGGCCCTACAGAAACACAAAAAACACACAGAAATACTGGAAAGTAAATTTTGAAAGAAATTACCCAGGCACGTCATGGGCTAGCTAGCGTTATACGCAATGTTAGTAGTTGCCAAACTGGAGGTCGGGACCTCCCAGGGAGTCACAAGACCCTGACGGGGGACTGCAAGTTGAACAACATTTTTAAAACACCATAAAAATAAAGTATTTAAACCAGAATTACTACCGATTACTTTGATGTATTGTGCTACAGTACTCGCCTATGTTTAACTGTACGGCTGTTGTGTTCTTTTGTGTTGTCGTTATGCTTAAGTTTGCATAGGCCTATTAGTGTGTGTACAACATTTGTATGCTTCAACCACCACTGGGGATAGTGGAGGAGTTGGGGGGCTGAAATGTATGGGTCCAGTCCTGCCATTCAACCAATAACCAAGCAGTCTTAACTAGAGAAACACAAACACTCTGAATTTATGTTCCCCAAGGGCGCAGGAAATTAAGTGCTACGGTAGTTTCAGTGCCATATTCTAGCCACCGTGAAACACACAGCGATGATTCATAAATCACTAGTAAATACAATAGTTTGGCGGTCCACTGGGGCTAGTGAATAAAGACGATAGCACATTAAGTGTGTGTTCGTGTGTGTGTGTGTGTGCAGGCATGCATGCGCACTCTTGTCGGAGAAGGTAAGGCATTTTACAGGTCAGTATGACCCTGACTGGGTGTACCCACCAATCACAGCAGACTGCAGCAGATTATAGCATACGTACAGACTCTGGAAGCAGCGGCGCGGGAAACAAATTGAGTGCAAAAGGGAGGAGAGGATTTCTGAAGGTGACAGGTAGGAGATAAGACGAGGAAGACGCCAATCAATAGCGATACATGAATGTGATGGGGAGGAAGACAAGATGTGTGGAGAGAGGCAGGCAGAGAGAAACGGAGCAAGCACAGCAAAACCGACAAGCGGCAGTAAACATGGGAAAATAGCGTAGTGTACAGTAATGCATTTACAGAGTTTTATTGCATCGTGAGAAAATTATTGTTTTTTTGCCACTGAAAACAGTGGCAAATTTAAAACTGTCAGGCTGAACAAAATCATTCTGGAGTTGCTCATAACATTCAATCTGTACCACAAAAGCGGATGTAATATTACGTACAAAACATTTGCTTTACATTCAATGACATTAAAATAAAATACTGTAAAGGACAGGCTACAGTGTTCATAAAATGAAAAATAGCAGGTTACATTAGACTATAACATATCTTATTTTTGTATGCATGTTCTAATTATAATAATAATAACAACAACAACAACAATAATAATAGACGGCCTTACTTTTCCGGGTCCTCCCGGTTGCCCTGCTTGTCCGTCAGCTCCTGGTCCAGGGAGGAGGAGGTGCTGCCCTCCCGGCTGACGGCACTGTTCCGCCCGGGGCTGTT
Source organism: Aphredoderus sayanus (assembly GCA_027564795.1). Taxonomy (NCBI): domain Eukaryota; kingdom Metazoa; phylum Chordata; class Actinopteri; order Percopsiformes; family Aphredoderidae; genus Aphredoderus; species Aphredoderus sayanus. The sequence goes on along the minus strand of JAODUG010000019.1, from coordinate 1,035,628 downwards.
GTCCGCCGACGCCCTCCCCCCGCCCCCCCCTCCGGATCCCCCCCCTCCCCCGGCGGGCCGCGGGACTCCGGCGTCCGTGTGCTGCTTGAGCGTCTGCAGCTTGGCCAGGGGGATGATGTCGCAGCCCTGCGGCCGGTGCCACACCGTGCGCTGGGTGGAGGCGTTGTAGTAGTAGAAGCGGGACGTGTTGGGGTCAAACAGCTCCCACCACTGGTTGTCGCCCGTGCGCTTGATGCGCACGCCCGCCGGCGCCTCCCACACGCACTCGCCCGTCTGCAGGTTGGCGTACATGCGCTCCCGCGTGCGCGGCTCGATGATCTCCACCCACTCCAGCCTGCGGGGGGGGGGGGGGGGAGAGACCAAGACACCACCGTGAGACCACTGGGGCGAGGCGGGGAGAGACCACTCCCGCGGTCGTCATGGAAACCAGCGGGCAAATGGTGCTGCGAGATTAGAACGCTGAAAGTTGATTGGGCCTGAAGGGGCAACTGTAAAAGGCGTCACCCCGGAGCGCCAACAACACACATGGGACACACGCTCTCGTGAAAGCTACAGTCATGTGTCTGCCCTGTACACTTGTTACCCAGGATACACACATGATGGGATAGAAGCTAGGATCAGTTAGCAATACGCCCATGCATCACTATTGTTATATCACCAACGCTTGTCTGAGCTCACTTCCCCTCTCCCTCCCATGTTCTCTTCAGACGCACGCTTCTAGGTGTGAAAGGATCACAAGTGTGTCAATGAATGGACGCTGGACTTCAGATGAACTACGCACACACCCAGCGCCAGGTCATGTGACACTCCCTTTGACGCATGCTGAAGCCCCTTGTGGGGCGGTTCTTCAGACCCACTGGACCTTTGGCTGGGAGTGGGAGACACCCAGCGTCAC
>JAODUG010000019.1:1023937-1034633 GCA_027564795.1 Aphredoderus sayanus | reverse complement strand
CATGCTGAAGCCCCTTGTGGGGCGGTTCTTCAGACCCACTGGACCTTTGGCTGGGAGTGGGAGACACCCAGCGTCACATTCCACAACCGCAGGGCAGGATCAGTGTCTCCTTCATGACTGATATGACTTGTGACACCAATGACTACAACAGCAAGGACACCAGGCAACAGCTATTGCAGCATTTGCAATACTGTGCTCTGTGCGAGCGCTTGTCACTTGTATTTTTAGACCTATCCAGAGACTACACACTGTGCCCTTTCCAATAACCAATTTTGTTTTCTACCCTGGGAGCAGCAGAGGCCCGAGAGCCTCCATAAACTGAGAGGCACACAACATTGATCTGGAGATTACACAGCCTGCAAAAGCACAACGGATTCAGCGAGCTGTTATGGCACTGTGCTGGAGCAGCCTGATCACTCACTGAGCCTTAAAGATGTATTGGCAGCAGGGTTTAGCAGTTGGCCCAGGAGGTCATTTTGTGACAACTCACTCTTGCTCAAGGCTCATTGGCTTGAATGAGGGTGGTGCAGCTACAAGCATAATAAAGCTGGGACAAAGGGAATTCTCCCACACGACTACAATGATACGTTGAGCTATATTACATTAGTCAGAGCGGCAGTGTTGGTCTGGTAAGCCTATTGTGATTCTGCAAGCTCCACTACGCTCTGCGTACCAGTGTGGGAAGTCTCCATGTAAAGCCGTTTCTCATAGAGGCAGTGCCAATCAGCAGCGCTCACATCACTTGTAGCCGACTGGGCAGCTTTGGACTAACAGAAGTGCTAGCAGACGGTTGGATCATCTTTAAACGGAACAAGATAGAGAGATGGACAGATAGACAGATAGCAATTAAGGGCCTGTGTTTGGGAAACATCTGTCAGTTTCAACTGAAAACCCCACCTGGACGCTGATTGGCCAGTGGTTCTAAAATCGGCTGACAAACAGTTATGGAGGTTTTGTAGAAATCCCAGCATGGCTGCAAAGCTTGCAAAATCAGGATAGCTTTACCAGGTTAAGACAACAAAGATAACTACTTAAGGGAATAATGTGTTAAAAATGCCAGTTAGAGGCTTACTAGAGTATACAAATTACATCTCTCCTTTTAAAAACGTTGCACCATTTACATGATTCTAATTAGCCATTCCTGATTGGATCCTACTGTACAGTGCACTAGAACAATGCAAATTGGATATTTGTCTGGTGCCAGTGGAGAGAACATTTCAATATAATCGTCTGATGATAACTAAAGACTAAAGGTCACCAATTTACATCTGTCTCATAATGACAGAGTGCGATATAGCACACCTCTGACAGAACACAAGTAAAGGCTTATGTTGGCTATCATTAGAGAACAAGAGGCAATTGCATTCTATTCGTGACTTGTAGATACAGAAAGGAAAGGATGTGGTAAAAACAGTGTGAGAGAGAAGGTTTTGGTAGAAAAAGTCAGAAAAGTAAGCTATGCCAACGCTGAATACTGGATGAATGATGGTATATTGTAGACTAATGAAAAGAGCCATTCCTCCGTTTAGGCTATTTTTGAATGATTATTGTTGATATCTGCTGGAGCAGCATAATTTGCTCAATATGAAACATAATGATCAATAATCATTCATTAATTACATTTTAATTCATTCACAGTGTATGGCCTAGTATTTCAAACCTAAACATCTATGCAGCTGTTGACATTCCTTAATGTAAAAGGAAAACATTTTTTTCCCCATCAACGCAGCTTCAATTTCAATGGGAGACCATTAGATAAACACTTAAACCAATACAGTTAATGACACATCCATATCATTCACTAACCATTTAGCTAGCCACTATTCTCACAATAAGGGACCAAGCTGGGCAATTTGCTAAATATATCAAATCAAAACAGTCTTTACAAACAACAAAAAACATTCAAGCTAGCATTCGGCAATATTTTGACAACCTAAATGCCAGACGATACAGTATTTAGTCTGCACAATATGTGGTTCGTTCTTTTCTGCCTGCAGTCAAGGAGGAGGACAGTAGGTGTTCATCTGGTAAAACTCCACCTTACTAACCTAGAGTCAGTTAGCACATGCTGCGTGACAGCGGTTTGGGTCACAACCACCATGTGAGAGCGACAGCATTAATTGCTGTGTGGCACAAGGAAGCCTGTTCTAGGCCATGTGGCCTTTGAAGACATACAAGGAGGGTGTCTTCTGCACACTCCACACGTTAGCCTTTCAAAAACAAATACTATGTTTCTCCTCAAACACTTATGTCATGATTATGCATTCAGCCTTTGATTTTTATCAAAGCTTGAAAGAAGCGCCTGCATGTTGGCAAAACATGAGTCAGCCAGCGGGGAGGCAGCCAGAAAATGCTTGAATGTTTCTATTGCTAAATCACAATCTAGTCTTTTTATAAAAAGTACACTCCTCCATTTTGTTATAGTGACCTCAGATAAAGTGTGGGTCTGTTGGGGTGGAGGGTGGGGTTGTCAAATAATGGTTTTCCACCACAAGTTAAGGACTGTACCCTTAAAAATGGCACTGCATAAACCTTTCCATATTCAACTTAGGTGGTGAACAACCTCTTTCTTCAGATGAAGAAGCGCTTGCTTACAGGCTTGTCAATGACCTTGTGCTTCAGCGACTGGGAGTCCTGCCCATGTCAACACCACGGGATGAAATTATTCCCACAAGACAGTCACCGAACCGGCCAAACAAACCTTTTATTACGAGGTTCCAGGGTCTGGGGGATTTCACAATACGTTGCCAATGTGGAACAGCTATATTTCTTAAGCCTTAGGAGCTTGTCAATGATTGGGGAAATTGTGAACCATTGGCTACAAAGAGAAAAGGGGCACAGACAGAGAGAGAGAGAGAGAGAGAGAAATGGTACATCATCTGTCAAAGTGCATGCTCGTCAAATGGAGCAGAACAGGCCAGTTAAACAGAGAGTAGAGACCACGGAGACTGGGGCTAATTGGCCATAATTGGTTGGTGTGCTGGTGTTCCAAATGACCCACTTTGACTGGCTTCTCCTGTCCCTGCTCTGCTTTACACTGGAGACAGGCTCTGCATTTCTGCTAGTGACATGAAGGCAAGGTGAAAACTAACACAGAGCTCATTCTTTAAACAACTTACACACACACACACACACACATGGGTACACAGGGGTTGGAAGTCTACTCAACCAGCCAGTTTTGCAGGTAATCAATTGTCATTTAGAGGTCAAATTCCAGTTTCATTCCTGGGTGTACCCTGCTGTCTAGACTGGTAAAAGTGGGCCAACCAACTTTGTGCTATGCAGAGTGCTACCTGCACTACAGCTAATATTCAACGGTTTTTAAGATGTTTTTACAAGGGTCAAACCTCCCTGTCTGGAAATACTGAAATACAATCCGCCACTGCTTGGCAGTCCATTTTATTTTACTTCAATTATAATTATGATTCACTAACATCGACAAGCTGGACAGAAATGGAAAGAAACTAAACAATTCTAAGCGCTTACACTTAGACCAAGACTGATATCTGTCTGGGGTTAACTACCGTCTACAACCTGGCAGGATATCCCATTCTGTTAGGGCTGGTCCATTAATTTCTTGTCTTGCTGCAAATCCAACTATTTGTTAAACCAATACCGTTACATGTAACAGATATGTTTTGCATTGGTGGAAGTGGAACACTTATTTAGTCTAACCCTGCAGTCAGGATGGTGGAGACTGGTGGACGACATGTTCAATGAACGCAAAACGGCAGTGGATTTTTGTGTTTCAGCTGTACAGATACACAAGATGATGGAATCAGCGCGGCTTTGGGTTGAACCACATCTGTTCCAAGGATATGTCCATAACGGTTGTGTCAACATATTATGATTTTAACTTCCATGCATTTCGTATCAGAATGTGATGGCATACATTTAAGATAAAATATCATGTTATGAAAGTGACATAAAAGTACTTAATAGTGATGACGACAAATGCTTATAAAACCCTGCAAATATGCATCTTCACTTACACGTCATTGAGTAACACTTGCCATGGCCAATAAATGCAGCAAACGACTTTGAATGTATAGTTCAAGACCGTTGCAAATGTTTGAGGAAACATGTAGTTCAGTGAAAAGGTTCATTGAACATTCAGAATGTTCAGTACACTGAAGTGAATCTAATTCAATCTTAATTGAACCCCTTTATATCTCAGAAAGGCTGGAGTCAAAATCAGTAGCAATCGTCTTAAGCATGTGTACAACTGTGCTGACAAATGCTTGTAAACCAAAAACAGCAGAGACCAATTGTGCCAGTTAATTAATTTCAAATCCCTTCGATTTCAGAATACACAAACTAGTACAACAACAAATTTGCCTTTCTCTACAGCTCCAGAGGGAATAGAGCCCTTGACCCTGGCAATCAATAGTCAGAGCCCAGCAATGTGCTGTAAAGACCATGTCCATTAAACCATCGTTCTGCCTCTATTTCCATCCTTCCTTTCAGGAAGAGAGGCCAGTCTGTTGCCGTGGAGACAGCTGTGTGTGGTTTGGCAGCATCTCATACTCAGATGTATGAATACAATGAAGGACTTGGAGAAGGAGGAAAAAAAGAGAATCTAATAAAAACGTTATCATCTTTCACTCCTTAATGATTAAACCTTTATACACCGTCACTCTCCTCTCTGAAGTTTGAATTTGTAAAAACTGGAGTCTGAGAGTATGCACACAGCTGAGGCTACATCCATTTAACCAATATTATGCACTACACTATGCAGCACACACATCTCTGTAAGTAGGTGTGTATGTGTGTGCTGCATAGTGTGTACAGAGTCCAATGAAAACCATGTGCTGGATAACATTAATGCACAGGCAGTTATAGCCTAAACCTTCACCTATGAGTTTACCATGTGCACTTTGTTACACTGCAGTTATAAAAGCAAAAAACACTAGTTTAAACCATCTACATAATGTAGGAAATCTGTCTCGCCTTATTAAACTAACTCAAAATAAGATTAAATCAATGCCTAATAATCAATAATGCCTGTGACCATAAATAAAGCACATTTCAGTCAATGTATTAATATGTATTTGTGTGTGTGTGTGTGTGTGTGTATGTGAGCATGGAGCATGCATATTCAATTGTAGACCCTTGGGCTGCTGTTTGAGACCCCTGATATGATGTAAGCAGCCATGTATGGAAGCTAGACAACAGTACTCTCAGTAGGCCGGCATGTGTTCAGTGACTCCCAATATTCAGGGTCACCATGAAAGTGCTGACCTTTTTGTTCTGCCTGAAATGATGTATTGTGCATGTCACAGTGGACATGGTCACATGCACACAATGGCTGCTCTCATCGTGTCTTCTATAAGGACGCACACAGACATTCTGACAACTTAAAAACACGTCACTTCTTAAAATGTCTAAAAGACTTTGTGCCATTTTCATTTTCAGACTGCTTTGATTTAACTGGCTATCCATGTATAGCATGGTTATATGTTGAATAAAATACAATTAATGTGAACAACCAAATTAATTTGGCATAGATACAGCACAAGAAACAAGTGCCGGTGTGGCTAGAAGTCTGCACACCAATTTTTATTGTAGCTCAGCATTTCAAACAATAAGGTCTCCTTAGTAATGCATTTGTGCAGACTTAGAAGTACATTATTTAGCACACACAAAATACTGACAATAACTTCCAGTGAGTACAGTTGAAAACAGGTTTGATTAGGCATCTTGCTCAAGGATACTACAGCAGAAGCTTTATGCTGAGTTGTTGAGCACCCTAACCTCTAACCTAATCTGCTCCTTATTCTATGCAGCCATAATCTAGTTCCACCTATTTCCTATATTACGCTATGTCAGATCCGCTCTAGTCTCTACCTAAAGCATAGGATTGGCATAATTACATATTTTTCCTTGTCAACACAGCCTAGCATAGAAAAGAGCAAACTACCCACATTTCCCATCCATCCCACAGAACTAGAAGTCAGATAACTCAAAGTCAGAGAGCCACACTGTTTTGTGTGTGTGTGTGTGTGTGTGTGTGTGTGTGTGTGTGTATATATATATATATATATATATATATATATATATATATATATAAAAATTACACCAACATTCTCCTTTAGGAGGGATTTTTCTTGTAATGACATTAAAACAATTTTAATTCAAAGAGATACGACCCTTGTTAAAATAGGCTGCAGTAGCCACAGAATGTATTTTTCAGGCTTTAGCTTATGGTCAGTGGGAAGATTGGATTCTCTGTCCCTTTCAGACTCAAATATAACTTCTACAGTAGAGATTTGTGACAAGTACCACATCGAGTATTGGATATGGTGGAATTCCATAACTTTATTTAACTTGACTTGTTCGGTATGAAAGTAGAGTATGAGAGCTAGGGAATAATACAAATGTGACAGTTTGGACAGACAGATGACAAGATGGAACAGCCTTGGGTAACGGTAACCATGGCAGCAGTAATGGGAGCCCGGCTCAATATACGGCGAAGACCAGCGGCAGCCATTAAAGGCAAAGCGGAGGAATACAGAGCAGGCTGGACCACGACTCAAGAGGACGAACATCGATTTCATAGTAGAGAAGCAGAGTGAAGTGGTTATGGGAGGGGATTATTTTAACAGGGGAAAAAAAATGATTGAAGGTGCCCTTGCAAGACCCATATGCTTCATTCACTCACAAGCACCTCTTTTAGTCATATAGTTATGAAACCTAATAGAGAGACTGAGATGGGAGAGGATAGTCTAGCAGTCTGGGGGTTGGAGTTGGCCTTCTGTACCTGTAAGCATTCTTGAACAAGACACCTAATCTGCTCCTTGTAATACTTGTAGTAATTGTACTCCTTAGAGTTTCAAATTATATACTGATGCAGGCAAATGTTCTGTGCTGGTCCTGCTAAATCTCAGTGCACCTTTTGATACTGTCAATCACTGCACTCTGATTGATAGACTTAAATGTGTGGGCATTTCTGGATCAGGTCTGGATTGGTATTCCTCCTCTCCAACAAGAGATTCTCTGTATCGGTAGATACTTTTATGTCAAGCCTCTGTGTCCTCTGGTGTGCCGCAAGGCTCAGTGTTGGGACCCCTGCTGTTCAGCCTGTATTTGCATCTTCTTAGGCAGATCATTAGCAGGTTTTTTTAAAGATATATCTTACCATTGATATGCAGATGATATCCAATTATACATTTATTTTAACCCTGGCCTGGCACACTAGACGTCCATTAACACATGGATGGCTGACAACTTTCTGTAATTGAATACTGATAAAACTGAGGTGATGATCATTGCCCCAGAAAGTATTTCCCCTCAGATTAGGCAGGCTATTGGGTTTTTATCTACCTCTGATTGCTACAATATGAGAAAGTTTGGTATAATGTTTTTGTGTGTTTAATCTGTGGTTCGTTTCTGCATTTTTCATATGAGGAACATTGCCAAACTAAGACTTAGTATGCTTGTTAATGCATTTTATTTTCACGCTTGGATTTTTGCAGTATATTTATATACATCATCCCTAGATCGACTGCAGGTTGTACAGAACGCAGCTGCATGGCTTCTGACTAGGACCAACAGGAGATCACATATCACTCCTGTGCATGAGGCATTATACTGTCTTCCTATTTATTTCAGAGTCCATTTTAATGTCTTAGTTATCACATACAGATCTTTGTATGGTCAAGCTCCCCCATACATCCAGGACTCATCTCCGGTTGGTCTCTGAAGTCTTCAGGCCAAGGCCTTTTAACTGTCCCAACAACCTGTTTTAAAAATAAATAAAATAAATAAATAAATAAATAAATAAATAAATAAATAAATGGAATTATGTGGCAAAAAGTGTTTTTCAAATTGTAATTTGTGTCGTTTAAAAGATATAGTTTACTTTTAAGTATATACAGCCTTAGTGCGGGGGCTTGCCTTGGCATCATCCTGCTTCAAAACCCAGTTACTTGCAAATCCACAGCTGAACCACTTTCAAATCAACAGTCATTCATTCTCACCCTTCAGAGGTACACATACAGTACGTACAAATGACATCATTAGCAGGTTGTCAATCATGGGCATTCTAAAACAGAAACACACAAGAAGCTGGGAAAACACCCGTTCTATCAATAGACTAATATGCTCCAGGGTTTTCATTAAATCCTGATCTGGTGATCCTGGCATTCTACAAAACTTCCAGCATAGGTGTGAGCAACTCTTTCACAGAAACACAGTGCATCTGCTTGCAGTTAATAGGCCTAGTGCTGCCTATTAAAAATCCAATAACCTCAGTATATTTGAGAGAAGAAAATCTATTGCATATATTTTATCAGTACCATTTTCTCTCTAATTATGGGATGTTTCCAGTACTGGTAATATTCTGCTTAAAATTTGTTTACAGGTCCACCGCTTTCTCTTTAATAACAAATTGCTAACAACACTAATCAGCTTTCTGCCCCATGCGCACACACACTCGCACACGCACACACACACCCCTCTCATTTAGATGCGACATAAACCAAAAGAAGTATGAATTAATAACTAAGCATAATGGTGATGAAATGACGAAAGGAGCGCAGGAACACTTGCTCTTGCTCAGGGGTGAAGCAACTGGCAAACCTCTGGGGATAAGACACTGCGGTGTGCATCGAGTGCGTGTGAACGTGTGTTTGTGCACATGTAGCACATTATTATTCTTTCCTCTGGCCATCATGTAAGGAAATGAGGGGGCGGGATGCTGCTCTCCTGTCAGTTTGTGAAGTTATTCATCGTCTGCCATCAGAGCATGAGAGGAATAAGAGAGAGAGAATGAAAGATGGTACAGTGGACGGATGATTTCATTACTGATCCCACTGGCAGACAGTCTACATGATTGATGTGCATGCACACGTGCATGTGTGTAGGGGCACACCCATACGTGCACTATACTGGATGATATCTAGGATGCCGCGAGAAGGTCTTCTAAAGCGCTTCACAGAGCAGTTCATGAAAATCTAAACAGTTTCTTTTGTTCCTTGATCTGTCTATTGGCTCAAAACAGATTTCACACATCTCAGGAGTAGAGACTGCTTATTGTTAATACATAAACAAACAACACTCATAATAAACAGCAAACTTACATACAGCAAGCAACCCAGCCTACAGTATATTTAAAGTAGGCTTTACATTTACTGGGGTGAGGCCAGCTATTTTCCTTTTGGCTACTTGAGTCCTTACCATCATGTTAAGTGCAAATGCCCTTCACACACAATTGTACAAGGTCAAGCTTGCGTGTGTGGGAGAGATTAGATTGAGTCCATTACAGAGGCCTGTGTCCACATATGGCGTTTGTGTGGGTTTATGTATTGTGTGTGAGATCAATCAATTATTAGCGCTCAGGACTACCAATGACTTGTCTCGCCCCGGTAATCCCACATTCTCCATAACCACCTCCCTCTCCTCTCACATTTGGCCTTTACCTTTCCTGTTCAATTAATCTCCCAGATAGTTCAGAACTATTGAGAAAATAACAAAAAGCAAATCCAGATAATAGCTGACTAGGTGAGATCAATAGTAATAATCAGTCTACATTTATTGACCATGCACAAACAGCTTGATTAGGAAAACAGACAGCAACAACAAAAAGCAACAATGGTGCGCTGCTGCCAAGGGAACACGCACAGAAAGCATTGTTCATGTGGGAGGTTTAGAAGAAATGACAGTGAGCAATGAGTTAATACTTCACGTTTTTACAGTGTATAGGGTGTTTCAAAATGATGAACCCGAATAGAAATCACTATGTCTCTGCAACCACACACAGTGGGTCTCGGCAACCACTTGAAAGAGAAGGGTGTTGCATTTATTTCATAACACATCGCTTTAACCATTTGTAACTTATTGCGCAATTGTAACATTTTGCTATCGTGACATGTACATTGGGTCCATCATTTTGAACCACCTTGTACTTCGAATTATATAGGCCAGGCAGAGCCAGCAAGGCTGTAGCATCCCCATAGAGGGAGAGGCCGAACGACAGCCACATCAATCTGAGGGGACAGCCAGAGTAAAATGCTAAATGGACGGTACTCACAAGACAAAGTGGAAATCAGTGCTTTAGAGGCGGTTTTCTGTTATGTGACGCCTTGCTGACGCAGTCAATCGTGCTCTACCAGGCTGGCTAAAGAACAGACTGTTTAACAAATATTATTTAGTTGCGAGGAATGAAATCCTGGTTTTATTATTCCAAACATGTTGCGAGGCCCGCACAAGATCCTCAGGCAGAGGGAAAACTGACGGAATTGTGGGATATTTTAAGCCTGCATGTTAAGACCCTGAGGCAGCAGTGCCTCACCACACCAGCTACCAGCCATTGCTTCACGCAAGAAGATGAGCTGTCCCTATGTTGAAGGGCAAACAGGAAGTTAATAGCAGGTTTCTAAATATACACTAGATCATTATTTGTAGACAAAAGCCAAATACACATTAGGCTATCGTTCGCTTTCAGACTGCCTCCCATTCATTGCACCACCCGCAGCCATGTTATCGACAGGGTCCTGAGCATTATCTGGGAACTAATGACTAAAAGACAGGTTACATCATCTACTGTTACAGCTAGGCCTGGACACCGTGTCAGACTTGGTCAAATGCAAACAGAGGTGAACGAAATGGCAACAAGACACTAAAACCAAAGTCAATAAACAACTAATCTCTGTTAACCTCAAAAGAATCCAGAATGAACATGCACAAAGCTGTTGTC
>JAODUG010000019.1:1001098-1023837 GCA_027564795.1 Aphredoderus sayanus | reverse complement strand
ATTTGACTTATTCATTAAATCACCGTTTTAAATATATAATATTTGTATCATAGTAGTTTATGACTAAATATATAATATTTTGCAGTATCGTCTTTAATTTCATATTCCGGCGCTGGCAAACTGTATCAGACACATCACCAGACATCCAGTAAACTCCATTTCCTAAATATGATCATGTTACTTCAGCTGGGTTGTTATTATTATATCCGGCTTCGCAACAAACCTATATTGACAGGACAGAAGACAACTGACCACACATTGACAGGCAGTCTTTACACACAGAATGGGTGGAACGTGTCCACCCCCCCCCCACAATATTGGAAACGGTTGTCCTACTCAAACATTATATGGTGAAGAAGAAAGAACTGTAAATACTAAACTTTTATTTTAAAAGCGATATACTGGCAAAAAGGAATAAATAATAGCAAATGCACATTCCTGGCACCCATTTGACCACCCATGGGTGTGTTGGTCTAAACATGAGGTGTGGTCTGGTGCATTATTGGCACATTGCTATCTTGAGGCAGCGGAAATGGATTGACCAACAAAAACGTTGCCTAATGTCCACGGCGTGGCGCATTATCAAGATAGTAGCACCTATGGCAGGTGCGCAGCACACACACGTCGTTACACACACAGGGAAGCCCAGGAATGCACAAACATGCAAATGATTAAAAACCATAATATTACTAGTGTGTAGCCTACATCAACATATTGCAGGGATCTGCTCGCGCGCGTTCACTTGGCTTTCACAATTTAGCAAACCTGCTATTATTATAACCTGCCAAGATGCAAGCACTCCTGGGAGATTACTCTGATTGGTTTATTGCATGTTATGCCCCAAACTCACCAATGAATAATGAATAGACTAAGTACAACCCTTTTGGACCATGTGCCTGGTGCAGCGACCGGTTTCTCCGCTGGTAAACTAACAACAATGGTTTTGGACACGCCCTAAATGCAGTTTGCGCCTAGCGCTTTAGACCATGTGCTTAGATTGAAATAGGGCCCTTAGTCTCATGTAAATGGATTGTGTAATAAAGTCTTCTTCTAGCCGGAAGTGGCTTCTGGTGCTCAATCCCTGAATCGGCTAGCCTACAGTTATGCCAATTTGTTTCCCATTATTCACATAACTTATGCCTATTTACATTTTCTGTAATAAAATAACTTTTGTCCGCTTGCTGTGACTTTCATTTTCATCCTTCCGCTCCATTTTCTGACTCATAACAGTCAACAACACTGTTTTTGTGCATTGCGTACAGTAGCTCAACTAAGACTATATTGTCTAGTGGGAAATGTAAAAAGATTAATTTCCATATAAATCTGTGAAAAGGAAACTCTTGGATATTCTTTTATAAAAGCCTCACGGTTCACACTGCCTTTTAAATGTGACTAAATCAAAGTTCTTATACTGCAGTGTATGACTATCATGCCACCACGCCCTCAATAACTTGGTGCATGAACAATCACCAGAATGAAGGAAATTAAGTGTTTAACACTCAAACTTTCCTGGGGATGACCAGACTCCCCACTTAATGTATCCTCCTCACTGTTGAAGTTGCACACAATGGTGAAAACATGCAGGCAAGGCCACAAGCACAACCTATAAGTGACAAACAAAGAGGTGGTTTGGTAGGCTGTATGTTGGACAGAGGGGAAGAGAAAGAGAGGAGATGAGAGGCAAGTACAGAATAGCAAAGGAGAGAAAATCTGGTGAAAATGTATTGATTATACACACACACACACACACACACTAAATTCACAAACCGTTTGACCAATGACGCCAAAATCAATTGGCCCACTTTTTATTTATTAGCCACTTCTGCACACATATTTAATTAATCTCTTAGAGAAATAGCTTAAACTAAAGTAATTACAATAACTAAACCTAATATCAAAGCCATCTAAAGCAGACAGCAACCCCTCAAGGTTCCCCCAGTCCCCAAGTTGAGAACCACTGGCGCACACACGCGTTACAATTTCTGGTTCCTTCACAACAAGTCAGCCAATAAACTGCGTGGTTCCACATTCTCTCTTGGCCAAGGGCCCAGCTACTTGTGGTTAGGAAGAGCCTAAATGGGTCTCTGACTGGGACGACATGAAAAGCCCTTCCAGACATTTTATCTGTGCTTGCCCTTCCCCTCATCTCATTTTTTTCCAGTCTGCTAAGCACCTTTCTGTAAATGTGGAAACACTGATTCTAATCAGGATTACATTGTGTGTGCGTGTGTTCTGAATTCTGAGAAGCCTTTTTCCTATATTGGAAAAGTGAGAGGAAATACAATTACAACAATATAGTCAGCCAAATACGGGTTTATCAAAGAGTGAGGTGAGCTTGCATGTTGTTGAATAAATGTCAATACTGTAATTAGGCTAGTGTGGTTCCAGTACTGTCCAAGTATTAAATCTGCAATCCATATTTATCCGCTTAATTCTTCCATTATATTCATTATTTCATTTGTGGAGGGAACAATACAGATGCTTTCCCTATGTACTAAGCCCTCTTCAGACACGAGAATCCATAGCAACCTGTGCTCAGGGCACACCCTGAAGTGGACACACAGGAAGTGACTAGTAAGCAACACTATCCCTTCCTATTTTGTGTTCCTTAAATGAATGGTGAAAGATACTGATAATTCGCTAGTGTATATTTCACATAAAACCGATACTGAGCTTATAAGTGTGTGTGTGAACGTGAGGCAATCACGCACAGCACTTTGAGTGGCCGGCAGGCTGGAACAGCTCTATATAAATGCAGTACATGTAACATCATTTTACCAATAGAAATACTAAATACCCTGGAACCTAAAACATCATCATGCCGTTGGATCGTCTGCCTACATCACTCCAGAAAAGCTAATGCACGAGCCCCAGATTGGTTCGGCGCTCCCCCCCAGGCAGTGATGTTTATGTCATGGGCGCTCGCTGGGGCGTGACAGCTCTGACACCGCTCGATTCCCCCCACCCACCTCCCTTAGCCCCTTCCACAGTCCTCTCCAGCTCCTCGTCCAATTCAAGCCAATCAGCCAAAGGAATATCAAGCAAGCAAGCAAGCAAGCAGCCTCCTGGGCAGGTGTCGCTAAGCAGGCTGTTATTGCAAACGCAGACGTCTCCTGTGTGCCGTATGGGCGGCAGGTCACATTGAGGTCAAAGACCCCCTTCTCCACACACCTCCCAGTCCCCTCTCCGTTTGATCAGCCAGGTAAATGGTCTGTGGTTAGAGCAGCACTAATCTCCATGACGACAAAGAGAGGGGGCGGCGCCAAAGCAGGCCAATTAGGATTGGACAGAAACAAAGAGGCGATGGTGGCATAAGCAGGGAGCAGAGCAGAGCTGAGCCTGGAGGGAAAGGTTATGGTGCAGTTATGAGTGAGTGTGTGCGAGTGTGTGCATGCGTTTGCATGCATTACAGGACCTCAGACCTCACAGTATTGAGTATAATGTCATTTCAAATTTCATATTTTTAATCCATAGCTTTATTTTCATTTAAACTACAGACATTTGTTGCATTTAGAATTTTTTCAATGCGTTTTATGCATTACAGCTTCCAATGGAGGCGCTGTAAGCTTATCAACTCCTTTTCGGGGAGGAGCGCGCACCAAATCACCATCTTGTCTGCAAGAAGATATCTCAAAAGGCATTAAACGTTTGTGGCAGGATGTGCCTGTTACCACAGCCTGTAGGCAGACACTGTGTCGGTGCTGCCCCACGTAATATCACTGAGGAGTGCAGCGCTGGTGGGGGGAGCTGTAATTGCCTTAACAACAAGGGGACCGGCCGTGATCGATGCGTTTTACAGGGCAGGCGGCCGTCCCCGGCATATGGTGCCCTATCGTATGTCCCCTCTCTCCCCCTTGTCCGTTTCCCTTCCTGACTCTGTGTGGGTCTATCCCACGTCTGCCACCTTTACACCACCGAGGAGGCTTTCAGCCCCATGAGAGAGAGAGAGAGAGAGAGAGAGGGCTAGAGATAGAGAGAGGAATAGAGATCAATAGAGAGAGAGGGGAAGAGATCGATAGATGAATAGAGATAGAGGAATAGACATAGATGAACAGAGATAGAGGTAAAGAGATCGACAGAGGTTAGAGATTGATAGAGGATTAGAGATATAGAGTTCTCTCTTTCTCCCCCCCTGCGGGGTCCACACATCATGCAAACACACAGAGCTCCATTTATGGCAGCCGATATTCACAGCCTCTGACCCCTGCAGCTTTGTATGAGGGTGAGGGGAGTGTGCTGGCAGGGGAGAAGGGTGTGAGTGTGTGGGGGGGGGGGAGGTGTTAGGAGCAGAAGGAGACCCATTCAGCTCCTGAGTAGTGAAGCTGGCGGCCCTCTGATGTGCCCTGACCCCTCCGCCCCGGAGCCTCGGGCGTTGTTTAACCGGGTCGGTGGGGGGGGGCGTGGTGCTCGATGACTTCCCACGGTAGTAAACAGCCTCGGGTGAAGGCAAACATGACTCTGCTGAGCTCAGCGCTGGCTCGCTCTCTGAACGCCAAGCTGCGCGCTAGGCTAACGGTAGGTGGACAGACGCACTGTGCAGACATGTGTGATGTAGCCATTTAAACGGAGCGTAGGGACGGGCGGGTAGGCGAACGCTGTGGATCAAAGCGGAAAGTAGAATAGTCTTTCAGGATAACTGCATTGAATTGCCCATAAATGCACACTATAGCATAGTAACTGAGCTACTTCCATCATCGGTGTACTGTCTAATGGTACACTGTGTTACATGTTGTCATCCGTCTCTCTGGCTATAACCACCACAGCGACATCATGGTGAAGCAGCATTCAACACAATGCTGCCAGGCCTATCCCGGGAACTATTTATGCTATTTTAGACTTGGCAGAAGTCGGAGGAGGAGGAACCGTCCTGACAGTGCTTTTTGTATATGCACATCTCTTGGCTAGCTAGCTGGGAAAATCTGCGTCCAAACAAAATGCACACACTGTAGAGATGTCAGACCTATCTTTGCTACTCTAACCCTTAACTATTGCCTAGAGGTGTCTGCTTATTGGCGTTGAGCAACAAAGTGTTGTCTGTTATAATGATGTTTCTAGAACTGTTGTGTAACTGAGGCTCAACCTACAGTATGTGTCTGCTTAAATAGGTATTATATAAGATTGTTCCTACTGGAAGATCAATACACTTGCACTCAATACGCTTGACCGGCTCTATATAGCATTGACAAATTAAAGAGATTAATATAGAACGGTAATGTTCAAAACACATTTTATTGCAATTAGATTATTTTCTGTTCCATTGCACCGACGACATAATGTAATTATGTTAGGCTTTTGAGAGTCTGATTGGGAAACAAAGGAAGTGACTGGAGATTGAGAAAGAAACGTAGTTAATGAATGTCAGTACATGGTTTGAAGTAGGGAACATATCTTATCTGTCTGCGTTTGCTGAGCTTACACACGGTTACACGGTACATGGTTTCTAGGTTGTAATAACAGACTGCCAAAATTGTCAGTTGGAACAGAAACTGCCCAGCAACGCTCATGTGTGACTCACAAACTTGCTCTTTGTTTGTGAGGTCTGGTTTCAGCCAGGTACAACACACCCACCAGAAAGCTCTGAACGAGTGGGTATATAAGGCTGAGGGCACAGGTGAGACAACTCATCCCTCTAATGGCTTTCTGCTAGTAACTAGCATAGCATAGCGGCTAGCCCGAGTATGCATCACCTGGCAGGCTTCGTCTGACTGTCAACGCGCAGCATATGGAGCAATGCTGCAGAATACACACACACACACACACAATCCTTCACACTGGGTAGTGTGGAGTAGTGCATATAGACAGTGCAACCCCTTTATCTATGCACTACTAGGGTAGAGGCAAAGATTGTGGTGGGGGTGAGGGGGCTTCCAGGAGGTGAATGAGCTGGGGAGGGGGGAAGGGGGGAGAGGAGAGTGGGGGCATGGAAGACAGCAGGTGTTTGCAGATGCACAAAGATGGGAAGAGAGACGGGAGAGGAAGCGATAGATGCTGTGAGGAGATGAAGAGATGAGGAAGCCACTGGGGGATCCTCCACCGCGTGTGCAATCTCCAGGTTGTGTGCAGGCTGGGCGTCAAAAGAGTGTGTGTGTGTGTGTGACTCTCTGCCCTGCTCGCAGCCTCGGGAGAAACTCTGGGCGGCTCGCTCACTTGTGCAAATAAAGTCAAATGAACCAGCCTTATTAAACTCTGGTGGCACAGTGTCAGGTAATTGTGGATTCTGGAGCTACAGCACAGTCAAGAAAATATAGCCTGTGTCATTTATGAGTCTGTGTTTAATAACGTCTCAACTGTGTTTAGTGGTTAATGCGCAGGGGAGGGGGATGTTTCACAGCCTCTCCTTATTTCACAGCATGCTCCGATTGCTCAGAAGAAAAAAACTGAAGGTGGGGTTTTGGGGGGGGGGGGGGGGGGGGGGCTGTAACCGAGGGAGACAGTGGTGGGAGAGGTTTCATTCAGGGAGGGGAGGGGGGGCAGAAGATCCACCTGTGAGACGGGCAGAGCAGTGGATGAATGATTGTGGGGGTGGTAAAGAGCAGGAAGGAAGGATGGTTGTTTTTCAGTGTCACTTCAATAGGACAACATGTGGATATCCAGGGTTGGGGGACAGACTCTGGTCTCATGTGACTTTTCTATGGAATTGCTGTCCACATTAATACGAGATATATTTTATGTGTAAAGGTTTAATTACTAAATCTAAATATATTTATTTGTAATGAGCTTACAAGCATTAATATAGATTTTCCATTTAACACCGGAGCACAGCATATGCATTCTCTTTCTCACTATCTGAGAACTCAAAGTAAAGCAACAAACAACATTTCATAGGAAATGTGTTCTGTCCTCATCGTAGTCCCTTAATTTACTAGCAGTTTGCTCTGACAAGCTGAAAACGTTTTTTAACTATGCCTTATAAATAAAGATAATTATGATTATCATAAACATGGTAAATTAAATACAATAATAAATAATAGTTCATTTGATTTAGGTGTACAAATGACTAAGCACTGACAGTACTACGGAGTCATTGTCTATTTATTTGTACAGTAGTGCTTCACCAGGACACAAGTATGGAAAGGCTCCATTAACCCCTAAATCAAGAAATTAACGTCAAATACAGTGATTAACTAACTTGAGATAAGGTGTAATGATGCTTTTTACACAGACAGACATGGGAAAGATCACTTACAGAGAGTATAATGTAGAGACAAAAGGATATCTACAGGGAGTCCAGGCAATGATTCAAATGCACATAACACACACTATTTGGGGATTCTACTGTAAACATAGCCACAAGCAGTACCTTAAAGGTTACTCCTTCCACCTGCAAAAGTCACAGCAGAGAGAAGGGCGAAGCATAGCGGATTGGAGGATGGAGTGGTGGTTAAAAGAGAAGGGAAGAGAAGAAAGGGGGAAGAAAGATTGCAAGAGAGGATGATTAATGGCATGGTCCTATTTCAGTGTCACGAGGAGCAGAAATATGGGATGAAAAAGGCAATGTCTCAAAATGTGGTGCTACTGGACTCAGCACTTTTCCAAAAACAATAAAACAGCTGCTATTAAACTAAGAGGAGAGAGAGAGCGCTACTGTTCTCTATGGCACCACCAGCTAACAGTGAGAGGAGATATTCAAATACATAAACGATCACTGGGCACTATTTCAGGCTCACCATCTATTTTCAGTTATATGTTAAACAGACATGCAACTCCAGTGGAGATGGTAAAATAACAATCTAATACAACCGTTCTATAGTATTGTCTTGTTAGTTAATAGACCATTTAAGAACTGGTAACAGAAGCGATGATGAACAGTTAGCCATGATAGAGGAAAATGATGTTGGCTTTGCCAAAAATTGAATACACATTGCTATTGATTCACATTCCTAAGTTTGAGAAAATGTGTCTCTTGTTTTATCTGGGGGTGCAGCATGCAGGTGTAGAATGTCAATCATTAAAACAACCATTGAACTGTCAAATTGCTTAGCAACTAATGTATACAATTATTTTACTGTCTGACCAAGCTTATAATCCAAGTCATAACATATTGGTTTACCTCCGCAATCCCTGTATCAGTACAGTATTCATTAGAAACATAATTTGGAGTGTTTCCATTTCAAAGTTAAAGCTAATTTATTTGTATTGTATTTATGAAAATACAAAACCAAATTCCTTACAAACCCACAATGACTCAAATATCATATCCACATACAGGAATCCCATTGAAGTGTTGTTTATGCAACACATCCAGTAGGACAAGTCAGGTATCATTTTCTGCTAACGTGCAGGTTATCGTACCAGCTCTATTGTTCCACTGCATGACACTGAGCCCAGTGTTAAATAACCATAACACGCTACGCTCCACAGCCTGAGAGAACAAGATAGTCTACGGTTACCTCTCGGTTTCTCTGCTCCGAGCCAGCTTGCTGTTTCTGGGGGTTTTTAAGATTCTCCTCCAGCTTTTGGATCTCTTGCTGGAAAACATCACGCTCGTGTTCTCGGTCCACAGCTTGTTCCTGACAAGCAAATTGAGAGAGGATTAGGGATATTAACAACACATGAACACGAGAGAGACCTTCAAACCCTTTAAGTTATCTATATAGCCTAATACAAATGTTTTAGCTGGTAATTCCATTGTGGTCTATCAGAAAACAATGTGTGGGAATCATGCTCAAAAGATTTATTTTAATGAAGACACATCATTGGACATGCTTTACAGTATATATTACAGACACACACAGTGTCTTGTTAGGTGCAGATGTTCCCCTCCTGGTGCTACTCACATCAAGGAACTTCCTGTTCTTATCCAGCTGTTTCTCCAGGGCCTGGATCTGCTGACGGAGGTCTCCGTTCTCCGTCCTGTGAACCTGCTCCAGCTCAATGGCCCGGTTCACCTGCTCCTCCAGCTCCGCCTCCAGGAGCTTCACCTGCTTCAGGAGGTCTGTGCTGTCCTTCTCCGCCTGCCGCTGGACCTCCACCTTCTCCTTCATCAGCTTCTCCGTCTCCTCCAGGAGGTCTGCGGCGTAGGGAAATGAGCGTTATGGCAAATATGAGGCGCTGAGTTCGGAATTGGAACCGAACACTGAGATGGCTCCGCTGAAGAGTGTGAGGTCTAATGTGATTGATTTTCATATGAATTCAATTACACATCGATGTGCTAGATCTGCATTTGTACACCTA
The DNA here is from genome assembly GCA_027564795.1 of Aphredoderus sayanus. NCBI lineage: Eukaryota > Metazoa > Chordata > Actinopteri > Percopsiformes > Aphredoderidae > Aphredoderus > Aphredoderus sayanus. The sequence goes on along the minus strand of JAODUG010000019.1, from coordinate 1,014,663 downwards.
ATTTTATCATTACCGGCAATTCCTTCTGAATATTTGAATAGGTGTTTTCAGCGGTAATAACCTCAGACTCTCCAACATCTCAGCTGTCTTTCCATCAGCACATTCCCAACAATGATGCCCTGCTTTGCCCATTTGCTGCTACCCATGTACAAAGCACCAGTGACCCAACACCACCTTGTCTGGCAAGAAACCCCGCTGGACGTTGGCCAAAGGAAATATGTGAGAGTGCAGACAAAGCCAGTCCACACACTGCGTTACCCATGCCCAAATGCATTTGCAGGCAAGGGAAAGGGGATTCCTGATTACTCAATCATCTCACCTGGTGTCAGAATAAAGAGCTAATCCATACTCATTACAAAACGATCTTAATTAGACACAATGATGATTGACAATTAGGAGATAATGATTGAATATAAATGTCTGAAGGTTATTATTGCTTTTTAGTCATGCTAAAAATGAGTGCCAACATTGACCCAAAGACATTAACATGACAAACGGGTACAGGAAGGGATGAAACAACAAATGAAGACTGAATCAAAAAGGACAAGCTGAAGCAGTTAATGTTGAGTGAGTTTGTGAGCCCATAGCAAGCAAGCTCCAGGCTGTAATTGGTGAGCTGCTGGACAGGGGACATGGGGGTTAGAAAGAAAAAACCAACTGCCACTTCGACTAGACAACCAAGGTACATAGATATGACTGAGCCATGCTCATGGTGGACACACCTGCTTCAGGTGCTGCAACCACTGCAGCTTCAACTAGGCCTATAGGAGAATAAGAAAGCACAGAACTTTAGCATGCTCTTTTTTTTTGGTAAAACAGGAAGTCATAGAAAGAGGAGAAGGGGTTTGTGTCATAGTATTAGGTTGAAGCTGTGTCGCTAAAGGATGGATAAGCCAGCGCCGTTAAAGAAAGTGAAAGTCGTTCCTTAGACAACACCTGAAGAATGTCTAATTTCTACCATTAAAACACAACCCACTTACCTATTGCTTTAATGGAACACCTTTACAATAATGGGGATATAATGTAAAATTAGACAGAGTAAGTTTGACTTCAATGAACATCTCTTGGCACAAGCCTGTGAATCTACCATTAACATTATAAATCACATGTCAACCTCTGCCAGTAGAGGTGCCCAAGTGCTGTTGAGTTAAAGGTAGGACAAATAATACATGATCTCTCTTTATATCTCTACATATATTGCTTAATAGTGCTCAACATAGAAGCCCAACCTTCCCCCCCAGTGGGAGGTGTCAAGGACCATGGCAGTCTTTGTTCGCTGTAGGGGTGTGGGGGACTAGAGAGAGGTGAAAGTCATGTAGCACTCTCAGAGCTTCAAAACTTTACTGATGGTTTCTGGACACAAATTGACGAGTATCCCTTTAAACGTTGTCTAAGCTCTTGAGTATTTGGAATTAGACAATAAAATAAAGTAACACAAAAGAAAATGAAAACACCACTATGTTCAAACACATTCCCTAAGGGGACACTGGGATACATACAAAGCTCACGGGACCCGGCATTCTCCTTCATGGCGTCCTGTTGGCGTGACAACAGCTCTCGCTCTTGCTGAATCTGCAGCCTCTCCTGCTCCAACTCGTTCAGTCGACTGCTCGTCACCTGCCCAGATCAATGGTATTTTAGTAAACCAGTTCAGTTTGAATTCAATATGTGCAGTTAGAGTGGAACACAACTTTTGTTATACCATCTAATGAAATAGAATTTAAACTTCGGGTACGCTACTGTATGTGTAGTCCCAAACAAATTCTCATCACTGCAAGGGAAATCCGTGCAAATTGTCAAAAACAGATCTGATTAGACTAAACTGAATGTTAATAAGCCCCGCTGGGTAATTTACAACTCCAGACAGACATGCTTCTCTCTCGCCCGTGGCCAGATACTCAGCTCTGGTATTTGGCAGTCTCACCTGCAGCTCTTGTTCCAGATTCAAGTGCAGCTCTTCCTTTTGGCGCAGCTGCTCCTCCAGCGCCGCCCGTTCACCCGTGTAGCCGTCAATCAAACCTACAAGAGAAAGGGAGAAGAGGTTAGAAGTCCATTTTTATCTGGCTTTCATAGTAAAAAAACAAAAACTCTCTACTTCTTCGGCATTTAGAATGTATTGGTAATGTCTTTCTATTTGTGTAGAAATATACACATGCGCACACCTCCATCCAGAAGATTAACAATTGAGTAAAAACCCAAGAGTAACCTCACTAAAAACGTCATAGATAAATAAACACAGGCATCAGTGCTACTGTACGGATGCAATGAGAAACACAAACATGGGGGCATGTTTGACCCATTTTGCTTGACAGGGTGTACAAGCTGCCAACACAATGAACCATCCCATCTTCACATATTCTCTCACAGTTCAGTACTGTAAGCCTCCAGCACAGCTCACACATAGCAACAGGAAGTATGCTACTCAAAGTCTGCATACTTTACTACTTTACTACATGTGTATGATGACGTGTCAGTATTGTGTGTATATATTTTTACATAAAATAACCATCTTGGAGATTTTGTTTTAATTCAACAGGGTTAGGGTGCAGTAAAACTTTACTCTTCCCTCCACTGACAATGTAATCCTAACAGGCCCAGTGTTGGTTACAGTGTCTGTATGTGTTAGTGAGAAAGCATTAGAGTTGGTAACAAGTCTAAAAGCCAAGTTAAGAATGCCTCTGTTGCAAGGAGACAGTTCCGTGTCAAACAGACCGATCAGGTGGCGAGGAATGTTTACCCAAGGAGGTGATGCCACTGGTGTACAGTACATGTTTTCTGATAACTGATGAGTACTCTATTGAGTGCTGCACTCTATTTGCACACAATGCAATACAAAATTAAACCTGAATTAGACCTGAAAATATAGCTATAGGGAGAGTCTACATACAAATGCATATGTGCATGTTTTCCCTAACAACCTGGTCTTGAACTCACAGTATCCTTAATAACAGGGTAATGATGCTGTGAATAACTTAACTGGTAAATACTGTACAACATAGGCAGGACTTGCATAACAACGGATTGCTCTGTGTCATTTGTAAAGGATTAGGCCACTCCCATGAGAAGATTAACCATATTGTTCAGCCGTGTCAGTTTACCACTGTCTGCGTGCATACAAACATGGCATGAATCAATTTATTCAGCCATTACCTGACTGAATATGCCGTTAGAAAAATGTTGTATTTGATACTAATAAACTAAACTAACTAACCACAAACTAAGGCATGCATTGTGATGCTGTTCATCACAGCCTCAATATTATCGGTATTGCTGTACCTTACACCTATTGCTGTAAATGCATTACCTAACTTTAGATCTGTTGCTATGTTTCAATTATTAATTCCCAAACATTACACAACAATACGAGTAGATACACTGTACAGTATGCATGATAGGCAAAATAGGGGCTTGTACTTTTCTGCTATCTTTAGCAATTTCTATATATAGAACATTTCAACACAGTATTTATTATGCATATTCAAGCCACAAGATACTCTCTGAATAAGCACAAGCAGCAACAGGTATCAGGAAACAGACTCCCCTGTGAACAAGACACAATGGGCCTGTGAGGGATATGTTGCGTTTTCTCATGGAAACTCAGAGGCTTTGATAAAGTGCAAATAGACAGTCATCAATCGAGGGGAAAATAAAACACAATGATATGGCATCAATACTGACCGCAGGCAGTGAAACTCATATGTTAGTGTGTGCTGTGTTTACCAATACTGTAAGTAACTGTAAGTAACCGTAAACCCCTCAGAAAAAAAAGGAGCACTACAACCCTTACATAGACAGGGGGATTGTAAAATAATAGATGTAATCATGTTGAACTGGTACACTAGACATACATATTACTAGAATAATAATGTAACTGACATCAGAGGTCTCACACTCATTCATCCCTGCCTCTGGCTCCAGTGCAACACAAGTCCACCCGTCTTTCCTGTTGCACGGCACAAGATCCAGTGTTTTCACTGTCACCCAATAGCCCCCTGTCAGTGAGCAAGGCTCTTCTTCCAGGGCGAGTCTGTCTATTGGGTTCATTCAAAAACAGTGCTCAACAGCCACACCCTGATCCATGTCCTGTGTGCATCACCCTCACAAAAAGGAGAGTTATTTGTTATTTAAAAAGGCATTTCAACATGACGATGGCAGGCAAACAAGATGCCATTTGACTTGAGACACTCCCGTGACACCAAATATATAAAGGTATGCGAATTGGAGTGGCAGTGAAATCATGCCATTAAATGGCATCATAATTGTCAAAAGGTGCTGGAAACCTAGGCATCTCATTAATCATTACCCATCATTAAGGGAAACTTCAGCGGGTGCAAATGTACATCATATTGTATCTTCCATAGAGAAAGTATTATCTGGTATCTACAATAACACTATTCATTTCTCTACCTGGTTAATGACCCATGCAAATAGCAAGTGACATGTGATTAACCAGCTGTGTGACAGCAAATATTTGCCCTAGCATCCGTAAAGAATTACTGACAGAAAAAACAAACACCAGAGCAGGATACACACTTGATGAAACTATCCTTTATAGGGAGTCAAAGCCATTTGCACACTCACCAGTTCTCCATGTGATAAAAATTCAGTGAATTAAAGGCACAACAAAATAACTAACTTTTGTATCCATGTTGTGTGACAGAAATGGCCTGAGCGAACTGGAGTGGTTTTACTGCGCGTGAAAGGATTTGGTGGTACCAAGCCCCCACTCCTTAGAGCAGCTGTCTGACAGGAATGGGACAGGCTATAGGAGAAGGGCATTGCTGAACAGGCAAAACACACAATCACTTAACAGAGTTTAAAATAAGCTTTTTAAGAATATCCCCTTAATTTTTTTAAGGGGATATTCATTCACCCTTTAGGAAAGCAGGTACACCTTTCTCATTGACCAATGTCACTCTTGGAAACAAACACGGTAATAAAACATGTAATGCCATTGGATGTCTCCCCATCACAGATGGTCCCACACGCCTCCACTATCCCCCGTCAACAGCTGAAGCCATCAGTCAGAGTAACAGTCCCCCTCCAAATGCACATTTTCACACTTTGCTTGCATATGTCTGTGTCCATATGACGGTATTTTGCCTTCTGTTTCCCTTACTCTGCATGCCTCGGACATCATTTGGCTAGCAAATTGTCAGTTAGGTTCCTGTGAGTAAACACTGTACTAGGATTTACAACATTTAATATATTACATAATGCATTGTGATCAGAAGCCCTAGCCTTCGCTCACTCAAGCAGCACAGTCTGTATTACAGTATGTGCCTGTATTAACAGTAGCTAGCTTAAAGCAGCATGCAAGAGATACAGTACCTACAGTAAACACCATTTAGGCGTTATTATGAGGAGCAACAAAACAGATGTGCCTTTATTAGCAGCATTTAGCTAGCTAACAGCAGTGTGCAGGAGATACAAAGACACTATTCAGGTGCTATGAGGAGAGACAACACAGGTGCGCCAGCAGAAGCCCTCACCCTCGGCACGGTGCAGCTCCAGAGCCAGCTGCTCTCGCACCCTGCCCTCCTCGGTCAGCCTCTCCTGCAGCTCATCCTGCCTCTGGAGGAGCTCCCCGATCTCCTGGTTGTGGCGGAACGACTCCCTCATCAGCTCCGTCTGGGTCACCCTGGCATGTTCCAGCTGAGTGGGAATGCAGATGGTGAGGGAACAGGTCATAGGTTAGAGACCAGGCAACAGACTCTTAATAAGACTAGTTGAAGCACAGTGTTACGAAAGATGTTTTGTTTCAGTTCAAAACACCAATATAGCATGTGCCTGAGTGCTTTGCGTTGCTCTCTACTCCTCCCCCTATGGTCATACACTCCTGTGGACAGTTGAGTTTAATATTTGGGGTTCATGGCAGTGCTATAACACAATCGAGTATACCTAAAATTTGCAGCGTCAGAAAAAGCAGATCCTTTAATACAAAGCAATTTATTGTAAATACATTATTGTCATTAGCTAGCTTAGTACATACTATGTCATTGTAAGTACAGTAAACACACTAAATGATGTTAATACCGTGTGTAAAAAGAACATTTTAAACTTAGGCACTATACAATTTACGTTTTTGGTATTACAATTTGAATATATTACATTGTTTATTAAATAAATAAATAAATACATACATATATAATCTGTCTCCTACATATTGTCATTTATAAATGCAGATTAAACCCCTTTAGCACGAGGGATACTAAAAAACAGGTCACTGGTCAATTGTAATACTATTGTGGTCCTTCACCCAGGTCACAGAGGTAAGCTACTGTATTTCCTGGGAGCTGGGAACAAAATTGTTACAATGAAATACAAACAGTAACTGAACACCGCTTTGTTAACTGAACACCTCTGAGTTCAGTTACGTTCAGAAATCCATATCTGCCTGAGCAAAGGTCAAATTGTAACATATTTATGGGATATTATAACCTTGTCATTCTAAAGTCATGCAAAGTCTCATCTTATGCTGTAAATGAAACCAAAAACATTGAAGCTATATTTAATCCAAATTATAAATACCACCAATAGTACAATACACACTTGTTGCTGCTGTATATATTATACACTACAAGTACAGTATGACGTTTAATTTTGTATTTACACCGTTTTTGTTGTTTCTTCAATTTAGGAGCACTTTCTAAAATGTTCATAGAAATTGCATCTTTAAGCCTAGCCAAAATGTGTAAAGTATTTTTTAGAAAATGACAAATTACGTCATGCAGAGTTGTATGTCAAGCTACAGTACAGCACCCAAACGCCAGCCAATCAGAACACTCCGCAGCGTAGTAGGACTTACTGTATAAGGGGGCGTTGGGAGGGAGATTCTGGAGACGACCTTAAGGAGGTGCCCGTTCTCCCTGTGGTTGACATGAGAGATCTGAGTCTGAACCACCACGGCATTTTTCTCAGTCAAAGTGGTGGTGAACGGAAATGGCCGAGGAAGAGGAACCCTGGATTCCACCTCGTATACATCTTGATCCTCCCCTTCCACCCACAAGGCCCCTGGCGCGGCAGCCTTCCAATAGGAGCGATAAGAATCCATGGTATAGGGTCAAGCGTCTCCTCCTTAGCTACTAGCAGAGAAGATGTTTATAGTCAAAACATCAAACGGGGCATCTTTGTGCCAAGGACCCGGCTAAGCTGACCGAGCAGAAAGAATACTGGGTACACAGCCTCCACCAAAGAACCCTTCTCTGAGCACGCGGCTACAGTAAACATTGCGGACAACGCAAGTTCACGTCACCCGAATCACATGTTCCTTTGCAGAGACAAAAGAGCAGGTCTTAGATAACCATCAAGTTAAATGCTCCGGACGAGATGCTTCACAGCAGGAGAGGAGTATAAGCTTGGCCCCTCAAAAAAAGAAAAACAGGCAAAACAAAAAGTGTCACGTTTTGGCAGGAGATTTGGAAGCAAGATGTGGGAACCAGCGTCTTAGAGGCTGAGGCACGAAGGCACAGGTAAGAGGTTCTTCTCCCAGGGCGTACTCTGGTGATCCCTGCCTGCCTGTTGCTGACCTTCCTCTGTCAGAGCACCGCGTCTCTCCATAGAGCTCCCACCCACTGCACTCGCTCTCTCTCCCTCTCTCTCTCTGACTCGTTCACAGTCTCTCTCTTTGGAGTTTCATTAACAATGCTGTGCCTGCCGCCGTAGCAACCGTGACCCGTGGGGGAAGCCTCCCCATGGCCCCCGTGTAATTGCTTCTTTCCAAAACGACAAGCAACCAAGGGTGATCAGGGTAGTGGTGACATCCAGGTCTGTCGTTTCTTATCTTCACTCACAGTCTTCCTAGAGACTACCTGCTGTTTGCTCTTACATATGTAGACTGTCCTTCTCTCCCAGTCCTCCGTTTCGTCAATGTCATGTCATTCTGTTCACTCACTCACAATGTTAAAATTTCCCCACACGATTTTGAAAAGCTTAAATGCCAGATCTCATCCACGTTGTGTCTTGGCAGCCTTCAGTTCCTTCAGCTTCGCTTTATTTCCTTAGTCAATGTTGACACTCCTGTCATTCTGTTGCTTTTGTTGCTTAGCTTTCCACATGCGCTTTTAACGGTTACAAATCCCAGAGTTCCAGCGTTGGTAGCCAGAAGTCCCTGTGCACTTCCTGTATTCCCAGGACACTGCTCAGCAGATAAGGGAGGGAGGCAGGTGTGGCTTCAAGCCTCAGGGCCGGCAGAAAAGGTAGGTTGTGCAAATACAAGGCAGACTCCCTCTCGCAGTTACGCAGTCACAAACATGGACACACCCTCTTTTCACAAAGCCTTGACAAACCGGATTGATACTCCACACATGGTAAAGTGTTGAATGGATTTTGATAGGATTCCTCTTGATCTGTCAACCATGTAACTGAATGCACACCAGTGACTTTAGTGTCTCACCAATTTATAACTGGACATTAGCGGGTGAATAATTTACACCACCTGCTGGCGGTCGACAAACACCCTTAGCAGTCCTGCCGGGCTAATAACATTAATCTTTATTTACACCACAACGTTACTGGGAACAAAGATATAAGGAGCTACCACTGATCAATGACAGAACTAATGTACACTGGATCAATAATGACAGGAAGGGGGTGGGGGGGAGACACGTTGCTAGCCATTACAGGAGTCTTTAGATATTAGATGTATTGGATTGTAATGGGGCTTTGTGTAATTCCCTCGTAAAACAGTCTTTATTGGTTGTCTATTGATGACTAGACAGGTCTATTCCTGGTTGAGAGGACACAATACTGCCTTCTGCTGGTCTGGTCACTATGAGGTTTTCTTAGAGCCACACACACATCAAACAGATGCTAATGCTCATGGGTGCAGTTGGCCATTCTTTTGATCTTGTAGTTTTAATATTATAATTACAATTTGGTATTTTAGTATGAGATGCATTTATCCAAACCAACCTGCAGTTTAAGTACATTTAAGGTGTTGTAAGGTGCAGGTGGAGATTAGGCATCTTGCTCAGATGGGTAGATTGGGCATGTCAGGTATCAAACCCATGACCTTATTGGATAAGAGTTGACTGCCCTACACACTAGCCCATCAAGAGAAAGCTAAACACACAAGGTTTAAATTACGATGCTCTAAACTCAGTAAAAAAAAAAAAAAGGATTTCAGTGTCAGGTTTATGTCAATATAGTTATTCCCGAATCTACTAATGCAACAATCAAACAGTAAGTCGTTTAAATAGAAAACCTGGAATTTAAAGCTATTTTTTGATAGAAGTCATTACAGTGTGAGTAATGCTTGAAAGGAAGCCACGGGGCAGATGTGTCGCATTGTCAGTCAGTGTTGACGCACCCGATGGCCTGGCAAGACCTGGCCTAGATCTATGGGCTGACATCGTACACCAGAAAAGCTCTGCAGATACACAGATAGTCTGTGGGGGCGGGGCCCTTCTGGCTGTGCTGAATTACGATAGGCTGTATGGACAGACAAAAGACCATGCAAAATAGGGCTCGTCTCTATAGGCAACCGCTAGGAATGAAGCAGCTCCATTGTGTGTAAATTCTAGACAGGACAACTTGTTGCTGGCCAAATTCTGCAGTCTCATCACCAGTGTGCACGTTTGCACACATTTACAACACTATAGGGGGGTAAATAACATAAGTGGGTAAACAACATTGTGTGTGCGTGCGTTTAAACAAAGCGTAGTGTAGAGGACGTTCTGTTTACTGGTGACTTCTAGGTACAAACATAGGTGTAGAATGCAAGGTTTACTTTGTGATGGAGCACTGAATTCTGCTGGACTGGTCTGGCCCCAAACTAAATAAAGCTTTTTGGCAAAAGTTTTCTAATTCATTTGTTAACTAATCCATTTAGTTTTAACTGAAAATAAGACAATAATCCAATTATCTTCATATGATTCCTTTTCTTTAAAAAAAAAAAAAAAAAAAAAAAAAAGATATTGCCAACCTTCAATATTTCGTGGACCAAATGCTAAAGTGTTCTTTCATTTCATGGACAAAAAGCGCTTTATTAAGGCCGGTTCCTTCCATAAGGCATTCCACGGAAATAGGTATAGGCCTACTTAGCCCATACCCACAACATAGGCCTATACCTGTTATTAAAAGATAGAAAATAATTGTAAGAAGCCACCAAAAGCTATTCCCTAGTATTCGCTAACATTCACACATTATTTCACAGCTGCAGTATGAAAGGCTGTCAAATTGTCTCCATTGGGAATTTCATGATCATTGCTCATCCAATGACTGATGCTGCTAAAATGTTTATTTGAAATTGGCTGACAAAATTAAGAGGTTGGTTAGGCATGATATAAAACCTACAGAACACATAGGCTACAAACTATTTACAGGCCTGCATATTATGGTGCTATTGTTTTGAATATAGGCTGCAAATGCTGGCTAAAGGCTACATAATGTATAAGCCTATCAAAAGTCATAATATACTGTATAGCCTCAATTAAAAGTTAATTGAAAGGGGAGTTGTTAGAATTAGTGCGTGCTGGAGAATTATCTAGTTTTAAAGGTTTTACCCATTTATTAACCTACATGTGTTCGGTTGTGTTGCAACAGAGAACTTTGCGGTGTTTGCGTTTCACCTGTTGGAGCCTGCAGAGGGCGTCCAAAGCAGTTCCACAGAATCTGTCAGAAAGAGAACAGTGTGTGAATGGCACAGGAGCAGACAGGTGTAGATATGGTGGGTCTTATTTAGATGTGCTTTTTTATTATTATTATGTTGAAACGTGTTCATCTGTGTTGTGAGCAGGTGAACAATAGCTATGGGTGCCCATAGAGCATGTGTAGTTCATTTTGTTCATTGTTTAAAAAAAAAAAAGAGGAAGGGGGAGGAGATGGCTACTGATCAAAGTAAAAAAAAAATTTTCTGTGGCTACTAAAAGGATTAATTCATCATTCATCATTCTATTAGGATCCAGCCACAAAAGAGAAGGACAAGCTAGTCATGGGCAAATATAAAAACAAGCAATACGGGGTGGATATAAGGTAACACTACACACACACAACTTTATTTTATATTTGTTCTGCAAATGTTTTGCCATGTTCAATGAAAACTCTATTATTATCATGTATACTGTATATGGTATTGTGTTAGACATACTGTATTGTTATTAAACACATTAATTCAAAACAGGGATGAAGACGACCCCAAAGGTAAAAAGAAGGAAGAAAAAGAACAAAAGATACCGGTGGTTGGACCCATTGCATTGGTAAGCTCATAGTTTTATTTTTATACTTTTTAAAAAATTATTTTCAATGAGCAACAGTTATTGCACAATTTGTGCAATAACTATTCCCACATGTGTGGCTTACAATATAACGGCTATATGTCCAAGCCTTGAGAAATAGCCCTGGGTCTGTGTTTGTATTTGTGTTTGTCTTTTTCTGTTGATTTATGTAATTGTGTTCTGTGTGCAGTGGTTTTGTTTTATGAAACGTGGTTAAACACAGCATTTATGTTGAGCTAGAACAACAGGATTCTTCCCACAAACAGTCTGTAGGAAATGAGAGTCACATCAGAGGTAAGAGAGGAAACTGTAAGAGAGTGTTTGGGTGGACTTCATGAGTCCCCTGCTGCGGGACTATAATAGCTGCTGCCCAGAGTTTGAAGCTTGTGCTGCTAAGAAATATCAGTTACCTGGCTACTACTACATCAGACATGGACACTAACTTGGAAATGTACAATTATAAAGCCTTTATTGCAATGGCTGTACATAACTATAAGCAAGGCCGCTTGTCAGACTTGACTCAGACCTGCATTTAAAGTTGGGTTAGCGATTCTAATCCAATATACTTTTTGTAAAATTTAGCAAATATCTCCTCACGCCCGCTATCTGTCCATTCAGTACGTGCGCTGATAAATAATCCGGTGTTTCTACACAGCCCTGACTGTAATTGGAGAGAGTGGTGCAGAGCGCACCGTACAACGGTATCCAAGCCGGGGGGGGGGGGTTTTGGGGGGTGAGCTTCTGAGGGAGCACCCTGGGTGCATTGGTGTATTTGTTTTGTTTTGATCAAACATCAAAACTCTTTCTCCAGCATCACTTACTACACCTTTAATAGCGTGACAATAGCTTTTCTTTTCAAAAGATTTCACTGAACAGCAAACATTTACAAAAGAAGTGTTGTTTCATATACTGTAGTCAAGTCAAGTTTATTTACAGTAAATAGCAGCCTCAACCACATACTGTAGACCACAACCTCCAGTTTATCGAAGAAAAACAAGTTATTGTTTGATTCCATTCATTTCAATTTACATTAGTTTCTTTTATTTCTCTCTTCCTGTCTCTGTATAGTTTAGGTTTGCAGATAAGTGGGACGTGGTGCTGATCATGGTGGGGACACTAATGGCCATGGCCAATGGGACGGCCTTACCTCTCATGTGCATTGTGTTTGGGGACATGACTGACAGCTTTATAAGAAACGCCATGCAGTCGCATGTCAACAAATCAATAAGTATGTTTTACAGTCCCATACCCATTGCAAACACACACATCATGTCTTTGTTTTATATATTTTTTTATTTTATTTTATTTGACCTTTTTATTTTACTAGGCGAAATCAGTTAAGAACACATTTTTATTTACAACAAAGGCCTAGCAAGAGACAAATGTCAAAAATCTCATGCTTCAGATAAAATAGGTAAATCAAAAAGCTTAAAATCATTAATTTTCTGACTATGTCTGAACCTGCTCACAATATTGGTTGCTGTGTGAAAAGTAGCCGATATACTATATATGTGTATATATATACATGTACAGTATATATATATGTGTGTGTGTGTATGTATGTGTATATATATGTATGTGTGTGTATATATATATATATATATATATATATATATATATATATATAATATACTGTAGTATGGTCTTAAACTGTTAACTGCCTTTTAAAGAGGTAGCCATATTTTGAATGTTGTATTAGTGACATGATAAACCCCTGCATTATGGTCTTAGTCTTTTTAGAGGTGACCAGAGAAGAGAGCATTGCAAGTCAAATCTACTGGCAATATACAGTTATATCATGTTAAACCTCTTTTATGACTAATTCTGATCTTGTAATGTTGGACTGTATTGCCAAATAAAACATTGTACTTCCTCAGATATGACGTTTCCAGTTTCCAATAGTACCCTGGGGGAAGATATGAGTCGGTAAGACCTCCTCCAAGGGATATGACACAATAAAGTACATGCCTTTTTAGTCTTTTCATAGAAATCAGAACTAAGCTAAACTATATTTCCACTTACTGTAGCAATAGTCAGACATATGTCTGTAAACTTGTGGTGTTTTCGACCCATTTCGTTTTTCTGTGCAATATGTAGTTTAAATGACAAATACACAGTACATACAGTAGCACACATACCAGTAGACAACAATGATAATATATGCATGCTTTATTAAGAATATTACAAGCCTTAAATAATAAAAACATATTAATAAAAATCTTAGATAATCTAATAGTCTTACAGACCCACCCAAAGCGACAGTATCTTCCACTCCCTGGGGGTTGTCCTGATCCCCAACTTTGAGAGCCACAGTAACAATGGCTGTCGTAATATAATGCCTTCCCCATC
>JAODUG010000019.1:971029-979150 GCA_027564795.1 Aphredoderus sayanus | reverse complement strand
TAGTCAGTCTAAATAACGAAATAAATACAAATATATTGTCTAAAACAAAACTAAAAATGTTATTGTTTGGGGCTTTTGAGGTGCTGCCAGAACGACAAAAATATTTTAGTTTTTGTAATTTCTGTTGACATTAAATGCAGCTGACAAACTGTTATCAAGAAACAAAAACACGAGGGTTTTCATTTCTCCATATCCTACGTGTTATACAAATGTGTCATTTAAAGTAAGAAAAATAATAATGTACCCCACAATGCCTCTTACTGACACCCTATAGTGATGCCAGACATTTGTCAACATCGTTATTTCCTATTAATTGCTCACCAAAACTGCCTTTAGAAATAAAAATAGGTGTGACGGGGAGCTGGTCAGAGCAGCTGCCCATCATCCCTCTGGGCGCATACTGACCTCGTTTTCTCCATCAGCAGGCTGGAAGCTTGACAAGCCACAAAACGAAAGAGGTTTGATTTGGATGCGGAGAGAAACGCAGAATATGAGCCAGAAAAGACGAGTCAGACAGGATTTCCATGTAGGCCTCCTACAAGATGAAATTCGTCGCGTCTGAAACGCCGTCCACGTCTTACACGCAATTGTGCTGTAAACCTGTCTGCATGGATTCGTCATGTTAGTGCCGGGCTATAGAAACGTTTTTCCCTGTTTAGTCATATTTTGTCCGTCCTGATGCCTTTCCTATTCCGCGTAAGAGGACAAAAATGGACTACTACGGGATAATGTTTATTTGAGCACTTATTATGTTATTTAAATATATGTTTTCATTGTAACTATTTAAAAATGTAAAAAAAGAATTGCGTGTGATATAAAATATGTTTAAGCCTATAAAACACGTTATTACAAGGGGGCCCATATGATTCTGGGCTGCAATTATGTGATTCCACACATAATAAAAATATGTAATTCCTCTAATTGACGGCAGGGGGCACTGCTCGTTTCAATCTGAGAGCAGTTATGCAGTCAAAACCAGTAGGGACTCTAAATTGAGTGGGTTTCACAAAACATTTATGTTTAAAATACAGAGGGTAATAGGGTGCTACGATAATTCTTCTTATTTGTTAATAGGCCTATATAAATGGCACATCCTAACCAGATTACCTCCAGATTGGTCAAATAACGCTCTGGCACTCTCAATAAAGCCTAGGCCACAGTAAGCATGGCAAAAAATGAATTTATTTTATCATCATAAATAATTCAGTTTTAATTCAAACTAAATAATTTCAACTACACTTTTATTTAAAAAATTAAAAATACTGAATTATAAAAATGATTTGTAACTTAGGTCTAGACGAACAGTGGTAAAGCCTACCATTAATTGTGGATGATGACAATACTGCATGTCATTTGGCTAGATACGTGTATTGCCACAATACATAATGCCTATGCATATCGTGTGTTTTATTTATGCGGCAAATACGGTCGGGTCGGTAAAATGCATTTGAGACATGCATTAAAAATACAGACACTATTTAGGCTTCTTATGGAGTTGTGATTCCATCGGTAATTTACTGTAAACGCTAACGAAAACAACATGGTGCTACGCAAAATGACCACAGATAAGCGTTCAAACCATATCGTAATGAGGTCTAGACAGTAATAAGCCTGCTGTGTAAAACTGAAAGAATAAAAGGATTCTGCAACAAAACAGACAGCATGCTTTGTCGACATTTTTCTCACACTCTGAAAGGGAATTTAATTGCAACATATGCAGGAATTGAAAAGTTCCAGGCGACAAGTGAATATATAGAGCACAACGACAAAAACATAGAGGGGAATAACTGACAGTTGAAAAGACAGAGGATGTGCCGCTAACAGGCAAACGCATCAGAACAAAGTCACAGACACCTTTGAGAGCGTGTGTTTGTTTTATTGCAGTTCTCCGGGGTTGTATCTCCTGTCGATTTTCTGAAAAGAGATAAGCGTACATGCCCTGTTTAAGAAACAAACATGCAGATTAGATGGGATTTTGACAACACACCTCAGACATGTTCCAACGCTCATCTATAAACAGCAGGTAAAATCCACATGGTGACAACAGACTATTGTCACTGCAATGTAAAATGTAAAGGTTAGTTCGATATATAGCCAAAATAGAAATAGACATCTGTAAGTAAATAAATAGCAAGCTGTGACAATTAAGTCATAGGCCTTTAAGAGGAACAAATAACAAGAAAATAAAATGTATTATATGCCAATAATTGTGTACCTATACTATAGCATATAACTTCATTTCTCAGTATACAGTATTTGGTGCACTCTGTGAAATGAAACATATTTTTGTGCTTTGTAATATACGTGTATTGTTATATGTGTCTATGTGGCATTAGTTAGCTGGCTTTCCTACTTGTTGTTAGTTTGCCCGTATTTCTTCCATAATCTTCATAAACCGTTTGACATCTAGGCTAAGTAGGATGGTATAAAATATACCACTTAAAATAGTTTCAGTTTAAAAGTTCAGGATTTTTCACCTGTTATTATGTCGTTCTGACTTGTGAAGTACATATCTTGCTCACCTGACAAGCGTTGACCATGTGACATCTTCTAGAGCTATTGCTTTTGGTTGCCTGTAAGAACGTAAAAAATAAGAAAAGAAAAAGGAAAAAAAAAAACCTTTTTTCTTTTTTTTTGCATTTAGTTGCATTTATTCTAAATGGCACATTTCATTAGTTTCCTATTAGCCCTATATGCCTAGTGTATACTTGGGCCGTTATACACATTCTACACTAGCTAGAGATCCATATGTTCAACATGTTTATTTTTCATACAGTATGAGACTGATCATTTCAAATTTAGGCCAACCCTCTTTATTTCTAGATTGAAATGTCACGTGCAACATAGTCACGTGAACTGAAATTTAACAAATATGTCAGAGCGACTCAACTTCACCGTCCAATTTCTTTTTCCATCTCAATAAACTGAGTAAGTATTCCATCAACAACGTCCAGTCAATTGCACTTTTGATAAAACGGTAAGTAAGTAACTCTACATTGGTTCCGCAACTCTTAATTGCGTTTCTCTATTGGCTGTTCCAATATAGTTGCTCCTCAGTCGTTCATACCTTCATTCGTTGATTAACAATCAACTGTTGTGCAGGCCTAGTCGCTTACCAGTGTACCATAACCTGCCATAACCTCGACTAAACAGTCGACTAATTTTCGTATGACATGCTATAATCATTAGACACAAATTAAATAAAAATAACGCGTTGCTGTTTTAAATGTCATAACCCCGGAGGTGGACATTTGTCTTTGGCTACATTAAGGACATAGCCTACAATAATTGACTGCCATAAAACAATAAACGCTACTATTGTAGATATATTGGCCGATATGCCAGGATATATATAAAAGTATAATTGAATTAAAATGCAATTTACTTCCCCAAAACGTATACTGTAAACAGTAGCTATCCCTGTGTGTCTGGTTTATATTCCACTAGTCCACCCTCGTCCACTGTCCAAGGTTGATCTGATCAACAACTGTAATCCACGAGGGAACACGTAATGGCGACAAAATGAACAAATTATTAGTATGCTGTGAAAAGTACAATACGGTTTCTTATTTAGCATTTAGATAACTCTCTATCCTGAGGAGTAAGCTTCAAAGTTGAACCCAGTTTAGGCGAGGGGGATTAATTCTCTCTCCTGCATGCTTCATTGAATCTCTCATTACCAAACTTTGTCTGTATTGATGTTAGATTTGATTGAAGATTAGAGCATTTAGCAAATCTTGCTTTTCCACATGTATCTGGCTTTTCAAGCGCTGTGCAGCTCTCGCTGGTCAATACCTCCACTTTTATCCAGTGTCTGCTTCATTTAAACTTAATCAACTCCGTCAATGAACTGGAACAGCGACATGTCCCCTGGAACAATAGCTTTTGTTAGATAATGCTTTGGTCTTATTCACAACCCGTTGGCGATAAACCTAAAATTACACTATGATGAACTATTTCAATCAATATGATAATGGAAATTGGCTTGGGTGGCTCTTCAGGGCTTAAGAAGGTTGGCCAAAGCCCGTGTGACATTAATACATGTTCCTAGGCTCTCCCTGCTGTTGCACCCCCCCTACCTGACTTTATTGTCCCATCTTTCCAGTGACATTGACTAGGCCATATTGCACAGTGCCTGGTAGTCTAATGATCTATCTTCACCGGGGAATCCTTGGGCTGAAATTGATGCGCACGCTGACGGCCGCATGCATTGTTTTCTTTATAAATTATAGGCTCCGGCACTCCGTCCCAGCCGCTCAGCGGGGTGTAGATCAATCACTGATGGCACCATTGGAAGGCAGAAACAACATGACTTTTGTTGCACATTTGGACGTTTTTTGTCCTCCCGTGCTATGCGCCGCCCGTTATAGGCTACCGTATATCATATTTATACTGCCACCAAAAGACCCATTTCCGAGGCCTTAGCATGGAAAACGTGTGCAGCCCATCTGTTGCATACTAATAAATGTGACGAAACAGCGGCGATCACAATGATCCAGAGCCAAGTGGTATGACTTTCAATAAACCCATTTATATGTTTAAAAAAAAAAGAAGAGGCTTCTTTGGCAAATATTTAGAGAGAACAGGCACCTACTTGTAGTGTCTGGGTCCTTATGCGAGGCAGCTCTACTAATGGCTGCCGAATGATAGCAGGCTCCATTTCCACTTAGTTGCTGTAAATTGGGGAATGCACTGTACAGTAGGCCTAATCATAAAAAGCTGTTTCAGTCCACATGAAGGAATGACTGAATCACGCCTGTTATGTAACGACATGACGGGTGTAATTTTTCTTTCAAAGTAGTCTAGGATGTTGCGTGGTACACCAACCGCACAGCAGCTCATCCATGACTGCACTCTGCCAGGCCTGGGCCTGACACGGGAGACCAAGTGTGCAAATCACCGTGCATTACTTTCAACAACAGGCTGTGGGACCTGTCGTCATGGACAACCAAACATTTTCAGCGGTGAGCTGCAACCACCGTAAAGGTAGCCAGGTATGTCCTACTTAAAGGTACAGTTGGGCTACGTGCACATATCTGTGAGATACATGCGTCAAGAAGCTGAGGGTACATTTTCACTGTATCTGGCATACAGTGAACATGTACTCTAAAACACAATATAGAATTAAGTTTATGGTGTACTATTTGTACAAATACTATAAGTGTGTTATGGAATGCTTTCAGTTTCAGGGTGATTGTATTCCTATTCCATTATCACTGCTACCAAATTATATGAACATCTGATGATCTAATATAATGTACTTAATTAAAATTGTGTTACTTAAAGTTGATCTGTTTGACTTTCTGTATGACAAGCCTTATTGACATTATTCTCCAAGACTTACTAGTGTCTATTCATCTTATCCAGTAGTTACTAAAATCTATTCTAACTTTACTAGTAACATTCATTAGATACTAGTATCGATTTGAATAGTTGGTATCTATTATAGTTATCTTACATCTGAGTAGAGGAAAAGACGGTGATTCTGTACATTATGTGGCTGTGTTGGGCACACAGTGTGGGGATAGACTAGCTAGCCTAGTCGTTTTTGCTTGTGCTCTCTCCTTTTTATCTACAGAAACGCAAAAACAACACAGAACGCAGTGTGCACAGAATTTGCTCACAGCCCAGAAACATGGTTTAACCCTGTACTTGGGTTTAAAACGCACTGCCTTGTAGCGCCAGCAGGTGGATCCAGATACTAATAGATACTAATATCTAAAGAATACATACTAGTAACTATTTGAATAGTTACTAATCAAATGCAAATAGTAGAGATCTGATTCTGAACCCATAGAATTCACCTTTAAAAAATGCTCACTTTGTTAAAGAATAAATAATAGAACTATTGGAATATATACTAGTAAATATTGGAATTGATACTAGTAACTATTGGAATAAGTACCAGTATCTAAAGAATAGATACCACTTACTATTGGAATAGATACTAGTATCTAATGAATAGAAACTAGTACTGTAAGTCTGCCAGAATAAATGTCAAAATGGCTTGCCATAGAGGATCTCCAAACACACACACAGTATGATTACATTCTCTGCTCAGGATGCCAATACTCCAATATTATCTTTACATAGAGAATTAATGTTTAAAATCTATGTTTACAGTAGCTCATTTAGAGCACCTTTTTAAAAAGAAATCTATCCACATAATGTAACCTGTTTGGTTTTGGTGAACACCAGGTTACAACATTCAAGTTTAGAACAAAGGAATTAAATTGACTTGTCCCACTATGGGACTTTAGACCCCCCTTCCCTCCCAGTACACTCAAAAATGCTAGAAAAGCATTCGATAGCAACTGGAAAACGTTCTTCTTTGGCAGAGGACTGCACTTAGTCCTTTTTTATTTAATCTATTTGCTGATGTCACTATTATTGTGCCTTTGTCCCTGCTGCTGTGAAGTCTCAATTTTCCCATGAGGATTAATTAAATGCAATTTAATCTAATTTAGCGCTAACAAGGTTCTCTTTAAGCTGTAGTGAGAGCCAAGTCACCTGTAATTAGGTTCACTGCTATAATCACATCACGTCCTCCCACGACAGGACAGTCTTTATCATGTCTCCTGAATGAAATATGACATGTATGGACACTGTTAAGTGTCCACACTCGTCGACAGTGCTGTTTTAAATAGGTTTGACAACAGATACACAATTTTGTTGTCAAACCCCTTCTGTCATGCGCTTGCATTTACTCTAGCTAGCAAGGTCAGAGTGCGGGGCGGGATATATATTTTCATTCTTCCCAGAGAACACAGCATGACAGGGATGGATAGTGTGTCTTGTGGGGCCTGAACCAGC
The DNA here is from genome assembly GCA_027564795.1 of Aphredoderus sayanus. Classification (NCBI taxonomy): domain Eukaryota; kingdom Metazoa; phylum Chordata; class Actinopteri; order Percopsiformes; family Aphredoderidae; genus Aphredoderus; species Aphredoderus sayanus. The sequence continues at coordinate 972,337 of JAODUG010000019.1, read as the reverse complement.
GCTTTCCCATCATGCCACACTGTCTCTGACCTTCTGCAGCCGAGTGTCAATTAGCATCGCGCTGCCGCCGCGGTGCACAACATCATTGCCGCCCGCGCGTTAGCACGCACCAGATGTGTCGCGCGCTAACGCGTTTAAAAAAAAAAATTTTTTTTTATTTTTTATATATGCTCTTTGTGTCGTCTTTCACGATGTTTCTACTGCTGGAGATGATTTTTACAGGACACAAGGTGCACAACACACACTGAGCCTGGAACATCGAAGACATAGTGCGCCGTACTGTGTGTTTGCGTGTGTGTGTGTGTGCGTGCGCTCACCACACCCGTGTGGTGTTTACGTGCCCGCGCCCGAATTACCTGCGCTGGCAGATCTGCGTCTTCGCTCGGTGAAATCTTGGGAGACAAGTGGAATGTAAAAACGTATGGGCCCTTCTCCTTTGCTTCTGTCTCTCCTGGCTTTCGCCAAGCTGGATGAGGGCCTGAGCGATCAGCCTGCACTCTTTCATCTTTCCCAGCCAGTGTAAATAGCTTGTCATGTTTGATGGAGGGTCTGACATGCACTTTTGATGCTGAAAAAGATTTAAGAATGTTGTACGGGGTTCTGATGCCTTTTTAGATGAAGAGGACGATGAATAAAAATCAACAATATTCAGCTAATTTCCCCTAGCTATAAATCTTTCCTTTACTGCTGAAACAGATGTCTGCGCTTTTGGCTTGCAGACTCATTGTATGACGCTAAATCTGTGCATGTAATATCAAATGGAATATTTCCCACAACATTTCTTCCACAACATTTTTTTAACTCTCATTGCTAGCATGCTGCTACAGTTTTTCTCTGCCTACTCTCATGTGTTTAGGTTATATGTTATTTCTTTGCTAACTTTAACATGTCACAGGAGCCATGAAGCATACTGACCTCATGAAATCCTGTTTTGAAACATTCCCACTTGACAGTAATTGCTCCTTTTGAATACATGGGCAAGGCCCACTTAAAATACATACTGTGGAACAGTGTTGATGTGTATTATTGTACCTGTCTGTCTACCGTGAGTTTCCTTGTTTGTGACATACTCTAGATTATAATAGGATACTGGAGGTACATGCTTGTTCCCCTGCCATTTGTATTGTATAGGATTCTTGTGATGCACACATTTGATATATTTTGAAATGGGCATTCTGCCTCCCACTTGACACACAATCCTTGATTTCCTTTGGTCAACGCCGGATAATCCGGGCATTGTCACATGCGCCGCATCGCTTTGATTGGACACGCGAATCGACGCGGCAACTGATCTGCGCCGCAGCGAGG
>JAODUG010000019.1:886030-899897 GCA_027564795.1 Aphredoderus sayanus | reverse complement strand
CCCCCCCCCCCCCCCCCCCCCCCCCCCCCCCCCCCCCCCCCCCCCCCCCCCCCCCCCCCCCCCCCCCCCCCACCTAACAGTGAGGTCCAGCAAGATATGAGGTGGCGGCAACAGGCCTATGGGGAGACTATGGCGTCCTCCCTCCCCTGTGCCCAGCTTTGTACCCAGCAGGAGACTGCAAGCGTTCTGCCCACTGCAGACAACCATACAAGTTTGGGCTGGTCCGCCAATAAACCGCTGCTAATATCCTCCATGTTTGATCCGTGATTGCGAGTGTGTGCGTTTTATTAGATTATGTGATCCTTGTTGAACGCTGCCAAAGGGGAACCGCTGCATTACATATTCAAAACAATGCAAACGAGTTGCGCTAAAGCATGAAATTGAAATTGCATTCATGATTTTGCAGACGACGCCAAATCAGCCTAATTATGCACTTTTATATGATGCTACTTCAAGCAAAGTGTAATTGACTATCATTATCTTTTGGAAGATAAGGTGATGCCACCTAATCTTCGCAGCTACGATAAAATAATCGCCCACACCAGATGACAGACAGAGGCCGATGACGATAACCTCATATCCATTCCTTGTTTGTTTTTGTTTTTGCGTCAGAGTAAACCGTCGAGCTGTGCTTGCTGATGGTGGCTCTGTGGCAGAGTTAATTACTTTTTTTTCAGAAGGAAGGCAGCCTTGTCAGATGGACTCTGGCGAGGCCAGGTTATTAGGACCAATGGGGGTGTGAAAAGCAGACCGATCGGCGTTCGCAGGTATCCCAGGCACAAGCACGGACCTGCCGCCTGCTGAAATGTGATTAAGAGCTCGCTAAGTGTTATTTGGTCCTGGTACCAGCCCCTCTGCTGCGGGCGTCGGGCAAGAAAGCGAGTTGTTGATTGGTGCAGAATTTCCAGCTATTTCAAAACACAGTCTTTCTCCTTCGAGGTCTGAAGGTCTGAGCCTGTATATCTAACACGTGTGTACGTACGCTCGCGCGCACACACACACACACACACGCACACACACGCACGTGCGCACACAAACACAAGCAGATATATTCTCTTGCATCAGTTGGAATTGTTAAAAATCTTGCCAATTGCACAAGACAGGATTTGCACTTGGATCAACCAATGGGCCAGACTAGTGTATTTAAAACATTTGTTGCTTTTTTCCTTCTGCCTGTTGGAAATAAACATAGGTTTTACCGAAGACAAAACTGCTCTTTCTCTGCATAATCTATGGGGATGCTCTTTTTTTTATTAGGTTATTTTCCCCATAGCAACACAAAGCAGCTACCCCCCTAGTTGAAGCGATTTGCTGTTCACAATGCTTCAGCTTAACCAGCTAGGTCAGGTCAAGTTGACTCAGACAATAGGGACTTTAGTGTCTCACCCACAGCACGGTGTCACAGAGAAAAGAAACACCTCTCTGAGTGAAGCAAACATTTCATTAAGTGCTGGCTCACAGTCTATACGTTTATCCCAGCCGGGATTGTATTGTCTGTGTGTCTGCCATTGTTCTACCAAGTAGGTTGAAAGTACCTTGGCAGTGCAAAAATATATCGCTATTGTAATGTTCTTTTAGTTAGATGTTTTTATTTAGCATATCGCCAACAGCGCTTTACGTTGAGGTTTACATTCATCTTGTATGATGAAAAATGGGAATTGTTGTTCTAGGCTAAAGTATATAGATGGAAACATAGTCTGTCATAATAGAATAACTATGCTAGAAGACCAATTATAACATTTATTTAATGTTTTTGTTTGTTTTAAGGTGTGGACAGTACATTGTATAGGATCATGGACAGACATTCATTATGCCTGCAGCACCATGTAGGACATATTACATTATTTGTAGGTGTTTATGTATATTGTCCATACGGTATCGACACGCACCCCAACACCTATGGGAATGCATACGCGAAGGTCTCCCGGCAGCCTCCACAATGGCTGCCTATCGCGGGAGATGAACATCTGATTTGTCACATTTGAAACGCTAATGTTTAAACCAAAAGGAAGAGCACACAGTAATGTGTTCATTCATCTGCATAAACACCACCTGTCCCGGTGCACGCAACTCCTCAAGCAGTGAAAGTTTAGAGGCAGCCTGTGTGTGAGCCAATCAGCCGGAGCCCAGCTGTGTGGTTTTCGCGAACCCGGCATCGTTTTCAAGTGTCAGGGTAGCGCTCGGAGTACCGTTGGTGGTGCTAGAGAGAGAATACGCTTTCATTTCATGTCATCCGCCAGCGAGACGACTAGGCGACACAATAACAAAAGGAAAACAGGGTGCGCTATCACGATTGACACGCAAAGGTAATTTATGCTAGCCCTTTATTTACGCATTCAGCTCCGACGCGCGTGCGGAGAGTTGCTTCTTGAAGGCTAATTTGGAGCACATTTGGCATATCGCGAGCCCTCTCTCCTTAAGAGTTTCCATCATTTGTCTCAGACATGAGCGGTGTGTTATCAAAATCCAGAATGGCATTGATCACCTTGCCTTTTTTATTGTTATCATCCCCGGAACAGCTCCTTAGTGCCAAAGCTGCTGTTTGTTTTTGCTGCTGTTGTTGTTTTTACCCCCTCACCCACCACCCACAGAATAAAACTGATACTGGAATAATAGTGTCAGTTTCCGTCTTGACTTCTTTCCAAAAGTGGAAAAGGGAACGCTCTTCAAATTATACTTGTAATGAAAAGGAAAGCTTGCCTCACATGACACCTCTTCAACTGCGTGGGTGGGATAAACCCAGGTGCTTTGGGATGGTTCAGGAAAGGCATCCTGAGTATTTGTGTATTTAAACAAATTGGTGGAATGATTAATGCAAAACATGGACATGCATCAATTGTGTGAATAGACTAGCTATATAGTTTTATTTTGGGAAAAAATGCCCCAATTTTCCCTTTGGCCTTTTTTTTTTTTTTTTTGAAAGAAGACTTTTAGAAATGTGCTGCCTTACTTTTATGACATTTCTTTTCTTCTTTACCTCACAAATGGGATCCAATTACATATTGCTTTTGATAGCAGTAATACAGGGGAAATAATTTTCATTCTCAAGTGTAGTTTAGCTAATGGTCACTTCTTTCAAGCAGTCTACTTTCAAGGGAGGCTTTAAAGGTAGAATTGTGCGTAAGTTGACCGACGCTCCTGGAATTATACGACAGATCCGCATGGAAGAAAGGGCCAATTACAGATCATTTGGCAAAGAAGATTTTGATTGCTTTCACTCTGGCATTATTTGGTCTTTTGTTGACCCCTTCTAAGAGCAAAGGAGGATTCTCTGAGGACCAGGAGAGGGATACAACCATGCCGTCTGCTCTTTCATCTAGTATTGTGAGAGCACAAGTGCATGTGCGGCAGCCACTTTAATCAACCTAATGCAACTGATGCCGACTGTTGTCATGAGCCCTCTAGTCTGACTCAAAGAGGCACACAGATGGATGATTCCGTGCAGGCTTTTCACGGACCTCTGTGGCCGTGGAGTGCTGCTTTGGGTTAGAGATGCAGGCATGGGGGATATGGGGGGTCATGGGGCATGGAAACAACACTCAGACAACCTGTCTGCCAGGGCATGCTGGTTCCTCTCGCCTCTTCCTCTCCCTATCCCCGTCTTTACAAGGGCTACACAGCACATACCGCATGAAATGTGGGTGATGGACCTTTGTTTAGTTCAAAGGTTTATACCTCTTTATTCCAGAGTCCCTTTGTGGATTCTTCGGCTTGAAATATGTATAACTGTCCTTTTCATTCCAGCCATCTGAGGGAGGAATCAAAGCTCAAATTTTTTTTATATATTTTTTTATTTTGTTGGTGGTGAAAGTCAGTTTGAAATGGAGTGTCCATACGGTGTCATCATTTCTTAACCTGTTACCCGGTGGTTGGAGATGAGAGGCATGGGGCCCTTTATGACCCCAAAACATGAAGCTCCACAGGCCTGGAGATGAGCCATCACTGCAAAATCAGAATACTGTATGCTAGTCTTCCACCACATACGTGGACATACAGCACTAATGTTTATTGTACATGGATTGTGGGCTATGAGAGTATATTGACGTACAAATGTACAACCCTAGCCAAAACAGGAGATTTTGGTAAGGGTCCTTCCATATGTGACAGAAAGTACATTGAAATTGTAATAACTGACAGAAAGTATAACCATAACTGACAGAAAGTATAATCATAACTGACAGAAAGTACATTAAAAATGATAAACTACATTGAAATCGAGTTTAAAGGCATTTGACCTGCAAAATCACCATTTGTTGAAACTAACAAATTGGTTGCAAAAGTACTTATCCGTGTACAGTACATACGTCAGTTATTTGACACGACTTTCAGGTTCTCTAAAATGAACTAAAATATTAAAGCAATGCTTCTGTCCATAGAAACATTAATAAAATACTACTAACTGAGTTAAGTCGCTATCAATTGCATCTAATACTAGTGTATCCATACAATCTTTAATATTAATTTACAGCGAAACCACTTAACATTCTATTTCGTAGTGACAGCTGATGACAGCCAAATGACTATGTATTTTGCATGTTGTATATTATGAAGAAAAAATAATTGAGTAATGTTGTCATGAAAGGACAGGGAGAGACAGTCCCTCCAAGGCATGACATTGTTGTTGACTTGGCAAAGTGCTGACCTCAAGACTCCTAACAAAGAGACATGTCATCCTTGAAAGATCCTTGAATGCATATGCAGAATGGCAAAAGGATTCTGCCAGACATGCTGTTGAAAACTACCGAATGGCGAATGATAGAGCTCATTCATTCAAAGGAACACCTCCTCTTCAGAGTCATCAGAATGGGCTATTGTAATCGTGAGCGCATGAACTGCTATATAACCTTTATTGTATTACCTGGGGCATAAAATAGGCAGGGCTATTATGCACACATTTTCTGGTTTAACTTATTTTTATGATTACTGTGATTCATGCAAATGATTCAGTATATTACATATTAATGCAATATACCCACTGTACTATGTCATTTCATTCACATTCTTTATCACATAGGTCATATACTGTAGGCTACACTTCCTTCCAACTCAGCTCTATTCTATCTCATTTTGCATTTGAACGGCAGTTGACAACATCAAGATTCAAATTTCTCTTGAACATCAATAATTTAGGTTTTGCTTGGAGTTTATTTTCAAAGCCTTACTGCACGTCAGATGAAGCAAAACTGCATCAACTTGATTTTCTCCAACACTGCGAACAAGCCAATTCGAGGCATTGATGTCATTTTCCATGCTTTATTGTCTGAATTGTGATGTTGTTCCCGGAGACACAGTGAAATCTTTTAGTTTTTATCCTTTGGATTTTAAAGAAGCGTGGCTTTTTCAGATTGGGCTGTGCTTTCACAGGGGTCAAATAACAGATTAATAGGTTCAGTAATGAGCTCCCTGGAGTGTCCCGTATACCTCTCAGACTTCCCCAACCTCCATTATGTCCTTTCATGATGGATGATGGCAAATATCATTCACACATCTCAAAGAAAAATGACTTGGTGCCATTTGTGTGAAGGAGAAACATCAGCTGTAGTGATCAATGGTTGAGGTATCATGTTGCCTTTTGTGTCTTTGTTTATCATCACTGCTAAACTGTCACCATTTACTCCTTTTGTTCTGTCTGAGCAACAAGGATGTGAACATGCTATTCTATGTTTCTTTAAGGCATTTATAGTAACTTCGTTTTACATCCATTGAATTTCTCTGATTTGGTCGAGTCATTGATGGATCGGCCTTAGGTATCTGAACATTTGAATGATTAACGCTGCCCTTTTTTTTGGTTATGGAAAGCACTTTGTTTGTTTTCTGTATATACAATGCAATGTATAGATTTCAAAGTAAACAAAGTTAATTAGCTATATTAGTAAAATCACTTGAAATCACACACTGTTGAACAAATCGGATAATGGAGATAATGGCCAAGAACAGACTCTAGTGTGATGCTTGAATATAACTACAAACTAAATATATTTCCATTTATTAAATAATAATATTGTAATACGTGTTAAATTGTAATAACCAGTTATTGGTCTAGTTTAGTTTTTTTTGCTGTGTAATACACACATGGTTGTGTGTATTAAACCAGTATAAGCCATACAATATTTGTATAACAGTCAACATTTTAAAAATATATACTTTAAACAACAAAAATAGCATAAGTAATGATTGAAGGATCTGACGGCAAACAATGAATTGTAATGCTCAGTTAAAATCAACGCAATTCCTCTTGTCTAACAGTTAGTTACTGTAGTTAGACACAGACATCATTGGACAAGCCTTAAACCAGCTGCAGTTAGCTGGGTGTAACACATGTTTTCTGCCAGAGCCCGTTACGTTTACCTGGGAGATATGTAAGGTTAGCTTGATATCATTTCAAAGCCCAACTTCGTAAATACCACATCTCTGCTGAGCAGTGGGGGGATATTTAAAATCCTTAACAGTGGCTGCCTTGTCATCTTGTCACTGATTAAGAAGTGTCGGGCGCAGGGGGCATAATCGGCTGGCCAGCACAGCTCCCCTGCATGGATATCTTTGTCCAGCATCATTAGCTGACCTTACACGTGTAGAGAATAACCACAGGGGGAGGACAGATCGTCCGGCAGTCGCAGGAGACATATCTTGGGAGGTGATTGCTTTATACTACACCATGGTGCGATGCTAATGACCTCTGTGCTCCTGCATTAATGGCCTTTGCTGTCAAATTATCATGCGACAGAGGTGTACGAACAGGTCTGCTGCTCATGGAGACAGTTTAATAAGAATAGGCCCTGCTAATGCCCGAAATGAAGATGGATGTTTTACATTAAGGGGAGACAACCTTGCATGTGGCACGTGATGATGGAAAAGTTTTTCTGAAACGAGTTGAAAGGTGTGCTGGTTTCATCTGGAATATGAAGCATTAAGTTTTGTTTATCAATGTACAAACAATAAATATCCATTTCATGGGCTCTGAACTGAGAAGCCAACATTTTCACCTCAGCTACAGGTACTATTTTGTTATATGGGGAGAAGTAGAGAAATGTGTGAGTAGAGAGGAGTGCACGAGGTGCTGTAGAGGCATGTGGATTTTGAGTTTCAAACAACCAAACTTATATCAATGCTGCTTTCAGCCAATTACAGTTAGATTAATCAAGAGGATGCTTTCAGCAAGCTACAGTATTTGCAACTTGCAATGAGTGCACGTTCAAGTATTACAAGGAGGAACAAGGATGCTTTCAGGTAGGTAAAATTTAGGGGTTGAACTCATGACCTTTTGGATGGCAGTCAAGCCAGACCAATAGACTATCCTGGCACAAGGGCAAATCCAGACACACATCGAGTAGCCCACCTTTTAATATGCAGTGGTTGTTACAATCAGTTGGATGTTAGAATTAAGGTATACAAAGGACATAATTATAGCCTCAATACGCCTCATGCAGGGAACTTACAGTAGACTCCATTTCAGCTTGGGGGTGCAAGATCATTTTCTTTTTTTGAGCTGCAGCTAGAGTGAATGCAAATCAAGGTACACATATTAATGGCAGTCTCTCTCACTGTGTGAAGTATGAGCTAAGGACTTAACAGCATGTTATATTGTTTGCCTCGTGCTCAGAGTTGATCCCTTCATTACCTACTGTAGTTCTCAGAGGATTACTCCAAAATCTAGAGGATGGTATGTTTAGTTCATAATAACAATACTTTGAACATGTTTACTTACAGTGTATACTGTATGTTCTTGATATAGGACACATAGGTCACTGAATTTACTGAATCCTATTTATCGAATTCTTTACTTTTGATAAAAATCTATAAAATGTTTTCACTATGTGGTCTATTTTCTGTACATTATTTCTCTGCATTATTTTCCTTATCAGTATTTCCCACTGGAAATAATATACATGTATGATGCAGTATATCTTTACATTATCTGAAGCCGAATTGGATTGCTGCATCAGGAATTTGTAAAATATCTAAAATATCTGTCTTGATTTGAACCAGTTACCCTTAACTGCCATTTCGGACAGTGAAAATCGTGAGCTGGAAGCTCTTGGATATCTTTTTATAGACTTCCCCTGCTTTTTAGGCATCAATTATCTTCATTGATACACCTAACATATGGTAAATTGGTTGCCTAGAGGAGTCCATGGTTGCTTAGTGTTAGCACAAGATTTGAAGAGTCAGTTAATTAAGATCCTGAACTGTCATCAGCTGACATTTCCTAATGACAGTTATTGACCAAATGAGGGAATTAGATTGTGAGATCTCTGAATGGTTCAGATACCCTTCAACTAAAAGGGCTCCCGGACACTGAGAAATAGTAAAATAGTCTAATAACATTTTCAGTCAGATTGTGAGTGAGGTTGATTATGTCTTTTCACTTCAACAAATCAACAAAATATCAAACCTTCCAACATTTTCTGTATGTGTTTATGTGTGTATATACTGTACTGGTGCTACAGCATTTCATGTGCACAATACAAAACTTAATAGTCCAAGGTATTCACAAAAAAAAATCTTTAGTAATATATTCTTAAGACTGTAGCCTAATAAGAGCAAGAGTGGCAATGGACCACTGGTCATTTGGGCCAACATCTGCTAACAGGTTGAGAAGTTTACAATATACTGTATGTGAAATCTGACAATATGGCCGCTAGCACTGCAATGCACTGCGGCCACAGTGACAACCCCCTTTCTCATAACTATAGTCCAGTCACAATGGCCAATAAGGGGAAACTACCACGGTATTAACCAGCAATATGTATCGATGCCAGATAACGGTCTAATAAGCAGTTTTACGGACAAAACCCGCAATTCTTGGACTTCATACTGACAGCTATTGGCACAGACCCTGCTGTACCCATGCTATGCTGTGGATAAACATGGTGACCATGGCAACCTGCTCAGTGTAGAATGAAATTGCTCATTCTGTGCGCCACGAGATGGCTAATAAATTAAACAGACAACAATTTACCCATAGCGTACACTAAAGAGAGCAAAAACATGTCTCTGTCAGTTAGCAAAGCTCATATAGTAAAATGTTTTATATCTGTCTGGTTATTTTATTTGGATTGACTTCTGTCATACTGTATACATTATCATTTGCCCATTACCCATTATCATTTGCTTCCAGTCCATTCATTTTAAGCACACCAAATGATGATGAATGATGTGCAGTGAACTAATAGCCTAATTATGTTAGTCCAATGTTAGTCTTACCTATTGTAAAATAACACTCCCGACTCCATGTAGATGGTGAAATTGATGTGTACTGCATGGATTCCTCTTAACGTTCCTTCACCCTGTTGACAAAACAGATGTCTGCTATTGTTGGGTCTAGATGAGTATTAGCCTATCTAGTGTTATGCCATAAGACGTCAGCTTAGGGCCTAACTTGTACAGAATGTTTGGCCCAAGCATGAAACCGCTGTAGTCCTGCTTCTGTCAGAGAGCAACAGGTCTTTGGGCTCACATATGCTATGAACTGTGGGCTCATACCTTTTAAACCCAATGATGTTGGCGGTGACATTGAGGGCTAAAGTTTGTATGTGAAATTATTATCATCATCATCTGGTTTATGCTGATGTCTCTGCAAGATCACTTCTCTACGACACACAGCAGTAGTTTAATGGCGGCTGCAAGAATATGGCATCGTTAGCAGAGCCAGGCCTAAAGCAAAAGTGTCGTCTTTGAATTTGCTGGAGAGACGGAGAGCTCTGGCCCCTTTCTCCTCTCAACTTTCCCCCTTGAAGTTTTTTCCCCCCTCCCCTTATAGCTGAAAAGAGAGCAGGATTGTGCTTAAAAAAAACTTTTTTTTGGGGGGGGGTTTAATCTGGGGAATGAGTGCTTTGCCATGCAGCCCTTCTCTAGTGCCAAGCAGGGCTAGTCAGTGTATTAATATTTAAATTCCAGTCCAGATAATCAATAGAAGGGGGTACTTCTGTGCGCTGTTACCCTCAGATGGGACTCGATAATAGGGAGAAAACCTGCTGTTTAGCCCTCTTAGAAGCCCTCTCCTCTATGTAGCGCTCAATACTTTAGGAGTGATTATAACCTATTGAGGCAGAAAACCTGATCGAATATAACCTCTTTTGAATTCCTTGTTCTCTCAATAGTATGTCAAAAAGAGCATTCACTGGCTCATGTTACAAAATCGCTGTCTGTCTTATTCTCGTTGCTTCTTTGCATATGGTGCATTAAGAAGAAAAAATTCCAACACCCTTTATGTAGTAACATAATGCTTTGATATGGGGGCCATTGCCATAACAGGCACCAATAGGGGAACTTATATTTTATTCTTCTTTTCAGTGTACATAAAAAAATCCCAGCTTAGTCCTTTTTGTCTTTTGAATGCTTTGAACTCTTTTCAGCCTTTAGGGGGACTTTTTGTGCTTTGGACTGTGGTGTTCATTCACTGTAAAAGCACTCAATACCGCAATAAGACCACAAGCAAAACTGAGTGTCTTAAGCGGGACCACACAACTAAGGCATTTGCATAATTTAAGGAGGAAAAAAGAAAAGGCAAGAAAACAACCGTCTTCATTTAAGATGAAGACGGTTCATCTTAAATGAACCGGCAAGGCAACGCATATCTCTCTAGACCTATAAGGTTATGGCATGTCATTTTTTGTCTATCACAATGACGTTTAATGTGGAACATTTTAAACACTTTTTAAACACTTAAAGTTAAACTTCAAAATTAACAATTAATGTTAAAACTGACTTTTGTTATTTTTGTGTGTAGTTATAACATGGCATGCCTTAAAGTCCAAGTGTTTAAAAAAAAAAAAGGTCAGTGTGTTTTTTTTTTGTTTTTTTTGCCATTGTCCTCACTTAAGGCGTCGCAGATGAAGAAAGGGTGTGGGGGCGGGATGCTTTTTCTGAGGATAATATCTCGTTTGAAGGGCCAGCGGAAAGAAAAGCAGAAGGAGTTGAAGTAGTGGTGGCAGGGATCCTGAAAGAAAGCAAGGCCAAAGCTGAACTGCTCAGTTCATTTTCCAGCTCACTGGCCGTCGTAATCCATCTTGGCCAGCTGCTAACAAGATTGGGTCTGAAGTTTACCTCCACAATGAGATAATCAGATTAAGATGCACAAAGATCAAATAATGACCCGGCTTTAGGGCAAGTTCACCAGGCCCTTGATTGTGATGTGTGGTCCTCAAGATATATTAAAGAATAAAAATTGGCTCGTTGCTAATATCTATGAAATCATCACAGTGCCAAATGTGTCTGTATCAATCTGATGGATTTGCTGTCTTATGGTAGATGACTAACTTACTTTTGTATGTTGTGATAGCGGAATGATAGTGGATGCTAAATTTGGGGAGTAGAGAATGGAATGGGGAGTGACTAAATCAATCTAATAATTACTGGCAGAATGCTAGATGGAACAGTTCTGTAGTTCATTTAAGATTGCAACAATATTTAGCAGTGATTTCGCATTATTAGCATCTGATTTAAAGCTCCATTGAAAAATGGACTTTTTTGCAATGTACTGAATTGGTTAGGAGAACACAAATGCAAATATTTGTTCAGTGACTTGACAAGCTTTGGCCCTGAGTACGGCTAATTGCCAAAAACACACTATTTGCTGTTTTTCGGAGTCATCCCACGTAAGCCGAAATGTGCATAGGAAAAATAGAACTCCCCGGTGATTCAGTCTGAACAGTAGTGTCTGTCATCCTACAGTACATCGCACCACATCTCACCACCCATACTTGGCTTGTAATGATCATTTAATGCAACAATCTTGTCTGTAGTGCCTTTAAAAGTTGAGATTTGTCTCTACATTTCCCTTCTCTCCCCGCACAGCCCCTTCGCCTAAATAGACTAACGGGATTATTCAGAGAGGCATACAAATGTGATTGTCTCACAGCAGATGGTGCGCACTGCTTCACCTTTGAGAGAAGTTAATTAAGCCCACCATATTGTGCCTGTCCAGGGTAAAAATGTAGATGAATATTGAGCAATCGAACCCTGTGTCTTTTTCAATCCCCAGCGCTGGGACAGAGCAGGCTATTGAGACAGAATTATGTACCGAGTTCAATTAATTCAAGTCCGGCTTCCAACCATCTTCCCACGTTTCCACGGCAGAGCACAACGGGCCTCCTAAAAGTTCAGCCCTCCCTAAATGCGCCGCGCTGCACAGGCTGCCAAATTCCCAAACTCCGTTGTGAGGTATCAAATGGGTTGGTGGGAGGGAGCTCGCCAATCATATGGTGTCTTATTCTCTGCCCCGCCGACAAATTACCTCGCAAGACGTTCCAATAAACCGGTGGTTTTCAAAGTGTGGACTGAGACCCCCCAAGGGGTCAGGTATTTATTTAAATTGTTTCTGGGGGTGGTCATTATACAAAAGTGTGGTTCTGCTGTTATTTATAGTCGATGTATTGTATGTTTTAATATGATTATTAATATTATTACATAATAGACGTGTGGCTCAAAGTTTATGAGGTGCATGAGGGAATTAAAAAAGTTTTAAAACCCACTGCTGTTAACGTTTTGGTGGTGACTGGATAAGAATGCGATCACAAAGCACGATTCTCACCCGAATTCCTTGTGTTATCTTGCTCCTTTACTTACGATACACCAGCCTGCTAAGCCAGCGAGATTGTGTATTCCACAAAATATCAAAACCTCAGAAGTAAGAGTTTTACAAAGGGGGTGGGGGCAACAAGCAACAAGGAGCTGTGGATTATTAAACCAAGTGAAGTCAGAATAACAAAATAGTGTTCAAAGTACCCAACACAAGGGGGGAAACCTGCTGAGTGCAATATAAAAGTAGGGGTTAAGCTTATTGTAAACTCCCTCCGCTTCGTTCCAAAGGTAGATGTTACATATGATTAGAAGACCTCTGCTGTGGCTGGCGCTGCACGCCATTTCCGTTCCAGTAGAGCATTGCTAATTTCTTAAACCCTTGACCACATGCGCAGCAGTACTGTGGTCCCTTATTTCCTCCCACTTTCTTTTTGATCTTCTGTTTCAGGGGTTGAGTGCAATTTTATGGTAAAATGCCCACTTGAATAATATTCACAAATGTTTAATCATGCTCAGGGTGCCCCTGTTATGTAGGGAAATAATTTTAGAGCTACTTAGTGACTTTATGAAAGTCCATCTCTGTTATACAATACAGCTATAGCCTGATACTTGTCTGTGTCAGCAGTCGTCCCTTACAGTCATCTGTTGCTCTTAGGGAAATAATTTGAGTCAGTGACTTAATGAATAAGTCCTCAATACAGATAGTGTAGCCTAGTACATTGATACTCTTGTATGTATGTATGTATGTATGTATGCCATTTTTTCATCTAACCGAGGTTGGTTATATATGATATGTGCATGTCAGATAATGTGTGTCCTCTTCTTTATCTTGACAGAGCAATCTTACACACATTACTCCAAGTAGTACCTACATTACTATAATGTAAGTTGGTGTTTCAGTATAACAATAAACTCACACCGTGTGTTCTCAAAAACGCTTTATACAATTGAGAATTGCAGTGGTTGCTAGATGCAATGGCTCCTGCGGTTCTAGTCCAAGATACCTGTCAGTGGAAACTATACTGCTCACAAGACGCGAGGACGCTGTACATTTCAAGCTTTATTCGGTTCAATTTATACCCACTGCATTATCTTCCATATTCCATTTCTGATCACTCACCACAAAGGATTCTTACGATAAAGAGATTATTCGGGCTTTATTAACTGTTCCGCAACACAAATGTTAAAGCCACCACACTCCATTTATATACTTAAACTACAGGTACGGTATACACGAGAAAATCAAGTCACAATTTCCACTCCCTTGTTCACACAGGACATTTATTCCATAGTGTAACTCAGATGAAGGGGGGGAAAAAGGGGGGGGGGGGGAGGGGGGCAAAAC
>JAODUG010000019.1:846366-872018 GCA_027564795.1 Aphredoderus sayanus | reverse complement strand
TCAGTATTATACATTATATTACTGCAATAGCAGTAGCCTACAATATATTACTGCAACTGCAGTAATATATTGTGACACCATAAAGCACATCAAACATATTTTTATGCAGTTTGTGAGACCTGTTCAATCAATAGATTGCATAGAAGAAGGCTTCTTAACTAAAGCTGAAGAGCAGTATTGTGTTTTTTCACTATATATTCCTGGTGGCTCTCATAACATTTGAGAGCTTGATTCTCTCCTGTAGAGGACCCTGTGGCTTAGACAGGAAAGGAAATGTGAGCAAATGGGCTGTGACAATCATGTCCTACTTGATTCTGTAGCTTTCAGCATCGACACGTCAGTGGGTCAGGTAAATGTTCCATGCTGAAGATGTGCACACTGGTTTGACAGCAAAGCTGGACTTGTGTAGTTGGACTATGCTGGAGCAATTACATTAATGTACAGTACATCCAAGAGGGTATTGATGTTGAGGACTCTGTGATGTAAAATGTAAGGCAAAAAGTCAAGGCAAAAGACATTTAATACATTTCTTTGAGCAACATAAAAATGAAGTCTAGTAGAAAATGTGAAGTACTGTATGGTGGGGACAGCCTGGTTAATGTGCCTGTTTACAGTTTGTTATGCAGTGCTAACACTGCTCCACCCACATAGGCTGAGAAATAAAATTGAGCTTTTCCAGGAATCGTGTACAGTACGGTGTAATTTACTCCTCATGCGGCAAAATACACAGACCTTACTTAATGGGAGCAATGACTCCTTTCAAACATCGGTGCACTTGGCTATGTTGGACATAGTTCTCTGAAGGCCAGCAATTCTCAGGCTTATTGCACAAATGCACCCATTTAAGCAGTCGCTGGCTGGGGCAATGTTCCCACTACTGTATGTCTTCTAAATAGATTTAGAATGGTTAAAGACCATTTGTATGGCCACTGTGCTCTTGCCTGACCACGCGTCTGAAATGAGTGGACATTTAGGCTACATATGGAACCCAATTGTTGCCTGCAAGAGCTATGTTTTATATGGTTTGCTGAATGTGAAATTGCATCAAATGTTTTCATTGTTGTTCAACGCTAGCATGTTTTAAATGCTTGGAAGCTTTGATAATAGAACAACTTTGCGTAATTGCACCAGCATGCATATGAATTGAATCATTATAATATAACAAACTGATCGTTCTGTTTTAATCAAATAAATATATGTTCAGCGAACTGCTAGCAATTCCTTTTACTGGTGAAAAGAATAGCTAGCGGCAAACAAATTGTAGCTTCTAGTGTTTTATGGAAGGTAGTATTACAGTAGATCATTATGATGTTTCACATATGCAGTATGCAGTGGATTAAAACAAATGACCACCTTTTCTCACTAAACACCTAGTGGTGTTTGCAATGGGTTATTTTGTGTCAAGCTAAGGGAATCATTTTTGGAGGGAAATATTAGTAAAATGGGCTACATTTTATTAGCGTCTAAATGTGTCTTCTGTTAGGAGTCCAGATGATGTTGTGGAGGGGAAGTCTGTCTACAGCTGGAACCTGTCTTGGACATGTAAGGCCTTCAGTAAGCAGTATCCGAGGTGTAAATAGAGAAATATATGCCAGGGCACAGACTCTCAGATCCGCTATGATTAGGTAGCTTAACAGTTTAGTAGACTCTTTGAAAGTGAGATTCCTCCTCTCTTTAACTCATTGTCACATTGTTTTCTAGGTCCATAGAGTCGACACCTAATCTGTTTAGCTGATCTTAAATTGGTTGCGTTGTCATCTCCTCGCTTTAACGCTGGGATCCTTCCAGATCCCCCCCACCCCCGTCCCCCTTCACTCATCGAAGACCCATTCACGTAACTTAATATGGCATTTTGGTCTCACAGGGACAATAATTGAGTTTAGGCGAAGTTTAAACAGCTTAACGGACAGGGAATACACATGGGCATCTCTGTGATTAACAGCAACACCGGCCCAAGGTTCCTGTGTCAGGCGTTGGATTAGGACATTACGAAGAGAATGACAGAGCTTTTTGGCACTTTATTCCCTCTCAATAACATTCTTTCACATATTAAGTTAATTCCACCCCTAGGTAGGGACTTTATCATGCAGAAGAACCTAATCCACTGTTGTTGAGTTCATCTCGCCCAGGCTTTGATGAAGCCCCCCTGCTCTTCTGTGGCTGTAGAGGGCCTTGGATAAGACAAAGCACCCGTGACAGAGACAATGAGGTGCAGCTCAAACCACAACAAAAAGAGATTTCGTCCATTGGAGTGTAGTGGAGAGGTGTGGAGAAAAAAAAACATTAAGTGAGAATAAGCTTCAAAGCACGCAGGGTCGAAAGAACAAAACTTTTTTTTTACACAAGAGTCTCATCACTTCTGATCACGAAATGTATCACTTTCAGTGTTGTGTGTGCTCTTATTTAGTCCTGTAGTCCCCGTCCCACTGATCTCTTGTATGCCACTTTATCTGAGGACCACCTTTTGACCCCCTGTTGAAAAGGACTAGTTGATATGATGAGCGTAAGCTTTAGATCTTGTATTGGAGCTGTCCCGCTTTCAAAAGGCCTGTTTGTGGTGCCGGTGGCCAATCTATCTTTTGGCTTTTGTCACACATGCACTGCATGGGAAAAAAGATTTATAGTCACTTTCCCCCCTGCCAATCGACCACCAAGAGAAAGTGAAAAGTCAGTATTGTTTCAAAGACTTGAGAGAGAAACAAAATAAATGGCTCTGTCTTTTGTTGCCAGTGTTTACAACCGACTTACGTTAAGCACAACTAAAAAGCCTTTGCACCAAGGCAATGTAATTAACGGATGAAAAATCCACGTCTCCAAATCCAAACTCCACGTCACAATTTTCTAAAATGGAATTCTTGTAAATTGAGTTGTTTTTAGATTTAAAATAGATTAATTTTTGGATGCATTTAGTGTGCACAGGCCCTATTTGTGAAATACAATTCAGCGGCGAAATATGGGCTCAATTATGAGAAGTTGATCATATTATATGAGCAGCGCTACTGTCTTTTGTGCAGTTTATTGAAAACTTCTCCATTACCCACTGAATGGACTAATTAATTCAGTCACCTGTCTGAACTTAAGCTGTCCATTTGATTGTCAGTGGTGCTGAGAGCCTGTGAAGTTTTTGATCCTCCTAGTGCTAACAGATGGTTGTTGTGGCTTGGCCCGGGCTGGGAATCGCTCCTGAAGAACAGACAGAGAGGTGGATGGGAAAAATCCCCTGTTGCTGTCCCTAAGAAGACCATAAGCTTGAGCAGAGAAAAAGAAAGGGCCTGCTACTGGTGCTAATTACCCAGAAACCACACAGAAAGTGCCCACTGTCACTAACTGAAGAGGTTCACATCCCTTCTTACACAGATAAAAGGCGTAGTACGAAAACATTTCGTGGGGGACAAAGACGGGAAGATTAGCATAATCTTTTGGTTGGGATCCCCTGTAAGCTGTCCGTGTGTCCCTTCCCTCTTTTTTTCTCCACCTCCTCCACCCCTTTTCTCCATCACTCTGCGGTTTCTCCTCATCCAGAATTGTCTTTTTCAGGAGAAGAAACGGCGGGAATTGTCTTTGCAAGTCTAAAGCCTGACAGTTGTGTTGTTCCCGCCTTTTCTGTGATCAGGGCCTGTCATTGGTGGGCTGCTGTTGGGGTAATCAGACAATGGCAGGCGATACGAAGTGTCACAGCGCTGACAGACCCCTCTTCATGTTATGTCATTGTTAAATCCTCAGCCTTCAGCCCCCTCCCCTACGCTACTTTCATCCCAGCGTTCTCCGTGAAGGCAGAGGGGGGATAAATATGATGCCTTCATATTTCTACATATCAAAGCGCTCTCAAGCGGCTGTTTTCTCCCTAAGTGGCGAGGGATTGTACGGCACACAACTCGGAGCGAGAACTTTTACACCAAAAAAAAAAGAGGACATCACAGCGACTGCTCGCGTCGGCTCGCTCGCTCGCTCTTCCAGTCACAGGAAGTGTGGACCAAAGCCAGTCGCAGGGAAGGAAAACAGTTGCTTTAATGGCGTCGCGTAAACGGTGTCTTTTCTTTCTGTCTTTCTGGCTGCGGATCACCCCAGAGGCCTGATCCTTTTTTACCATTCAGCTACCATCAGAGCACCTCGCTGCGTACACACTGGCGAGGCCTTGAGATGTTGCAGAAGTCATTGTCGTGGCGGCTCACATTAAGAACTTCGTCTCGTTATGCAGTGCAGAGTTGGTGGGGGAGGGGGGGGGGGGTGGAGATACTCCGTTTATCAGTTTTTGTTCATGAGTGTAAGACGTAAGTTAAATGGTTCAATTTCAGCAAAGCTCCCGCTTTGCCTGCTTCTTCTGGCTTCCATGCTGGAGCTTGTGCAAGAAAGTGATGAAAGACACACCGGTTTTCATAACGTCTGTATTTTGGGAGCATTTCAGTTTATCCCCAGCTCATGGATGATTTTCATATTTCCCTCAACATGGAGTGAGGTTACTGATAATAAAGGTTGTTGTAAAGTCAGCTTAGCTACTGTATCTTGTCTCAAGTAAAGTCTTATATATTGATGCATTTTCTTTTCTTTTTATATTTTTTTTCATAATTTTGTCTCGCGTGTGAATTTCCATATGTATGCATTTGGAAACTTTTAAAATTGACATTTCGATGTAATGAATACAAGTTGAAAGTGTCAAGATAAAAACATTCTTGACGTTCGAAAAAACAATGGCTTACCCCCAAACCTTTTACAATGAGCTGCGAGTTTATTTTTATATCCCTTTGTCCCTTCGCGACGCATGTAAACAAAATATTACAGTTAGCTTTTGCGCCGATCTTATCTGAAACTGCCGCCACAGGTCCGTTGCCACTGTGTGTGCTGTGTGTGTGTGTGTGTGTGTGTGTCTCTTTGACAGTCTCAGCGTGAGGCTGATGTTTCAGGAGGTAGACATGTGTGCTCCCTGGTACGCTGTGTTTACAGAGACCCCCCCCCACCACCCCACTGCATACATGGCGGCACAGTGGCCCAGACGAGCCCACACGCGTGTCCTGCTGCTGTGGCTTGTCCCAGGGCCAGGGGGGACGGCCCAGCTCCAGGGCCAGGGGGGACGGCCCAGCTCCAGGGCCAGGGGGGATGCTTTTCACCCTTTCCTCGCAACTATGACCGCTTATTGGGCGCCATGCAAAATGGGTCCTTACAGTAACGAATAAGTTTTTGTGAAATGTAAAGATACAATCTCAAAGGTTTATATATATATATACATATATTTTATATATAATTTTTTATTTATTATTATTTTGTATGCTACTTAGCCCAGTTTCAAGTAACACCGATACATGTAAAGGCGGGGTTAGTCATTCAAATGTAATAAACTTTTGTAAGGCGGATTTGTTTGGATGTTGAGTTTAAATATCAACAACTTTGTCCAGCATTGCTTACTCCACTTTTAAGAACTACGCACCACCACATCCATTTGGTTTTTACTGCTTTATTGACCTAAATGACCTGAAATGTAAAGTGAGCATTCTCCAGCACTGTGCCCTGTAAAACCCTGTATACACTTAATATATTGAATGTAAATATACTGTACAGGCATCAGGCGTAAATAATACATATGTGTGTATACAGTATATCTATAATAGCATAATGGTGACACTGGTGTCAGTCAGCCTTTTATATATTTATTTAATCTATGGCCAAATTTGTATGACTGTATGGGATTACACTTTTGTCTTTACAAAAGTGTAAACCTACAGTGTAAAACCCTTGAATAATTAATACTTTCATAATAACAAAGGAAGTTGTTGCAACACTATACTGTATACATCACACAACGCGTGTTAAAACTCCCTCTGGGAACAATTTCTGACATTACCTTTCGGAGGAAGATTACTGAGTGCATCATGTAACACAAGGCAAACCTGTGTTACGCAGCAGTCAAGCAGTGCCATCCGAGCATACTGAGATTCCCATTCCCATCAATCTACATCTCATATTTAACCTGACCGCACTAATTTACAGGAATTTAAACAAGGAAAATAGTTCTTGCATTTTTCATCTGGGATATTGTTTTGTGTGTGTGTGTGACAACAAACAGCACTTACAGGCATGTTAGAGAGGGAGATTTTTCCACTCTGGAGTTGTTTTAGAAAACTTGTCAGACAGCGAACCACTGGGCCTGAACTAGTCCACATACGATCATTGCACATTACGGATCTCTGCTGTTAACAGAGTCTGTCACGGAAGCCAAACACTGCAGATGCAGTGAATGAAATGAACAGGCCCTGGTTGAGATAACCCTCCCTATACTGTCAGCATTATGTACAACAAATACCCATTCAGATCTCTAATTGCATCCAAATCAGCTGTGGATCTTTGCGGTAAAAAATAAAAAAATGCACCGTGGCACTGTGGGATTCTGTGGTAGAAGTGTTTATAACCGCAAGTTGCTTTAAAAGTATGTATACACCTACTGCATTTTTCATCTTCCTCAAACTGTAATGGGACTGAACAGACGTTTGTGTTTGGGAGCCATCTGAATTAATTACGATCACAATCTATAATTGAGAGGCAACTGCATGAAAAATCGCTGTACATCAGATTTCATTTTAGCGACAAAGCATTTCAGAGCAGAGGGTGACTTTTTTATGTTCTAGCTTATGTCTGGGTGGTGCAGTGCTTGATTCTGTGACTCTGTGAGTTTGTTGAAATGATTTAGTTTGTAGCAGGCCTTGTCCGGGGATTTGCTGTCCAAAGGTGTTGGGTCTGAAATTTGAGTAGTATTAGAGAGTGTTCCATTCTCTTTTGTTCTGTTTGGCTTAGCAATTACTGTATGTGACTGTCTTGACATTTATTTTGATGAAAGTGGTACTCGTTAAGGATTACGTTAATGGAAATAGCCTGGGAAATGTGTCTGTTTTTAAAGATTGGTGAACATTTTGAAGACAAATAAAATCAGTTATTTCTGTTGTTGTGTAAATCTAGCAGTGTAATCATGTAATTGGATTATAATCCTCAATTAACTAAATGGATCCTGTGTATCCAAACCTCAGTTGTTCTCCATCTGTTATGAGCTGCCTTAATAATAATATACAATTCAGGTTTATCTGTGCTCGCATGAGAGGGATGTGTTTACTTAATTCCAAAAGAGACAATAAGCGAAGTTTGAGAAGCAGTGCTCTGTTGTTCCACTAAACAGCCCGTCAAGCACCTCATCAACAGATGGGGTTCTTTGTTCTATTGATCTCTGATGCTTTTTACATTTAGATTTACAGAATTTAGCAGATGATACACAAGTTATTGTAAGAAAACAACTTTCTGTTAGGATAATGACAGCAGCTAGCTGTATTGCTAGCTATATACTGTATGTACTGTTATATTAGCTATGCATTTGACAATATATATGAATGTCATATAAATTAATTCCCACAAAGTATTACTAAATACTAACGAAATGCTTAATAATTATAAATTTATGCCCTAAGAGAGAAACATAGGGAGGGATAGAAGACAATGGAGTATTTTAGAGAACTTGTATTAGTGGAAGTGTTATGGCGAACATACGATATGGCTGAGGTACTACGGTAGATTCTGAAGAGGTGGGTTTTAAGTCTCTTGTGAAAACACGTACTGTACAAAACCTGAGGCGGGATTTGACTGCATATAAACAGTACAAGCTTCCTGTACTGTAATGCATACATTCTAATTTGATCTACAATAAGTTGGCAGTTATATATCCTTCGGTTTGTTGGTACAGCACTTTTCTAAACATACCATAATTATATTGCCGATGCTTTTGTTGTTTATTCAGTTACACTGTGTAGCAAATAATGGTTGGCATTCTGGCAAGTACTGTATATTAAGGCCCTGTGTCAACCAAAGTGTTTCTTTCTCACGCCAGCATTATTTTTCAATTCATTCCATCGGGAGAGCAGCTTTTTCCAGAGTTCCTAAAAAGCCAGCAGCGCAGTTTTTTAGGAGCGCAGTACGTTTTTTTTTAAGTTGGAAAATGTTCATCTTTGGGTGAAATGTCGGGTAAACAGTGACAGTAATTGGCCCATTATTGTCACTGTTTACCCGAACATCCAATCGCAGCGGGAGAAGGGACGGGACAAATACAACTACTTGCACAAAATGACAACAACAATGGAGAAGTTGATATAGAATACAAGATGACATTCCCTAGCTACTAAAATACTGACATGAAAAATAATGTATCGAATAGGCTTACATTCAAAATAGTAGTATTGGTTGATAACACAAACTAGCCTGTCTACTTGCAACATAGAATTTCCACGGATATTCCATATCATAGTATCCAAAGAGCCCCAGCTGAAAAAAAACGCTGCGCTTCCAAAAGTTCTGCCAGTTTTGCATCTTCAGCAGAGCGCCTGGCATTTTCAGCTGACTAAAAACACTTTGGACACGGGGCCTAAAAGGCAGTAAGCAAGCCCAGTCACAGGGTCAATACCCATGGTTAGCCCCTGGTGGATTTATCTGTTTACTTAGCATCGGCTATTGTCGTTGGTCATTGATAGTGTAGTCGTCTTATTTGCTACTTGCCTTTTTGTAGATCGGAAACATAATTAAAAAGATTTACCTCATAGATAGATTTACCTCTATACTAAGATTATTAAGAGCTCCTTGAGATAATAATTATTTTACCACACATACACACATACACACACACACACACACACAAATACACACACACACATTTTGCCACTGCTTGTTATTGAATGAGTCCCGAATGTTTATCATAATGAAACTGACCTTGTTACAATTTACTACGATACAGTTTGTTGGGTACAGAATGTCCAAATAATAAAATCTGATCCAATAATCCGACAGGGCACAAATGGTCACAGGAATCAACAGAACATAAGAAGAAATACACTTGAGTTAGACATGCACGTCAAGACATGCACATCAACTGATTTGTGAGTCGATCCAGAGAAGGTATAGGCCCATAAATGTTTAATTTATTGTTGTCCAAAAATATCATACATTTTCACTCTGGAGAGAATATACATTTTGTGCTCAACATGTTTTTGACTTGTGAAATCTTTTCCACTGTAAGCAAGGAGCACCTAACATATTGATTTCATGAGCATCAATGGTCTTTACTCTCCTTCCATAAGGTGAAGTATTTGCGCTCATAAGAGTCCAAAAGAGAAGGCAGGCTAGCACAAAATTGATAGGTCCTCATTTTAAGATGTGATACAGATACTGTACTGTATATCCACTGATAAGGTAAGTCTTAGATGTATCTTATCCATGTTATGCCATGTAGTGATATGAAATGAATGTAGTGATAAAAAACATTTAATAGTGTTATAAGCGCTGCTGGAAAACTAATGTTGATATTTTAACAATATAATCAAAACAAATATCCATAACCACCCCCCCTCCCCCCCAAACATTGAACATGCATTACCAAGGTTGTAGGTAGGTAACTTTTTATCTTTCACAAAGTACATTTTAATGTTTCTTCATTGATCTCAAATGGTTGAAAACATTGCTAACATGCCTAAACATTAAACCCATAGAGGCATCCTTTACCACATACAGTACGACAACCCAAGTGCACATTATGATAATTGAATGCAACAATCTTGTCTGTATGACAGTGGCCTTAATATAATAATCCATCAATCAACTGTAGTTCTTCAAGCATCCTTTATAGCCAATAAACTATGCTGCAGTCACTAGCTTTAGCCATCACACTGAAACATGGTTCTCATATAGCAGTGTCTCAGCCCCACTTTTCTCTGTTTGAGAAAGATTGAAGGGAAATGAATATTTCAGCAGCGGTGCGAGTTTAAAGCACAAGTAGAGCTTCAAACTACTACTTGCTCCCACTTACAGCCATTCAGTTTACAAGCAGCATTTGTATTTATCGCCAGGCCTTGGATGGTTAGAAGCAATCAAAAGCTAACACTGGCTGAGAAATACAAGGTTCAGGTTGACTTGTCAAGAAAAACTGAGGTGAAGTGCTGACATGCCAACGTCTTAGCAGATAACGCTTAAATCATTTTCCTCCAAAACTTCACTCGTAAGGGTTCAAAGAGATATAGCCATAATACAAATTTTTGGAGTAAGTAGTGGTGTTTGAAGTTATTTTATGGGATTTTGCTGTAAGGCCCAGAATTGATTTGCAGAAGGGATAAAAGGGAGATACTTTATCTTCGGAGCTTTGTCGGAAAAAGCTTAGCATCCATTGGTAGTTCCGCCAATATGCCTGCGGGGCATGGAGGTAGGGTGAAAGGGGGGTTGCTGGCACTGACATTATATACCAGAATGAATTGTGCTGAGTTTACACCTCCTGCTGCTTACGCTCTGCTCTTTCATAATCTTTCATGAACCATACAATGTTTTATTTAATGTCCTGGGTCAGAGAGAAACTTGAGAAAAAACATATTAATAATGAAACGCATACCGGGCAGGGGAGAGGAGGCAAAAAAATAAAAAAATAAAAACTTGGTTTGAGGCTCCTCAGCAAACAGGTCAGGAGGACCTTTTGAAGTCTAGTGCTTCAGTGCAGTCAATAGTTTAAGAACTTGTGTTATTTCTGAATGTAAGGCTGGCTTGGACTTCTTCCTCCCTGAAAATGCCAAATATCTCCTCGTTGCTGCCCAGTGTCTCAGTTTGGTCCTTGAAAAGCTATTCAAGCAGCTAAGGGGGGGAAAAAATAGGTATTCCGGTTCATACTACAGTGAGAACAGCTCATGGTTGTGTTATCTTGCTTGCAGATATGTGGACTGGTTTGTTGGCTACTATATTGTTTCACAATACTATACTGTATAGTGAAACAAATGTGTTTTTAGGAAATGCTACTCAGTTCCAAATAGACATTTCAACAGCCGAAAACAATAACACACCCACTTCAGTCTACGTCAGACCTGGGAAGTGCCTGTAGCGAAGCCACAATAGTGGTTTCACATTAGCAGGCTAGATATTGCCACCCAATATCTCAAGCACGTATTTCTTGAGACAAGGTAAAATGTATACAGTTGTAGTATAGAAGCTGAATGAAAACATTCAGATTATATGATTGCTGTTTTTACTGATTGTTCTTAGATGTGGTGTCAGGGAGGCTGAAGAAAGCCACCACTCCCTTCAATGCCATATACTGTGGGGTGCTCCCTCAGAAGCCCTGCTTTACGCATTGCCAAGGCTGGGATAGTGTTGTGTGGCGCGGTCTGTACCACCTTGTGTTTGTGTTCCCATTTACAGAGCCAGGGCTGTGTAGAAACATGCACACAGAACCGACAGCTATAGGGGACCATGGGGAAACACTCGCTGAATTTGACCAAAGCAGCTATTGTTGCTGTCGCAAGACTCTGAGTAAATATCATTGCTATTCACAGTAAAGGGAATAATCATACAATATGCCATGTTCTTTATTCTTTTGGACCCTGGCCATTTGAGTAGAGGTGTAGGGACAGTCACAGCTCTTCTCTCACTTCTTATTGGTCTTAATTGCCCGATAGACCATTATCACAGTGACCTGGAAGTGCTACCAAAGAGGGTTACACTTTCTTCCTGTCCTGTTTAGTTGAATTCCAGGTTCACATAGGTGTTCTGGATTAATGTGGCTTAATAGACTTATTCTCAGGTGTGGGAATACGCAAAGTTCGCTTTGTAACTTCGAGCCGACAGTCTAATAAGCCAAATGAACGCAGAGGTCGTGCGAGCTTATTTTAAAAGGCTGTGTGTGAATTTCTTTTCTCTTCGCAGCCCAGACAGGAAGAAAGTGTACGCCTCTTCGGTAGCACTTCCGGGTTACTATGGTAAAGGTCTGTTGCCTGTAAAGGTCTGTTGGCATCATTATTGCAACTGGAGTCGACCTCACCTGGTGCCTCTCCGTGGTGGTCGCCTGAGTGGGGAAGAAACAGCTTTGAAGATCTGGCAGATGCTACGGTGTCTCAAGAGGGATAAAGAAGCTTGTTGTGTGATGTATACACAGACACAAGCCACATGCATATACCCACTTGCATGTACAGTATCATCTGAATTCCCTGTATCTCTCTAGGACATTTCAGGGCGATCAGATGAAGAGGCTCAATGTCAGAAGAGTCTTAGGCACCTTCAGAGGAAGGTCCAGGGGCAGGTGTGACTTATTTATGACCCTCCCGATGCTCTCTGTGCTGTATGGTGTCTCTGTGTTGGCTCCCAGCTCAGCTCTGCCGCCTTTCATATTGTACAGCTCCCCCGTCCTGTTTAAAAAGTAAACAGTAGATTGCGTCGCTGCTAATAATTTATGGGCAGGGGGAGAGAAAGGTGTTTATGTGGGGAAATGAGATGCCATTAACACCTGCTCTACTATGAAAATGCCCCCCCCACACACACACACACACACACACGCACAAGTATAGTGCGTTGCTTAAAAAGAGAATGCAGTGGAAATTATGTGGACAAATAAGATAAAACAAAACATGACTTTTAAAATTATGCTTATCATTGATACCATGCTATCATCCTTAAGAACTTTAATAATGTCATATTGTAATGTTAATTTTAAGCTTGGCATTGTTCATAACACTGTCCAACTGTGTACAAGATTTAGCATGACAGACATTACTTACTATACTGTAAAGCAGGAATACATTTACAAAGCTAATGCTGCATAAAACATTTCATCCATTTGCATCTTTCACGATCCCACTCTAAGCCATTTTTCTAAAGCCTTATTTTAATCGTCCATGCTTAAATGTTAATTGCATGCCTCCTCCAAACACACTTTTTCCTTTGTCAGGGGCTTTTTGTAAGAAAAATATGTTACTAATGGCTTATGAATTAATAAGTAGCAAAACTGAATATGATTTTTATGCAAGGTGATTCTGAAAAGCCTGAGAGCGTCTGAATTTTATTCAGATTTCAGCATTTTCTGGATGAGTGGATTCCTTTTTTGCCATGGCCTATAATGCATCCTTTCCCATTGTCTCTCAGTCAGCACTGATTTAGCCCCTTGGATGATCTCGGTGTAATTTACTTACCCAAGCCGATCCATTAATTTTCTACTATTGTGAAAAGATGATTCGTGTTTTGGAGGCAGTCTCTATTATTTATTTAGCTTCACAGCGGGGAAACATGAGACTCTGGCTAATGGAATATGAAGTCACAGGCCTCTTTGCCATTCTGACATTTAACTACAGAGGCGGCACATGTGTTAATGTGTCCTCCCCAAGCACCTTAATTCGACTTGAAATTCCTAATGGAACTTGTTATGTGTGGTGGGGTCTTCGGAGACACTTGGCGGGGAGGGTGGGTGGAAGGGAAAGGGGAATGGGGGGGGGGGGGGGGGGACTAACTTAACACATAAATTCACTTGTCTCAGTCTTGGCTGTGCATCTACCAACTTAACTGCTCCACTGATTGTACTGTACGTATGGGGGGAAGTGACAGGCGAGAGTAACATTTGCAGTGTCGTTGCCCTCCGCCCGCCCTGCTGTTGGGTTGTCCATTGTACCGCTGGCTACAATGGCTGCGTTTTCATGCGCACAATGTTCCCGTTTTTGCCCTTATTCCGAAAATGACAATATTCCTACTACGCTGTTTACATGTCTACTTAAAATGAGTATTCCACTAACATATTCCGATTTATACGTCCTAAAGATATGCCTTTTAAATAACTTACTCACCCCACAGAGGAATTTCACTTCTTTTCAAACTAATAATTTCAGTAATGTTCTAAAATATATTGAAATGGAATGGCTGGACCTGCTTGTCCTATTTTGCTTATTTGCAACAAAATAACATAGTTATCTGCCATACATCAGTTTTACAGTGCTGAGATCCAATGCCGTAAAATGCAGTAAAAACTCCACTTGAAACGCCTATTCCGAGTCTGCTGTATACATGCTCCTACATGTATACCTGCTGTATACATGCTCTGGGAGGTGTGTTGTGGATTGGGTTATTTGGTGCTTCTGTGGTGTCGTCTCCGGGGTGCCGCTTATGGTGGTGGCATGGTGGTGCCTGGTTGGTGGGCTAGATCGTGGGTGGGTGTGTGCCCTGGCCTGCAGTGCCTGGGGGTTTAGCTGGGGGGAGCTGGTCAATTTAGTCACCTGCGTTGTGTCTGTGTTCAGTAATACGCCCCTTGGGGGTCTGGGGTATGTTGGTTTGTGGGCTCATTCCTTCAGTGTCTTCAGTTTTGGTTGGTGAGCGGGTCCAGGGTCCCCGGTTTTTTAATGTTCCGTAGATGGTGGGAATGGGACTCTGAATGTTTGGGCTTGATTTTCTGTTTTCCCTGGTGCTTGTTTGTGATTGGAGGGTTAGGATGATGGGTGTTACATAGAGTGGTGGTATTACTTTTTTTATATATTGTATTTTTTTTAATGATTTTGTAGTGTGGAGCACTTTGTGTTAGATGTATTTGTATGAAAAGTGCTATATAAATAAAGATTGATTGATAAAACCTAAATAATATTGGCATATCCCACATCTTAATCGGAAAATGCTACTTTTCGAAAAATTCCTAATTGGGAATATCCAAACAGGATGGTGTTTACATGACAGCTATACAATTATGAATATTTCCGTTGTCGGAATAGTAGTTTAATACTAATGTGTATGTAGACGTGGACAGTGAATAAAAAAAAGACTTTTTGGCAGTATTAATGCAAGTTACGTTCTTTAAAAAAATCAAATATAAACATTTGCCAACAACAAATTGCTGATCTGTCGAAATGCTCATTGTTTGATGCTTGGGCTGTGAATCAGAGCGTAGACATTCAGTTGTTATTAGAATTAATGACAGGGTCTTGTAAGTACAGTATGAGTAATATGTGATGAAGTGGCATGACTCTTAGCCTCTTTCCAATTTCAGCCACTGTTAGTTTGTTATTGTCTACATCTAGCGGTTACAGGCTCTGACTTCTGATGGCAACCCATTCAAACACCAGCACCTGGCACATTGGTGGGCCCTTCTGGTCTTGAAATGGAACTGCATTTACAGATAACTTTTATTGCCTATTTACTGTGTGTGTATACGGTATATATATATATATATATATATATATATATATATATTACAATCTTTTGCTATTACTTAAACCATGTTACACATTTGGGCCACTATATTTCCAACCAGAGACAATTATTAGCAAACCTGAGGCATCTCATGTTATGCTGTCTCAGTGTGGTATGGAGAAGATCAATTCTAATACTATTGGCAATTATAAGTTAATATATGACCGTTAAAGTTATCCGCACCTTTAACTTGATTGTCACAGATATTGTAATAATATAATATTAGCCCATTTGAAGATAAAAAAAAAGTCTCATTTAATTAAAGGCCATGCTTAAAACAAACCATATGAAAACTGATCTCTTATGAAAGATGTGACAGGACAGAACTGAGTGACACAGTTGTAATCTCAGTGTGAACAGCGCGGGTCTATGGGTAATTACAGAGATGGCGAGGTAAGGACATGACTATTAGCGGGTTAATTAGGCAATAATGAAAAAGATACCTCAGGTTACTGTGGGCTTTAGCGCAGTATGATTTGCACGCAACGCCATGAGGTGGGTGTTAAAATTAATCCTGGCACGTTAATAGAGAACGGCGTACCTTCCAGTCCATTATTGCCAAAAGACTTCACCTGCTTCTGCATGTCCACAAATGGGGAAATTCAGAATAGATTTTATTTGGTGACTGTCCACTCGGATTAGTTTGATGAAGCTTACAAGGCTTTTAGAGTAGGGGGGGGGGATATATGCGAATTGAGTAGGGTGCCTCATATAATTTATGGATCCTCTTATTAGAAAGATTGGAGTGTTTCGTTTAATGAGTAATTCATTCTGTGCTACATTCTGACCCACTTTGACATATCTACCGTAAAGCGTTTGTTTAATGGTGTGCGTCTCTTCGCCGCATAGAGTAACGGGTTCACAAACCAAAATGATTTATCTGAAATTACCGCCGCATCCCAGTCGGCATGTGATGTCATCGTCGTCTTTTGATGAGACAGTGGCTTGTCGCGTGTCGTTGGGAATCATTGTGCGCTATAATCAATATCTGTCTCAGAGCAGCTCCTGCCTGCCTGCTTGGTCACAGAGTGTCCCACGGATGTACCAGGGGTCAAAGGATGAACAGTGTCAAAGGTCAATGTCCAGTGTTATCCTCCTTAGGGTAGACTGACAGCTCTGTCCACCCCCTCTAATTGACTTACTAATGTTGTGTCACTTTACTTGTCAACTGACCCAGAGCATTAGGTATGGCTGGTAAAGTCAATATGACTTTATTAGTGGCTGGGTCTACATTGACAGGTCCTACTTGCACTTTTGACCTCAATTTACTATGATCTACTGTCCAGAGAGTTCTCCTATGTCTTTCTTCCTTTCTCCCTTCTGTTATTATCCCGCCTCTCAATGATCAAGTCGCCGTCAGACTCCAAATCCCGGAAGAGCACAGGCGGCCAGGAAATTCAACACTGTTGCTTCCTTATTCGGAGTCTATCAGTAAACCTGGCTAATCCACAAATCCAACCTCGGATTTGAGCCCCTAAATCTGAGGGAAAAGTAATTGGGTTGTTGCTAATAATTGGATTTTCTGCTGCTTTGTCAGACAAATGTCACAACCAGTGTCCAGGCAGGAAAAAAAGGTGGGACCCCTTTTAAAGCATTTATTTATAGGTCCAGGAAAGCCTCCGGTTTACAGCTATAAAATGATTAACATTTTTAATCTGCTTTCAGACTCGGACATGGTTAAGATTTTCTTTCTAAAAGCTTGGTAATTTTGCCTAATTGTGTTGTAATTCCCCATTAGAGAGACTTGAACCTATAAAAACAGTGACATGAGAGGAAATTGTTGAAACATGCAGTAATAGTTCCTAGGCTAATGTATTGATTTTCCAATATATCTTGATTATTATTATTATTATTTGTGTTGTTGTTTAACAAAAATGATTAGTGACTGCATTAATAACTGTTATTAATATAAGCTTGACCAAGAATTGTTGAGTATACCTGTAGACATTTTAAATATAATTCTACAGCTTACACACGTATGATGTGCACTGCTGACACAACAAGGTGTGTGTTTAAAACCCGAGGCTGGCAGAAGGGTGAAAAGGTCAAAAAAAAAAAAATACATAAAGTAATAATTAATAAAGAAATAAATACACACAGTAATGACAATAAAAATAACCATACAATCATACACAATCAGATGGCGTCGCCTAGTGGTTCAAGATTATATTTTAAGGGCATCATGAGGGATATATATACTCTGTGTGTGTGTATGTGTGTGTGTGTGTGTGTATATATATAAATATTGTAATATATATTCTAATAGTATTATGATTGACTTGACATACTAAGCATAACACTGCTTGTTTTTTTAACTGGCACATTCTTAATAGTCTCTTCTTTATTTCAGTAGACCTACATATAATTAGATACATATATATATATATATATATATATATATAAAATACTTTGAAATGAAAAATGTAGTATGTACTTACTGGACTATACATTACATTTCATTATGAGAGGTTTTTCATAAATGTCGGTAGTATGAAGGTGCCATTGTGCTGTTGTCGTTATGCATGTTGTGGTTTGTCCAAAGGGAAAGCTCGCCCTGTTCATGAAGGAGGTTTTATTCTGGGGCTGTTGAAAAAGTTTACACGAAGCCAGGCCAACTACGGAAATGAGCAGTCTGTCTCATGGTGTGTCCGTGGATTGTCAAGAGGGACAGCAAGGTTCCCTGTCGTGACTTTGAGACCCAGGCATAGATTACTGGAGGAACCCAACTTTAGACGGCTTTAAAGGAATTATAAAGCACACCACTAGGCCTAGAGAAGGGCTGGATCTGTAGTGGAGCTATTGAAAAGGCCAGTTTACCACAGCATATGGTATGACAACGTAAAATATTCATAAGTTTCATTGCACATGCATTGTCAATGGACTGCCTGTATGGAGGACACTTACAGGCATCAAGATCTCAGTCGATTTTCTGATGAAACTATGAGGGTTCATATTCATAGGAAAAATAAAATAGTACATGTTCCATCAATTTACAAGCAACTGCAAAATTTGACAAAGGTTTAATTCCTTTCACAAATTGCGTGAATGTTGAAAACATGTCAAAGGAAGCAACAGGCCCCATCCGTCAGTAGGTGAGAAAGAGGAATGACTCAGGCAGGCAGTCTGCGCCCCATCATTTTATATATTATTGCACACTAAAGGTCAAAGCTAAGAATCTTCATGGAGCGACTGCAATTATGTATCATTGCCGTAAGTGCCGGAACAAAGAACTTCGAGAGCATAGACCTTTTTCTGAGTCATTTTCAGAACACTCTAATTCTGTAATGTAAAATAAGGGCAAATTAGAAACACTTGACGGCCATGCAGGTAATGGAAAAAAACATCTTGTGGATGATAGTGTGAAATTATTGTAGTACTGAAATGGAATGAGTAGACACCCAACCCAGTTAGCAGTGTCCTCTGTAATGGCGTCGGGTTTCTTTAAGGGATAAATAAATGTATTTCGATTGCGACCTTTCTTATAGTAAACTGTACAAATTAATGCATCTTTAACATTCTCCCAGTAACACCTTGTTAGACAGAATGTACATGCTGCTGCATGTTCACTAATTTAGGTCGACCTTTTTGGGAGATACGTATGAACCTGCAAAGTAGAATCTTCTGAACCCTGCAGGTCAGACTCCACTACACTGGGTTCTACAGTACATCAACTTCAACATGGCTTCTAAGGTGTTTTCTATAAAGAAGAGACATTTTGAAATACCTTGCCTCTAAGCAGACTAACAGAAAATAAGGCGGTACAGTACAATGCAATAAACACAACAGAACTTCAGCTTGTAACAACAACAAAGTACATTTCAATACAACAGTTATCAACACAGTGTTTGAACACTTAATTTAAAGATTTAATATAATTAACGATAGTGGAGAAATTGCGTTTAATTTCAGAGCAAGCAGAAACGGCCAAATCAGCGAGACTTTGTCACCCCCCAATTGTCCACTCAAGATCCCACTTTCGTCTTCATTCCTCCGAAGGTTGCATTTTTGCTGTGGCCACAAATAAACCAGTGTTCACTCCCTTTCATCTGTGTCACAAAATAATTAAAGAGGGAGAACTCAATTGTGTACAAGCGGATTCTTCTGTTCGGTAAGCCACCTTCATCTAAGAAAAGCCCTTTTTCTTCTTAATATGTTCTGCTCTGTTTAAGACTTAGATCAAATAGTGTCTCATAGCGCTGGAGTAATTAGATTTCACTATGTAAATGGGCTTTACAGCAAAAGCACTGACTGTGAGATATTATGCTCACGTTTGTTCACGGCACTGCTGCCCCCCTTAGGTCATTTGTGTATATGAATCACTTGGTGTTGCATTGAAACACTTGTATCAGAAGATCTGCTGCTGAAACAGTACAGTGGTCTATTGCTCAATTATTAATTTTAATATGCCCTTGCTGAAAAGTTACTTTGTGTTTAGTGCTTTTTATTTTCTTTAAAACAAAGAAAGCAAATTAGATGTATAATTAGAATTTCTGTTGTCTTGTATCACCATAATTGGTCAACCATAATAACCAAATAAACACATGGGTGCCAAAATATAACATCTTTTTGATCTGTTCTCAGTTTCTCAAGTAAAACATTGCAAAGGTACTATTAATATTATTTTTCTTTTTAATTTTCATCGTTAGCAGTTTTAGATGGAAAGTAATTTTTCCAGCCAGGCCCCGTTAGATCTCGTAACATGACGAACTGGGCTCACCTGAGGAGATGATGTGTACCGGTCCTTAAATAGCTGCTTTAAAGGGATAAATAACCAAACCTTACTTTAAAACTCTTCACATTTTTAAATGCAGGCAATTTGTGAATGTTTAGCTCTCAATTTGCCCACGTCACTTTGCGTATAATTGAGATGTGAAACACCGTTTAGTTATGCCTTTGCAGTTATTATTCAAATGCAAACCACGTCTCCAGTGAGTGTGCCTGCTTCGCTTGCAAGGCAGAGACAGCAGCTATTGTCTTGAGGAGACAAAGGGGGTAGTGACATCACTAATGTTTGGGGGAAAAATAAACAGCAGGCTCCTATTATGTGGTACAGTTTATGCCTGGAAAGGGGACCATATGTTAAGCTGTGGGCTATGCTGCTCAGAGTAGCCACAGATTTGGGATCACTGACAGGTCTCCTTTCCCTCAGCCTTGTCAAACCACTGTTGTAAAACAATTAGGGCCCTATTAACATATATTTTATTAATTGCCGTATCAGTGCTGAAACGCACAGACATGTAAAATGCCCTGGCCTGACAGAATTAGGAGAGCGTAGTATGGCAGCGTTCTCACAGATAGTGACAGCTGAAGGAATCAGGTCAGATTATATGAGCATGGACAAGCCAACAGATTTGTTTGCTATTGATAGCACCAATCAATCAAATGAGTTGTCTTTCGCACGTGGAACGGCTGATCAGATTAGCAGGGATGTTGTTTTGTAATTTAAATCATAATTAATGCACGGAAGGCTCTTTCAAAAGAATAGGCTCTTGCTTTTTATTTTTTCTCTTTTTTCCTGATGTGCAGTGGCTGTTTCACAATTACCGTCTCACAGCTTTCCATTTCCTCTGGAGTAATTGGGCTGCCCTGTTAGATTATCCGGTCTAAATTGCAATACTAATTATAAAGCCTAACAGTTGTGTCGCATCAATAGTCTATTAGGATTAATTAAGATAGGAAGTGACAGCTGACGATTAGGCACATCAGTTGCAGTTCAACAATGTAGAGGTCAATGATCAAACTCTTTTCTATCACAATTATATCATAAGTCCCTCTATAATTCTCCACAAAAATTTAAATGTGCCTGTTAGACTAATAAAGGCAGCGTAATTTTGTCAGAATGCATATCACCACTTCATTGTATTGGAGTTTGCATGTTTCACAATGGCCTATTCTCATTTCTTAGGTAGGACAAATGATTTCATAATTGATTATGCTTCTAATTACAAAGCATACAATTAGTGGAAGTTATTGATAGTTCAGCATGTGCCTTTTAACCCTGGAGCTGTCCGTCTACTCCCAGAGGAGATGTGTGTCCTTCTATGTTAATGATGGAAACGACTTTTAGATAACAAGGGTGTCCCACGCAATCAGCTGTGTTCACACGGTGACCTGGACAGTCTGTCTCTTGGCCTCTGTCTGTATATGCCAGCAGTATCCTAATTAGAATAAAGGTTCTGTTTTCCCCAGCCTTTCATTCAGTGGGCTACAACAAGGAATTCAATATATTACCTTGAAATATTCAGGGTGCATTTCAGTTTATTTTGTTTTTACATGCTACTGTAAAGTAACATTTTATGTTATTAAACAAACATTTTACATGTTTTTTAGTGTGCCTGTCAAAAGTGTGCCTGTCAAATTGCTTTGACAGGCACACTTGGAAGTACAGAATACTATTTAGGTGTGTACTTTAGGAATTATCACTTTCTTAATGACACCCTTGTGCAATGTGAAATAAGGATAAAGAAGCAATAAAAGTTAATTAGTTGTCATTACGGTTTATTGCATTAATGCAGTATTAATAGCTTAGGGAAATGGGACATGTACTGTAGGAAATATTGCTATTTTCTCTAATAAAAAAAGTAAGTCATATAGGTTAAACATTTAACTCCACATTATCATATTGTTATGTAATAATTTCATCTAATTCTTTGGTGGTAGACTAATATATGTTGTACGGTACATTGTGTACAAGTTGTAGAAAGTGCTAGGTCTGTGTTCAGTTCAGTCCTTCGTACTCTAAAAGGCAGGAATGCTAGAGGGCATACTTACCCTTGAGTTCCCAGAGGAGCAATGTTATTATTGGTAATAAAAAGCGATAAATACAGTGTGGTGCTAGCTTATGCCTCTATAGAGGGCCTGCTCTGAGTGTAGGCACCATTGAGAGTCAGATACATTTTTGACTTTTGCCTCGAAATGCTGGTTAAGGGCATCACAGATTTGAGAGCACACAAAAGTAGCGAACCATCTGTTCTTCTAATAATTGAAATAGTTAAATATTTAGGGGGATGGGGGGGGCTAGAGTTGGGAGCCATACTAAACTACTGTCAAGACAAATATTTCCAGCAGAGTCCACTCAGATAATGGAATAAGAAAATATATAAGCATCTACTAAAAGTGCTTCTTCTCCTTCTCAGTCCACAGGGCATCTGGTTTCTTTTTTTTTCTTTTCTCTTGGCTTATCTAGCACAAAGAGTGCATTGTTAGCAGGGCCATTACCAGCAGTTTTCACCGCACCGGACAACCTATGGCTCAAGGGAGAGGAACTATAGACTGCAGGGGTGGGGTGGGTTGTGGGTGGAGTGGGGAGAAATGCGATGGTTCATCAGGCCCATCTCATCTGACCTCTCCCGGTTCGGGGGAGGGGGGGGGGGGGGGGGGACACTACTGCTGAATAGACAGATTTTCCAAATGCTTTGAATTCTGTTCTGCGGACGCGCAGAGAGGACGGAGGCGAGATGCGCAAAGAAATGGGTTTGGCCTATAAACTGTAAGTGGTGCGATGCCCATTTCTTCAAGGATGGCATTAGGGGATGGGTCTTTATTGATGGCTGCACAGAAATGGGGGGCCGGGTGTGTGTGTGTGTGTCGGGGGGGGGGGGGGCGGTGACCACAATTAGGCATCATTCGAAGGGCCGGGAGATGGCAGGTTGAGATTTAACCTGCAGCTCCTACAAGTCATAATTTATAGGAAATAAGAGGACTATTGAATGCATTTTCTTCTGTTTAAATATTATTTATTCATCTGTTTGTATTTCATCAATGGTAATCATGCCCCCTTTTATAGCAGATGTTTTACTTATTACATCCCCGTTTTCATCCCTACACATTTTTTTAACATTAGAGCTAAATCTCTGCAGCTGGAATCTCACGGTTGACTTAGCAAGAACCTATGAAATATTGAAACCTTCAGAGCCACTGGCGGGCAGGTTGAGGGGAGTTCATGTCCAAAGCCAAGCCTCAGATTCTTAGACATCCCAATAGGACTGTACTACAGAAAAAAGCACTAATAAAAATTTCATTGAAATGAGACGGGGATATTGCTGGCATTCTCCCCAGCATCAGTATGAAATCTTAATCTGAGTTAATGGAAGAGATATGAAGGCCTTGCTCAATTCAAACACAAGCAGTGCATAATTTATAAATTATTGTCAGAAAAGTGATTCCACTCTGAGATTTGCTCTCCTCGAGATGGAAGCGAACTCAGCGAGACAATGAGAAACACGGCATGTTTGACCTTTTAATACTGAGAGATTTGACAGTGGAGCTGTCTGTACGATCAGGTAAACTGGTCATTTCTCCCCGACCCAAGAAAAAATGTCTACAGAAGCACTGTATCAACGGAGACTTTTTCAATCTTGCCAGAGACCTGGATGAGTAAATAAAACAGACTCCGGAGGACGCAGTGAGAGATTCTCATGTCCTGGAGGTTGACAGTTGCTAAAAGCTCCATAGCGTCTCAAACGGAACCGTTTCAATGATGTAGAAAGGGAGAGGACTCCTTAAAAATCCTGTTCTCCTTTCTCCTTCATTCCCTTCCTTCCTCCAATCACAGACGGTGCGTTAGCATGGCGCAGCCAGTGCTTAATTTGCAGTGACAGCTTCGTCTTCCTACCGCACGTGGAGCGTAACAGAAACGGTGTCCCGCGCTGGAAAACATTCTTCGCTAATGTAGCCGCAGCGTGTCCAGCACAGGGCCGGGGGTTGTTTCTACCACGTAACATGGCAGGGAACAGGTCCTGATTAGCATTAGCACATGTATCTCGCCCCCTCCTCCTCCCCGAAGAGAGGTCGTTTCATTCATCATGACTAGCGCAGCGTAGCTTCACGGGCTAGCCTAGCATTACAGGCTAGCCTAGCATGAGCCAAATTCACACGTCTGGCTTTTGCTATCCCAACACCCATTTGCATTTGTGTGTTAATAATCATCCATAATTTACCGCAAATTAATCCTTGAGGTATCTTTGGATTTTGTGTGTTGCATTTAAAAAGAATTTACTTGGATAATCTTGCACAGATGTTTCACTCTAGCCAAGCCTTGTTGCTGCTATTTTCTGTCAGCCATTATACTGTACACACCAAAGGGTCTGTGTCACTAAAAGGTAAAAGCGTAGTTGTGGAAAGGACATGTAACTAAGGACATGGATTACATCGAGATGCTCCTAGACCTGACAGATAAAGAAAGGCGTGCATGGATGCATTGCCTTATTCAAGGTGATAAAAGCATAAAAAGGAGATATAAATGTTAGATAAGGTGCTGAGATAAAGGCTGTGCTACGAACCTATTTAGGACGTTGCTGCCAAAGTCTTAAATGCGGGTAAAAGGATGCAGATTAAGGTATTCCTGAAAAATGCTTTTTATTTGTGTGCATGCGCCTACTTTTAACAGAAGTTGACGCTCTAAAAGCCTTGCGGGAGCAGGAAGCTAAGCAACATGGGTATTGTATGCACTGAACCAGCATTTGGCGGACAGGTGTAAGAAACAGAGTTTTTGCATTTAAACAGGGTCATTATCCACCAATCCATGGCCTATATTTTATATAAAATCACGGCATTTGCTTAAAGCTACAATATCAAAATGTGTCTGCTACTATTTACCACTAACTTCCTGTAGGTGTCACAAGAATGACCTAAACTGAAATGAACAGATTGTAGCTTTAATGTGCATGCTTTTTGGTTTAGCTAAAAGAAGGCTAGAGTCTATATCCACTCAAAGGAATGGGGAATGACTTGAGATGACACGATCCATAAGCGTGGCTGTAAATTAGAGCCGGTGCAGTGTTCAGTGATGTCTGAAGTTGTTCCTTTCTCAGTTTAATTATGGGAGCTAGTTAATTCATGGCGCCCAGGGATTCACACAGAGAGAGAGACGTGTTGGGTGTTGTTAAGCTGTCCCGCAACTTCATGAGGGAGGACCCATCTATAATTCACTCTGCAGTTCATGTGTGACTAAGAGGGCTTTATTTTAGAGCAGCCTTAACTGGTAAACTCATGTGGAAAAAGGTCTTCTGTGCCGCAGTGGTCTCTCTGTGTCTCACCAAGTGGAAGAGATGAGTGTAAAAGCAACGTTTCTGAAAGGGCCAGGGCGGACAGGGAAAGTGTGTGTGTGTGTGTGTTGTGGTGGCGGCGGTGGTCGCGGAAGATACTCCGGGTTGGACAGGGACAGGTCACATGACTGGGGCAAGGGGGGGGGCGGGGGCTGAGTGGTGGGAGCAATTCCTTGACCTTCTACAGTAACTGCTGGTGGAGGTGATGCAGTTCATCTTTGGGAGGCTGACAGGAGGAGGCCCTTCCTTGCAGGCCGGGGGTCTCGGGGTCCTGTCCCACATTCTGGGCCGCCCGGCCCCTGAGGAGGGGCTCCCCAGGAACGGCCCCCGCATAAAGGTCCCTGAAGAAGGGTCTGAGAGTCTCTCTCTCTCTCCTGCTATCTGTCTCTCTTTTCTCTCGCCCTCTCTCACTGTCCCTCTCCTCCCCTCTTACTCCATTTCTCTCTCCCTCTCTCTCTGTCTCCTCCCGTCCTCTGTCTCTCTCCTGCTATCTATCTGTATCTCCCTGCTCCTCCCATCTCCCATCTCTCTCTTTCTCTCTCTCCTCTCTCTCTCTCTCTCCCTCTACCCTCTCTCTCTTTCCCTCTCTACCCTCTTTCTCTTTCCCTCTCT
>JAODUG010000019.1:823863-837074 GCA_027564795.1 Aphredoderus sayanus | reverse complement strand
CACACGGCGGCGCCATCTGATTGTGTATGATTTGTGTGTTTTTCAATTGGCATTGCTGAGTGTATTTATTTATAAATAATTTATTTATGTGTTTATGTTGTTTTTTTGTGCCTTTTAACCCTCTTGTTGTCCTTGTGTTTCAAACACACCCCTTGTTGTGCCAGCAGTGCACATAATATGTCTGTGTAAGCTGTAGAATTAGGTTTAGCGCCTTCTATCTGCAACAAAGAGCTAGTGATGTGGGTCATTCTGACCCAGAGGACATCACGAGGGTTAAAGGGGATGTTCAACAGCACCTCATGTGGTCGGACTATGATTTTAACCCTCCCTTTCGCCAGCAAAATAAGACAGAAAGATTGTTACTGTATGTTAAGTTATGAATGCAGATGAGTTTAGAGACCACTGCTGGTGAAAATCAGATAATATCAAGATAGTGAGCATATTCAGATGTTCCACAGAACATCCATATCACATAAGTGCTTACTGTACGCGGTAAATGTGTAAATGCTTAACCTTAATTGATACATCCAGTAAGTAGCAAGTACTTAGCCAATTCTCGCAATAGTATAATAGTAGTCCATCCAATTTACCTGGCGATACACACACTTTGTTTGTTTTTCTGTTGACTCTCACCTTCCTTGGCTGAGGGCTCTGATCATGGTGTATAGTAACACGCTGGCCCAGAGCCCAGCACTTGCATATTCATCTGGCCTAGGTGCTAATTTGTGTGTTTCATGCCTGTGCTCACAAGCTTGTTTGCACACCACCCAGATCCACCTGGGCTTGCTTTGGCGTCCTGTCAGAAGCCAGGCCAGCAGAACAAACAACGTCTGTGAAAGGAAACAGGCATGCATGTTTAATTATGACAGGGCAGGACACACACTCTTTCTATCTCTCAGTAGACGCCTCAGAGGAGGGGTGCCTTCTCTGGAGCCCCATTGCCCCTTTTTGAAGTATGCCGTAAAGAAATGTATAAATATTTAATCCACCCCCGATCCCCCACTCTATACCACACACACACACCCCACATTCAAACATACAGTACATGTATTTGTACCAATTGTAAGCTGTTGGGTAGGTATTTACTCATTTTAAATAATATTCGGTTTATATTAATGTAGGTCTACTTTGTTTAATTTTGTCATGATAAGGAAGCAGTCTTTTGTTATAATTTTCTATAATTAATTAATTATTTTAAATATTTTTCTGAGATTCAGATTTTTATGTGTGTATGATTCTTTTTATTCCAGTGGTGGTCTGTCTTTAGTAATAAAAAAAACAAAAAAAAAACAAGCTGCCTTGAATCAAAGCATGCATTTTAAATTAGTGTCATCGTGAACTTCCCATGCTCAGCAATATCCCAGCAGCCACTGCAAAGCAAAACAATAGACTCATCACATAGAAGAAGCGAAGGAAGGGACGCTTGTTTTCTCACAGGCCTGACCTCTTTTTTTTGACATGTCACATTACGGCTGTACAGAATGTGTCTCCTTTGCATACAAAAGGTCAGGAAGATAAATCAAAATCCGCATATATGACTTGGCCGATTCATCACTGGAAAGCGGGTCAGAGTGTTAGGTGTAATCAGATTTCCACCAAATATACCTTAGGATGCATCGTTTTTGGTAGCAAAATGAATCTGCGAAAAGTGAGAATTTGCAGTCTTAATACAACCACAGCCCTCATTAAAATAGCATTGTAGGCATTTTGCTGCTGTTTAGTATGCAGTATATCACATACTCTGTATATGTATACAGTATACACACAATATACTGTACCGACCCCCACACACACACACACACACACATACGTGTATATATATTGTACAGTTTAAGCATAATTTGAAGCAGGAGTGAGATGGGTTACTAATTTACCCCTCCAGGTCCCAGTGATGTTAGCTGGCTTTGTGACACTTTTGCCTGCTAGTTAATCTGCGATGATGCAATACTGTGCAATAGAATGGTCTCCCAGTAAGGAGGACCTGTTTGGACCGGGGCCTGTTAGGGTTTTAGCCCCAGTGTTCTCACCCCTGCTGAGAAATTAATTAAGTCTCCATTCAGGGCCTTCGTTCCTTTATTCACTATGGTTGCCCCCATATTACTTGTGCATAGTTGAAACCTTTGTATATAGTAGTCATACAACTCTTAAAAACAACCTTTGTGATTTCTTCTTTTGTTTGTAGTTTATCTCAAATGAACATACAGAATATAATGTGGCACTGTCCATACTCCTCTTGCTTTGTTAAAACCATACAGTTGCTCCAACACAGCATGATAAAATCTTTACATACCGTTGCCACAACACTCTGCAGTTAAGATTTTAGTAGTAGTTAAGATTTTGATTAAACTTGCATGTAAAAATGTTATGTTAAGTGAATGGTGCACTGGCCATATTACATCTGCTTAGTTAAAACCTTTGTATTATAGAATCAGTGTTGCTCAAACTCTCTCTAATTCTCACAGAGATAACAAACGGCTCCACTTTGACTACTTCTTTTGTTGTCTTGTTCAGAGTTTGATTAAACGAACATACATAAAATATGATGCTAAGAGAATGCGGCACTGGGCATATTACACTTGCTCAGTTTAAACCTTTGCAAACAGTTGCTCCAACTCTCTGTAATTCTCCTCACAGAGATAACAAACGGCTCCACATTTCTTTTGTTCTCATTCAGAGTTTCTCTAAATGAACATATTATATGAAATGGGTAGTGCTAAAGAGAAGGCATCACAGTCTCCTTAACCCTGTGCCTTTTCTTGGGAAGAAGTTTGTCATCGCCTCTCTGTAGTCTGTCAGATCCCAGGGCAGGTGATCGCGAGAACAGAGAGACCTCTGGGAGGACGTGGAGGCCTGCCATAACACCTCTCCCACACACCGCTAATTAGAGTTAATTATTAATACGCTTTGATTTAGCCTTGCCCCCCCACACACACACACACACACACCCTTCCCAAACCACCTCCTCCATCAGGTGCCAAAATATTTTATTACATGTTCTGCAAATGAAAGGAATAGAAGGGAATGATTGAAACAGAAATATTTTCCCTACCTCAGGATGTAAATCAAAGGCCCTGCCAATTTCATTAGAGACGGCAGAGGATTTGAAAGTCAATATTTAATGATATGTAGAGTTAAAAAAGAATAAAATTCATCAGTTAAATGAAAACCGTATTGAGTGTGAGTGGGATTGTCTGCTGTATAAACCTCACAGGCTGATAGTTACAGTAATGAAGAACCAAAGTAATGAAGTTACTTTGGTGTGCTGTGTGTTGTTAAAGCTACAACTTTGACCTTTTAGACGGTCAATATTGTAGCAAATCACGGTCGCTAATAATTTCCAAAAAAGCATGTGGAACAACATGGGTGTAATATTGATAGTCTTTATTATGTGCTGTTTATTTGCAAAGTGTTTCTCAGAACT
The DNA here is from genome assembly GCA_027564795.1 of Aphredoderus sayanus. Lineage (NCBI taxonomy): Eukaryota > Metazoa > Chordata > Actinopteri > Percopsiformes > Aphredoderidae > Aphredoderus > Aphredoderus sayanus. The sequence goes on along the minus strand of JAODUG010000019.1, from coordinate 833,653 downwards.
GCAGTCCTGTCATGGATAGGCAGTGCGCTGAATTGCTATTATTATGTTAAATGTATTACTATTGTTACTATTATCTTATTTATATTAGTACAACTAGTAAGAACAAGTTTGACATTGCAGATTTAAAGGCTCAAGGTACCTCTTTGCCATCACGGTTATAGTATTAGTACAACTGGGTGTTGTGGCTGTTGATAATTGCCTTTTCAGCCACTTTCCCCAGTCTCCCACGCAGCTTGTCTTATGCCTGCACTATATCCCACACAGTTGGGTAGCTCCCGGGGTCCGGTCGGAATCAGCGCTAGTCGGGTTTTCTCCTCCTTGTTCTATGACAGGAACAAGAGTGATTTTATTAAAAGTCAGAGTAAATTGAGGGGTGGGCAACATCATCCTCCGACGACCCCGACTTGCATAAGAAGTTCTGAACAAAGTGATTTCAGCACACACCAGTAAAATGATTAATTTGCTGGCTACAAGTCTCTTGCAATTCTCCAAAAATTCAGCATCCAAAATTTTGTAGTTGACTAATTAGATGTATTGTATACTGTAACTGGAACCGACTCCTAAATGTGTGCTTACCATCTTACTTCTTTGGCTAAAATTGATATTGCTGTCCATTATGCAACTTTTTTTAAATTTTTTATATTGAGTATAGGAGAATGTCCAGCTAGTACATGTGCACGTTTACAGTACATTCATGTGCGTTTAGATTCCTGTCAGTATTGCTGTATTTGACTATGTGTCCTGTTTTACTGGAGCTTTAACGGTACTTGCGAATGCCTCATAAATACACAAGACTGGCAAATTACCTCTCTAAATCTAGTCCCATTTTTTTTCAAGAGTAGTAGCAGTGGCATTCATGGCTAACTCCAGTGCGATAGGGCAGAGGAAGGGATTCGAAACGAGGTTAAACTGCAGTCACAGGATGACCCTGGGAATACCAGCGCTGTCACATCTGATGAGAATCACTGGGCTTTGCGCAAAGAGAGATCTGGTGGTTTGAGGGGGAGAGAGGAATGGGAAGAAAATAGCAGCTTGATTCAGGCCAGACATTAATCAGTTATGACTGGCATTAGGGTCAAGACACCTCCTCAATACTGGTCATGTTACTGTCTGGACATAGAGAGGTTAGCAGGTGTTTTAAAAGACGCACTGGTAAACAGTGTTCCTGTATCGGTAAGGGGAAAAGTAAGTACATTCAATTTGTATAGCACTTTTCACAAACATGAGTCATATAGTGCTTCGAAGTAATAGACAATACAATGCAGCACTGATAAAAACAGTATACAGTATAAAATGCAATATGTAGCTAAAAATACACTGCAAAAAATAACACACAAAAAGCAAGTATAATTTAAGATAAGATAATATGCTGTAGGGTTACCGGTGTATAAACAGTAGCAAAGTACCTTTTCATTTTGCACAGAAACACAATTCTTACAGTACAGTATGTACATGTTACACTGTTGTGTAAATATGAATAGAGGACAGAATAAGATGATGAAGTTGTACATTGTGACCTATTGGGGGAAGGTCTTGGGGTATGATTTAAACCTTTGGAAGCTGGTCTCTCACAGCTGAAAGGTCTTAAACGTTTGAACTGGACATGGATCCCTCCATATCAATGAGGAAGATGCATAACCCATAACTTACTCTTAAATCTGTGTACTTATTGGCAGTAACGTTTGTTAAACGCAGCACCATCTCCTGTAAAATTAAAGCACTCTTTCTTTTAACTTGGCAATTACAGTGAGAAAGAACAGGCTCAGTGTTGTCCATCTAGACAGGTGATTTGAAGTTGGTTCTGTGGCACCTCCCCACAGCTTTAGCCCTGCAGCAAGATCCCACTTAAATTGCACCTAAGCAACTCACCCATTAAATTACTCCGACTTCTCCACTGATCCTGCGGTATTCCCGAGTTGGGAGAGCAGGTGGCTTGCCTCGGACTGGGTAACTCATCACCGGGGTCACGGATAATACCCCTGAACCTGTGACTGTCTCATGCGTGGCTTTGCCGGCCGTGAAATAGAATCATCACCCCTTGTACCACAACAAATAAATCCTTCCTTCAAGTCAGCCCTGCGCTCTTCTGAGATCTTGTTATGTGGCCTATCAGTGCTGTTTCTCTCTGCGGCCTTGGTTCATCTGTCAGACTAGATTTTCTCCCTCAAAATAATGATGTGCTGCTGTACCAGGGGCCCTGCTAAAGTATCTGCTTATTTAAGACGGCTTAGGCTGTTGTTCCTTGTAGGTAAGTCCCTGCCCACGAGACCATGTTCTGTGGGCTGCAAGAGCAGACCCCTGACAGGGTTGGAGACACAAACAAGTCCTAGCATCAAGTCACAATGGGTTTAGAACCATGTGAGTAATACTACAGTAACTTGTGTATGGATCTTTTTTTTTGGGGGGGGGGGAGGGGGGTTAACATTATCACCACACATAATGTGGTACTATTGTACTAATGTGTAAGCCATTTTCGCCAGGAAATTTCCATATGTACTCATGCTACCCACATGGAATTAATGTTTTGCCTTCAGTCACCATGAAATCTAATTCTATGAGAGCAACTATTAACTTGTGCTGCCATTTTGTAACAGATTTTTCTAACAGCTGTTTCTGGCTCTAGGTATACACTCCAGAACTGTCTTCTCTGGAGAGCCATTGCAGGTAAGTTGGCTCAAGCTCAAGAAAGTAATGAATTCATGTTAAGGTAAGCAAGTATGTACAGTAAGTAAACAGGGCTGCAATTCAGAGATGATATACACAGTAAAACCAATCAGAAATTGAATATTTAAATATTGACAACCTGTTGATTTCATTTCTATAAAAAATAAAAAAAATATATTGACATCGAAAACATGTACTTTATTCGGATAACATGTCTCTAGTACTGTATGTGATTCTTGTTATTGTTTATAACAAGAATCAAATACTGTACGGTAGAATATACTGTACGCATACAGTATAACACGGCTCAGCCAACAGTTGGTTTTAATATTGTTGAAATGTTATGACAACAAATCTAACTTTAATATATCTGAGAATATATATATAAATATATTATGGCTTTAATCAACCAGGTCAGTCACCCACATTTTCTAATAGATACTGTACACTATGTAGTGTTTTTGAGTAAAGTCCTTGCGTGGGGAAAACACATTAATGCGAAAGGCCTCTGAAGGCTTCTGTGATCAATACAACATTGACTTTACTGTGTGGTTTTGCTGCAGTGAGTGAATTTTGATCCAATAGGAGACCACTGAACTCTTCTAATGGCAGGAGAGCTTGCCTTATATCTCCGGTTGAAGCCTGCTAACCACTAGTCACCAGATGAGGGAGGTGAAAGACTTTCTTGTTAGGCCCATGCTAAGGTATCCTGGTATCACTAGTCCAAAAAATCACTTCGTAAATAGGTTCTGGACATGCTCCTTTGGGGATTCTTTGCAGTCGTTGCATCCTAATAATGTAGGTGTAGACCTCAGGATTATTTTCAAACTATTGGAGTTGCCTTTTAGTCAGCATTACTACAACTTGCTTCATCCAGCTCTACCATTGTTAAAACTACTGTCGTTTTAATTATTATTGTTTTGTTCAGCCCTGTTTTGCCAACCTCATAAATAATCAGAGCACTGCATGATGGGAAGGCTTCCGCTACTGTAAACCGTCTAGGTTGGCAGATGTGTGTGTGTAGTGGGGGACAAGCAGGGTCACGGCGAGGAGGCAGGAGGCCGAGGGCGTAACGGCATACAGTAGGCTTCAGACTCGTCTTTTGACGCATTTGCCGTGTTCGTTTACACGCGTTGTTTACTCCCTGGCTCCGTCCTCTTAGAAAGGGCAATTAAGGCGGCGATTAAGCTTCACTAGAGTGGTAAATAAAGACGGGGGTGGTGCTTGTAGCTAATTGGTGCGGGCGGTTTGATGTTGAGCGACGACATTGGGGGCAGGACCGGCTTGTGACCTGGGAGCGCCACCAGCCCTCGCTCTCCCTTCTGCGGCTCCCCGCGTGCTCGTGGGGTTTGCTAAGTCAAGGTCTTCTCACTCATTTTAATGACTCCACTTGCCAGGATATCAAGGGGGAGGGGGGGACGAGGGATATTCTTACATGCAAACACCTTCGGGCTCATTAATCAATGTGTCAGTTTCTCCCTGCCATAAAATTGTACTTTACAGGATAATTAATTTACTAATTTCCTCTAGTCATTCAGAGTGCCCTCAACTTAAAATACTTGACATTTAGCCCTTCTGATACAGCTCCCAGGCTCAAAGGGCTCTTACTAAAGTGTAAGTGGTAGCCGCAAAACAGGCGCACTGAAACCAACTATACAAATAACTCTATTTTTATCTCCGCTCTGGGATCGTGTTTGACTAATAGTCTCTGCTTTATTGTCTTTACAGAGGCAAAAATGTAACGCGACTTTATAAATGGTAGAAATTAGTTTGTGCGTTGATTATTTATTGCTTGGAAAATGGAGACACCAATAACCACTGTTGGCTGTGGTTTTATACGAAAAGGTATTTCCTCAATGACATTTAAACACTGCTCTAATAATGCTCATCTCACTCGAGAATACAGAGCCTAATTGGTGGTGTCACTGTTGTTAGCGTTTTTTCCCTCCACCAGCACTTAGCTTAAACTCACATTCCTATTTTCCATAGGAAATTGCCCACCTAAATATGGCATCCGTGTGAATTGTGCAGATCCGAATAGTATTTATTTTATTTTATTTTTTATGTGTGTGGGGAAGGAGGGGTCTTCTTACTATTGTGCGAGATTCTTCCTCAGGAGATAGTTCATCCTGCAATAGCAGTTTGCTGTCATTTGGCCAATCAGAACCAAGATTACAGTATCTACATGCAAATGATATTATCTTTCATGTAGTCTCAAATCTCAGGTGTATCTTTCTCAAGTTCTCGTCCGAACAATTGGCAACACACCCGCACAAATTATCCTTATTGTCGTACTGTAGGTAGTTCCCGGTTAACTTCTTTGCTCTCGTCAGTCACAGCAAGCTTTCTTTGAGGTTTTTTATTTTTATTTTGGGGCAAGCCCCTTTATGGTAATGTTAACTACTGTACAAGTAAAGATAGTAACACAAGATCTTATTCTTATTAGGGCCTGAGCATGTATGGACCTTGCGGTCTGGTTGATTTTACATAAGATGCTTTATTTACATCTGGGAATTGTACTTTCTACTAGGCATACATGCTTCATAGGCAGACAGGACCATATAGGCTCAGACTATACTATCTCAGCAGCCTATTGTCTTTTTACAGCTATTCATTAGCTGTATGAGCACCCAGTGTAATCTACAGCAAGTCATCATAATGCCACATCCCCTATGACTTCCCAAATAGAAATGATTGTGTCACAGAACTCTATTTTCATCTCAGAGAGCACCTGAATGCTTAATTTACATGTTAACATGGGATCCTTAGAAGGGTTTTGTTTCGGCACCTTTCTTTTTTTTCCCTCACAAGTTTGCAGGGATGTTAATAGATTGTATTTTTTATAGCTTGCAGGCCTGTAGTCTCTCAGCAAGTGTAAACAGATAACTGTGAACTCCATGTTAGTTCTCAAATGTAACGGTTGAAGCGCTTTGTGCTGTTAGCTGTGTGAGTGACTATTTCACCAGACCAGGTGTTTTCAGTGAACCAACGGGATTGTACCAAAACAAGTGAGTCAGGTAGTGATTCTGCCCATAGAAAATGTGAGACGGGCATGTGGACAGGCGAGCGTTTCACCATCGCTGATTTTTGTTGATGACTCTGCGGTAAACCTTGTGGAAGAAAAGGCATTTATCTCCTCCTCCTCCCTCGTGTAAATGCACCAACTGCACTGCTTTCCCGAGTCCCACACTACGCCAGATGTCTTGCTGTGAACCTACCGATCCAGAGCTCACACGTCGGGCTGAGGGGCAGGCGAGAAGATTGGAATATTTGATTTCTCGGCTGGCAACTGAGCATAAATAACATTCTAACCAACTTCCAATAACGTGATATATTTTATCCGTGCACATCTTCAATGCAGCACTCTACTCTATCTGCATTTGCAGTCAAAGTTACCGAGACATTTTGTTAAAGGTTAAACTAACATAATTTCATATTTATGAGTGGAATTTCAGAGTTTGTGTGTAAATACTTTGTATTGAAGTGGGATGTTGCCGTTGACTTGGAATACATTTTTTGTTGGGAATGAAACTCTTTCCCTGCTGAACTGAAAATCTGCACATTTTACAAAATTATAAACACTCAAACACAGTTAGTTTTCATGTAATCTGAAAACAAACTGTGTGTGGCAGTTTTGCTTAGCGTATCTGGTAAAGACATATCAAGCTGTGTCTACTAGTGTCAGCTTCTGTATATAGCCTGACCTGTACTTTTTGGTTTAGATTTTGGCAAATTCAAGACAAAAGTATTTGTCATAGTAAACCCAGAATACTATTTACTACCACTGTGGCTCCGTCAGAGGTTCCCCAGGGCCTTACACTGTTAAATGCAGTATATGTGGTGGATGTTTTATTGTTAAACCTGTAAGATAGGGTACAACTAATATCAATTATGTTTTTGCTTAAGGTGTCAGAGTGGAATATTTGACTCTAGATCTACCTACATCTACTCCCATCATTGTAGTGTGAACATCACATTACATTCAACATAAAGTATGCCTTTATGTGTTAATTAGCGAGTGAATCTCTAATTTCCTGGCAGAGCACAATTACAGTAGTGGAGCCTCCATTTAGGTCGGTGTTGTGTACTCCTTTACAGTTAAAAAGGAATATTTACTAAAGCAATCCACAATAAATCCTTGGCTTAGGGCTATATCACCAGGTTCGTCACCATATGGTGTGCTGCCACCCCTAGTCATCAGCATAAACTGCTGTCAAGATGCAGCCATTTAGACACAGGAGCTGAGTTTACTCATTAACATTTTGAAAATGTTCAGCGCCGAAAATTAGGGCTTGGCTTTATGTACAAGATCTGTTTCCTCCTAAATGATTAATGTCCGCCAATATGTTAAGACTGGGAATTATACTTCTGATATTTATTTCACAGTATCATGCCCTTGGAAACAAATAGAATTTTATGCTGAGGATGAAATATTAAAATCAGATCTGTAAAATAAATAAGTTGAGAGACCAGTATACATATTTACAAGAGACATGGTGTGATATTTGAAAATAAATGAGGCCTCATCTAGGATACTTAGAAAATGATGTACAATGAGGCAAAAACTGCTTTGGGATATTTTACAAAAATTATTTATGAGTATAAATAAATGATTTATTCGCCTGAGCATAAACTACTTATCTGAAATGAATGCACTCTACATTCATTTTCCTAGCTCAACATTTACAGTAGAATGGGTTTTAAAGAAGTACATCTGGAAAAATGAAGGTGTAAGTTCTCACAGCAGTCTAAATGTCAATAGCACAAAAACTGATGCTGCACATTCAAGCATCATGCTTTTCCTCCAGAAGATTTAATCCATTTCAACCATTACACAGTCATTTATCTGGAATCTTCCATTTTTGAAGACTCATTTCCACTAATGTTGTGTAGAGGTGATACATAGTGAAACAAAGCACACTATCGCACTTTCCAAATTGCATAAGTGGATGCAGTTAGCCAGCCAATTAAGAAAGTGAGGTCTGCGGAAATTAGCGTTCTTCCGTGATTATTAGGAGAGGCAGGAAGGCCAGACAACCCTGGGACATTACCGGAACATCGAAGTTGCTATGCTCTGTTTATTGTGGAGAATCAGGCTCCTTACAAAAAAAATCTGTGCCATTTAAAACATTTAACCCATTTTGCTTCGTTGTGTTGCACACATGAAATGGCAGATTTTTTTTTTAAGCGATTTGTTTAAAAAAAATAAAGGAGATTTCATCTGGAGGGTACGCTTTGTATGCTTTTTGCCCTTACCCCCATCCCGCCCCCCCTTTCGTGGCCTGCCACCTCTCCATTCTGGTTGTCTGAAGAAAGATAGGTGTTAACACTATAGAAGTGAGAGGAGTCAGAGAGGATCCTGCAGGTGCCCTGTGGGTATCTTTCAAATTAATCGTCTGGCTGGCGTGTCTTATGGGCGGTTTTGAAACATTAACAAGACCTTTGAGAGTGTGGGGAGATTGGGAGGGGTAGGGGAGCAGGACATGGTGTGGCAGTCTTTAATGTTTTATTGAACAGAAACAAATTATTTTGGCCCCGACGTCGCTGTTTGGTGAAAGTCAGCGAGGAACGCAAGTCAGGGCATGCCATGGGCGCTGTGGGGGGATGTGGGTGGGGGGGGGGGGTCTGAACCTTAAAGACACAGTCACTCTATCACCCTTGGAAACAGGAAAGAAACCCCTATACGTTGAGAGCTCCTTAGAAAATGCTGGTTAAAAGGAATCGGTTAGGCTTTGCATTTGAAAGGCTATATTAATTATCTTCCAACACAAACATTTCTTTATTGAAAATTAGCATACTGATCGTTCTACGTCTATTATTTATTTTAGTTTAGAATAATAAAGCCTATTGTTAAACTATAATATATATATTGTACTTTTATCCAATGCAACTTACACTTATTAAAGGAACTATGCATGATCTTGTCTGCCTCTAGATGTCGCACTAGAGCAACAGCATCTCAACCCAAAACGAATGCTTTGTGGGCCAAAAAAATGCAAACAAGGTCGATCCAAAAAGAAACATAGGAGCACAGGATTACAACACACACACAAGGGGTGATGTCATTCCCTTCTCTGGGTGCAATTACCCCACTACATTTTAACATAGAAAATAGTTGTTTAATGCTCTAGGAGGAGTTAGGGGTTGGTATCTTGCTCAAGGATGCATACAGGTAAGGTAGACAGTACAGTATGTTGGGGATTGAACCTATGACCATTCAGCTGGGAGTCGGTCACCCTATCCTGTCATTACATTGTATACTTATTGTTTAATTGTAATGTTGCTGCCTGGTCAACAACTATTGAATACAAGATCCTCCTTTTGTCTTGATTTTACCTGATTTATAGGAACAGCGAAGAAACAGGAGGTGTCATATTTCCATGTTAAATACGGGCCTGTGCAGTTCGTTCATGACTGTTATTGTGTTCATTGTCTATATAAATAAATTTGATCATAAGATAACATCTTTTGTTATTATTACCCCTATGATTTAGGGGGTTCCATTGATATAACATTGAAACCTCGTGACGCCATTAAAATATAGTCTTGAACCACTAGGTGGCGCCATCTGATTGTGTATGATTGTATGGTTCTTTTTATTTTTATTGCTGCGTGTATTTATTTATTTATTATTTCTTTACATATTTGTTGTTTTTCATGCCTTTTAACCCTCCTGTTGTCCTCGGGTTTCAAACTCACACCTTGTTGTGCCAGCAGTGCACATCATATGTGTGTGTATGCTGTAGAAATAGGTTTAGCGCCCTCTATCTGCCACAAAGAGCTAGTGATTTGGGTCATGTCATTCTGACCCGGAGGACATCATGAGGGATATATCTATATATACATATATACACATATATCCCTCGTAATGTCCTCTGGGTCAAAATGACCCAGAGGACAATAACAGGGACAACAGGGTTAAAAGGCCCAAAAAAACAAAACAAAAAAAAAAAAATATATATATATATAGAGAGATTTATTTTTACACACAGAGTACATACACTCGCCTAAAGGATTATTAGGAACACCTGTTCAATTTCTCATTAATACAATTATCTAATCAACCAATCACATGGCAGTTGCTTCAATGCATTTAGGGGTGTGGTCCTGGTCAAGACAATCTCCT
>JAODUG010000019.1:742579-766773 GCA_027564795.1 Aphredoderus sayanus | reverse complement strand
CCCCCCCCCCCCCCCCCCCCCCCCCCCCCCCCCCCCCCCCCCCCCAGAAGAGATAGTTGTGGGAGTTGACAGGAAGTTTGTGTGTGACCTCTGTCAGGTCACCTTTGTGTTTGTGGATGACAGGTGGGATGTGAAGACTCAGGATGGAAAGCCCTCTCCAGGATTTAGGAAAGATTTAGAGATTTAGTCGTAATCAGGCTGTCCCACCAAAATAAAATTATTAGACCAGGGGTTGTAGGTGGTGTGCGTGCGTGTGTGTGTGTGTGTGTTATTTGATCATTCAGTCAACATTTAGAGCCATGTCATAAATGTATTATTAGGAGAGGACATTTTCATTTAAAGAATTCCTTATATAATGTTACTATTATAAAATTGTAATAATTGTATAAAAATTATAAAATTGAGACATGTTGTTTTTATAAGAGAGAAGTCAATTAGAGCATATAATGGTTCTTATTAAATAAAAATGCCTTTTGAGGCACTATTACATTATTAAATTTAAATATGTTTAATTAGGGAATGTAATACCTAAATGGATATTTTAATTTGATCACAGCAATTAGCTAAAGATGTCTTTTGATTTTCATTTGCAAATCAAAAGATGAATTTTCATTTACATTCCTCCATTTTATTTATTTATTTATTTTATTTTTTTTTAAATATTTTGTATAAACCTTATAGGCTACAGTTTATTTGCATACAAATTATGAAATGTTAATTTAATATTTGGCAGCTGGTCTGTGTAACTTGGTTGGACTTGAATGCCAGAAACTATTCCTGGTTATACTTATTTAGGTTAGAGAATATGTGGGTTTGTTACAGTAATTACTTATGTGATAAATTCTTTTTTTAATACAGTGCTCTGCTTCTAGTGTTTCCTCACAGCAAGTTTTATGCTATGTGTGTGGAGGGGGTGGGGGAGGCACCTGTCATTTTGGTTCTTAGGCAGTTGACGGACATTTGGGTGTCTGGGGTTTTGTCTTGGCCATACTTTAGGGCTGGGCCTTGGGATCTTGGTCTCCTTCTCCGGTGCTTCTGTTATAGTCGCGGAGCATGGAGATTGGGGGATGTTGGGAATGTTAATTTGGGCAGTGATGTGTTCCGGATCACCGACCATGTGGTTCTGGGAGAGGATCATTGGGCACTGGTGTAGTGTGGGTTGGGTGGGTGGATTATCTTTTCCCGGTTGGACACTGGTATTGTGGGGTGGGTTGCACGCCCGCCCATAGTCTGGCCTGCTGATCTGGTGGCACTTTGATCGCCGCCGTGGGTGGGGCTTGGGAGACGGTATCACTGTGGTATTGAGTGATTCAGTCCATGACTCATTTCTACATTGCCTTCAGCGTTCTGTCTTCTGGCAGGGGCGAGGCCTTGGATATTTGGGCTCCGTTCTTTGTTTCTCTGGAAGCTCGTTTGTGGTTGGTGGGTTGGACTGATTGGCATTGCACGGACCGGGTTGGTCCGTGTGATGTTTGTTGGTTTAACTTTTCTGCCTATGGTCTTTGGTTTTCTATTCTGTGACTGAGATTGATGGTTGGGGAGCGGGTCTGGGGTCCCCAGATTTTTAGTGTTTTGGAGATTGTGGGAATGGGACTCCGGATGTTTGGACTTGATTTTCAGTTTTCCCTGGTGCTTGTTTGTGATTGGAAGGTTGGGATGAAGGGTGTTACATAGGGTGGTGGTATTACTTTTTTATATATTGTATTGTTTTTAATGAATTTGTTTTGTATTTAATGATTTTGTAGTTTGAAGCACTTTGTGTTACATGTATTTGTATGAAAAGTGCTATATAAATAAAGATTGATTGATTGATTGATACCTCAAACATTTACATCAGTCCATCCAAGATTATGGACCGGGAATTTGTGCTGCCAAAATTATGACTCAGTGACTGTGTCAGGAGTGGTGTCACAATAGTGTGGAAATCCAGAAGCTTCCAGTTATTGTACAGTATGTGTCAGTGTGTGTTTTTGGGGGGCGGGGGAGGGGGGGGGGTTGGTGTGAGTCTATTTCCCTGCTAATAACGCATGCTTGGACATGACTTGCAAATGCAAATGTAACCCACCAACAATGGGTGCCATTTTTCATCAATCATAATCCAAAAGACCCTCTCCTATCTATTAATACAATGTAATTGATCAAATTGAAGAAAACATAATCTCAATTCACCTCCAGATTGTAACGTGTGATCACTGCCTGTGCATGAGGATATTTAAAAAATGTACATTTGCACACAATTACATTCATCGCCGTGTGTTTTTGTCACTTTTAAACGGGTCCAATGGCAGACAATAAAAGCACAAACGACCTGTGTCACTTTGTGTGGATGCTGCTTTCGTCTGTTGCCTTTTGTGAGAGGATCCCACAGTTCTGTCGGAGGCCCGCGACGCGGGCTAACGTCGTCCAGCTGTGTCGCTCACACACTGACTGCGCTAGCGCAAGCTAGCGGCGGGGACCCTCCTCTCCTCAAGACAAATTGGATCTCTTTGATCCCATACATCAACTGTGCTGACAGTCGCCCCCTCGCTCTGTGCTGAGAACCACGAGCACCCCCCCAACCACCCCCAACCACCCCCCCGACCCCCGCAAACACTGCTGCCGGAGGGAAATTGACTACAGCTTTTGTGGCGACGAACCAGTGGCTTTCTCTTTCTTTTCTTTTTTTTTACGTTATCTTTTTTCTCGCTCTAAATTGGGTTACTCGTGTTTGTAATATTTCAAATATACTGTATATTATTATTTTCCTTCTTTATGACGGCCTGCGTAGGTAGGAGAGTCAGGTAGGATGAGAAGGTGCTAGCTGCTTTCAGTTGCTGGCCATTACAAGTGGCCCCAAGAAAACAAAGACCCCTCCACCCCCACCACCCCCCTGGCTACGGTGACTCGGGAGCGTTTTGATGTGGAAGCAGTCCTCCCCGGCTCAGGGCCGCGGCTTCTAGACATGTGGCAAACGTGTCGGCTGAACTCTCACTGAACTCTCGCACGCCACAACCGTGCATGGGAGTCATTAACGGGCGTTCAGCAAGGGGCTGTTTACACGGGCAGGCCTCCGGTGACATCTGAACATCGGGATCTTTGCCGTAGCACGACGAGATCCGTTTTGTTTCAGTAGTCCTGGAAGCTGGCACGAGATGCAGCGACAACTGAAACAAAGCAGACCTCAACAGAAGAAAATAACTCCCGACTAGGAAAGCCTTCTTATTTTGACGTGTCGCTCTTTTCTCTTTGTTTCTCCCGAGAAGGCATTTTATCTTCCAGAACAGAGCTCATTCTTTGCTTGTGTTTTATACACACAGACAAACGCGCGCACACACCTTTTGATCCTAATCAAACTTCATCAAACCTTCCCCCACCCCCTCCGGGCCAAGTGCAGTCTAAGATGGCGAGGCAGGCTGTTTGTGTATTTTGGGGCTGACTCCACTTCCTCCGCCGGCTTCCTGGTGTTTTCATTTGCGCTTCCTAATTGATTTCCGCTAATCAACTAATGAATCGTTTAATCTCCGGCCAGATTGCAGGATGCAGGAGGCAGCAGGCCCCTGGTCATCCACGGAGCATTCACCCATGTGGGCCACCACCGCTGCGCCCTCGCTCTCCACCGCAACGGGCGCAGAATAAAAATCGAATAAATAAAACGAAAAGGCCAGCAAGCTGGATCGACTCCCTGCCCCGCCCCTCCGGCGCTGCCAAGGCACGCAACCCAGCGCACTAATCGCCCTGTAGAGCAGACAGCTGGCATGTCTGATCCGCTGCAGATTGGTCTTAGTGGCGCTAATAAAGCTGATTACTGTAGCGCCGCTGCAGCGCAGCCCTGCTAACCCGTCACAGACCACCGACGCCCCCGGGGAGCCTGGGCGGCGTGCGCTGGTGTTTCATTCGCCCGGAGGCCAGGCCGTCTCTCCGCTCATCCTGGCAGCCCCAGCGCCGCGTTACAACACACCAAACCAGGTGCGCGGAAGTGTGCTGGACGGCCCCTCGCCTGAAGCAGGGATGCGTTTGTTTGGAGGGCTGGAGAGCAGGGAAGCTGTCAGCGAGGTCAATACAGGTTGAAAGACGGAATGTACGGAACTGTCTGGAAGCTCTCCTCAGATAGACGGACGTAGGGGGAATACAATTTGTAGGTGGTGTGTGTGTGTGTGGGGGGGGGGTCAGCCAGGGTCATGTCCTCAAGTCCTGGTCAAATGTATTTATGAAGAGTAACTGGAGTGTGTCCTATAAGGCAGGAACACCACCAATACAAATGAAAAGTAGTGAGAGGAAACCAGAACTGACAGATTACTGTTTTGGGTTTGGCTGCGTTTGTGTGTGTGTGTGTATATGTGTGTGTGGGTGTAAGTGAGTGAGCATGTGTGACTGGAGAAAAGCATATACAGTAAGCGTATTCACTCCCATCCATACAGTCGTGGGTTTGATCCCCAATATCCCCCCCCGTCACTGCCTAAGCTTTCTTGAGCAAGATCCTTAACCCCTACCTGCTCCTATTCTTACAATTAAGTAATATTCCTTAACTAGTAAGGATAGCACACTGTAAGTACACTTACACTGTAAATCACTTTGTATACAAGTGTCTGCTAAATTGATAAGGTGGAAATGGATGTATAGCTCCAGTAAATAAACATCTAACTATGTAGTATCTAACATAAAACAACATAGTATTACATATTAAGAGTTTGCTTGTTGTTTTGGAACTGCAGTGAAACTAACTTTAAATAAACACCAGTACTCAAGCGTTCCCATGCAGACTGAAGCCGCGCCTGGCCCGGGACAAACAGCCCAGACGTCATGGTGTTGCCGTGGGCTGTGTCTAGACACTCCTCCATCCAGATGCGCTTTGGATGCTTTTAGCGCTCCAGCCAGACAGTTGGTGAACAAAAGCCCAAAGCAGAGGCCACTGGGGATGCAGGCAAGGCAACACTGCAAGAGGCACAAGAAAACTCAATATTTGATGCTCTCTCTCTCAAATGTCAAAGGGTCTCCTCCAGTACCACAGGCTAACCTGTGGAAAATAAACATCCGCTCGCGGCCAATGGCTTTGTCCGTCTCAACTATCGAGTGTCTAGTGGTAGAAAAAAGCCCAGTTGACTGATGTGTGGTATGCTGCGTGTGTTATCCTAAAGGATTTAGAGAGAGAAGGGGTTGGGAAAGTCCAAGTGTCTCCATAAACACAGACTTTGAAGATGGTGTAGACTGAAAGCCCCAGACAGACATGGTGGACACATCAACATGGACTCCCTCCCAAACTGCATTTTCTGAAGAACACGGGCCAAGGATTATGGTCACACTGCAGAACAGCAACACAAAAAAAGTAAATCTCCTGCATAACCGGTCCTTTAATCTAATACTAAAATCTCAAACATCTGTCAATTGGAGAGGACTTGTATAACTCAATGGACCATTCATGGCACTGCTGAAGGGTTGGGGGTCAGCCTTTGTAGCTTAATGATGCTGGTACTGCCAGGGCTCGGGCATCCATACCGTTTGTTCCTTAATGGGTAAAGCATGCCACTGATACTGCCAGGGTTAGGGGTCCCAATCCCCCCGTGGAACACACAAAGTAGAAAATGGCACAATTTACTGCCTGAGTTAGGTTTTCACTGGGGCCAATTACACATAAAGCTATATAGTATGTTAAAAAATATGTTATAGATCTATACATCTATAAAATATCACAAGGTATCCACAAATGGCTTATTTTAGATCTTTCAAATTTGTGAGTGAATGTATATTTATATATATAGTGGCAAGTGAAGAAGGTGGAGCTCTCTCGTGTAATTCAAAATGTTGCATAGTTAAACACACATACTAATATTTACGATCTTTATGGTTCAGACAGATATTTTTACAACGTTTAACCGCTCTCTGGTCGGGTTTTAAACCCGTGTCCCGCAGACGCCTGCGCGGTTACAGAGGTTTGGGTCTCCACCACATCAAAACCATCCTCTGGGTAGCACAGGCTGTATTTACATGGATCACATTACCGGGCTAGATGTGTGTGCACAGTGCGCGATGTACACAAAGTCCTAATCCCCCTGTGTAAAACTTGTGTTGTTAAAGAAGACTGAAATAATATTGTCCGAGATATCCATTAAATGGCACAGATATTTTTCAACTGACGATGATTGGACCAGGGGCCACTGACCTTGTGTCATGTTACATCGTCTAAACATGTTTAAAAAGGCCTCGAGAAAGAAAGTTTGTCCCCAAACTAAACACAGTGAAAAGGCAGGTATCTGGTATCCGGACTTTAAAGGTGAAAATCAAACTCTGTGCCTTCAACAGAGCTTACCATTGTCTGGCGGTTTACAAAAGCCACCTTGCCTAAGATAGACTTTAAAGCACCCAGTCCGTATTGAGTTACTATGTATCGCTCACGCGGTTGCCAACTTTTCAATTGTGTTTCGCGATGGTTTTCACAATGAACAAAGCCCTCTACAGTTGAACTGTAGGTTAAGAAGAGAGCGGAAGAGAACTGTGGAGATGTACAGTGAGATATTTTGGTTTTTGCGCTCCCTGGACTATGAGAGTAATCTAAGATCAAAGCCAGACAAAAGTGATTGTAAGGTGAGTTTTGGGGCAATGCCCCCCCCCACCCACCCACCCCTAAAACACCCCCACCAATCGGTACATAACTGGGCTTAATAATTGTTGTTCAAGTATTTATGAGCTGAAAGCCATAGGACTCACCTAAAATTGTATTAAAGATGTGTTTGATTTTCCAATTTATTTGGAATTGCTTCTCACATTAAAGTGTGAAGTTTAAGTGAAATGGGTAACCTGCTACAGTAGCTCACTGGTGATATAATAGTGTCGGCTAAATGGCTAACAATAAACATGTTATGTCTGGATACTGTTACATGGAGAGGACTTTCCCTGCAGGACTGATACTGTACTATAACCATTGTTGAAGTATGTGGTAGGCTACTACGGTACAGCCAACCGCCAGGCACAAAAGGTAGTAATACTGTACGTCCATATACTACTGTATGCTACATCAGGTACACTACAAAAGTGCATTGCATTGACACATTTAGGAAACCTCCCTCAATTATGCTACATACCATATCTAAGTAAGTATTAGCAGTATTATTTTGTAATTGTATTGTTTACAAGTTACACATTTGTTGGAAACGTATAGTTCTCACTTCTTGTTCTATTCATTAGCAATTGTATTGTTTTTCTACAATGCTTTGCTGATGATGAAACCTTGGAATATAGTAAAGTTGTCATGACCCATTCAAACGTCAGACTACAGATAAACAGGAAACCAGTCAGAATTGTTACTTCACTTCACAGATGATGTGACTCAGCGCTTCTTCCAGGGATATACTGTAATATGCATATTGCGCGATGACGTCTTTGTTTTGCGTCCGTTAGTGGAGTGGTTAAGAGGCCGCTAATGCTAATCAAGACTTGGCTTGTCTTGAAGGGCTGTGAATGAATTTCCTTGATGGTCGTTGATGGATGATTACTCCATAGTAAGATTTTAATGGCTTAATGTTGTAGCTATTAATCTGATAAGAAGCGTCTTTGCGCTGATTGGACCAGCAGGCCAGCCTCTGGGACGCATCAGTTTAATTAATCCCCCTGTGTTGTCTTGCCCCGTGGCACAAGCCATCGCCATATGACATGCACAACAGCATGCATGCTTAGCCTTGTCACCACGCTGTCTTGTTGGCTGTCAGAGAGGTTTTGTCTAATTGTCCTGTTGTCTCTTCTTTTTTCTTCTTCTATTTTTTGGGTGATAAATTGTTTTCTCGGACACATGCCAGGTGTCACATCAATAAATGTCTTGTAAATTGACTTTAGTTTGTGTAAACGCAAACTAAAGTCACAGGGTCATTTCTCTCTCTATGGGATCTAAGGTCAGATACTTGTAGACCCTCCAGAAATAGGTCGATGACCCATTTTGAGTCGTGACCCTCCGTGACCTATAGTTTAAGACATGCCAGTCATTGTGATTAAACTGAGCAGAACAATCTAGGCCAACATGTTAGCGTGGAAAGGATTATTTCCACCAGTGTTTTCACGTAAATAATAGCTCACACAATCAACTAAGAAAACAAACAATGCCAATAACCCCTCTGTTGAAAAAGTGTTACCTCATTTTTGCCATTGTTTACCTTTTAAGTTGACTGACCAAGCTAATCCTTGGTAAATAATATTTAAGAATAATTCTCAAGAATGCTAACTTTGAGCTCAAATCCAAACACACTCCCTCAGAAGCTCAATCCCACACATTGAAACGCATTACGAAGCTAATGACATTGTTTTTGTGAGTGGTGTTCGCCACTTTGTTTATGTTACATTTACAGAGCCAGGTCTGCGTAGAAGTACCGGCTTAATTTTTCAGCATGCACAGAATGGTAAGCTAGCGACATGCGATGAAATATTTGGTGAATTTGACACTGTATTATTTTACAATTAGCTTACAATAGCTTATACCATTTATCTTGTAAACTCTCCTCAGCCTTAGTATTGACAGTCTAGAATGTTCCACTTCGAATATTCAGATGCTGATAGTCGTGACAACATGCATCCATCAACCTTGACATTGTGTTGACTTTGTGCAGGCTTCAAACCAGGGGAGTGGCAGGGTTGAGTGCACAGTGGGTTGGAAGGCTGTTTGGGTGTGTGTACGTGGAATGGGGTGGCGGGGTTCACAGCACCCAGTGATCCCCTCCCCTCCACAGCGAGATAAAGATCCCTTGGTGTGGAGCAAGTCGCCTCAAGCCCAACAAAAGCCTTTAATGCAGATTTAGATTTTCAATCCTGTGTCACAATTCTGTTCACTTTGACAGGTCAACAACCATCCAACAATCTGTCTCCCTCCCTGTACCTCAACCCCCAAGACTTGTTTTTCCTGGACTGGAATCTGGAGTGGAGGAAGGTGGAGGACATGAGAGTATAGGAAGAGGACAAGGTGGAAATAGAGGAGGGGAGAAGATGAGGAGGTTGGTGAGGAGAAAAGGAGGATGAAGAAGGTCAGACAGGAAAGGGGAGGGGGAGATTAAAATGGATACATTTCTTAAATATTAAGAAAAAATACATATAGGGAGGTATTAATTATTATTAAATCATGGATTAAATATTAATTAATCCATGATTTAATAAAAGCATTTAAAGCAGTAGCTGTCAAAGATTTTGACTTGTGAGCCCTAAAGAAAGATTGTTAGTGACCAAAAAATAGGCTCAACCTGTGCAGGGGCCTCAACTCCACACTTTTGGCAGGACCATTTATAAGTGCAGGTGTAAAGTCATGTCAAGCTAAACTAAACTGGCAAACTGATACTTCCTCACCTGCGAGAGAGAGACAGAGAAAAAAATAAACTTAAGAAGATTATTAACGTATATCTAATTAACCCCAATTTGGGAGATAATTGGAGCTAGTGTCCGGGCTTACAAATGTTTGTTGTGGTAGACTAATTATTGCAGCCCTGTGGCCTGGGACTTATCTCTAATGCTCCTAATAGTGGACAAGCAGCTTTTTAGGAAATCTTTAACAATTTCAGGGCCGTGTTTGTGAAGTACCGAACGCTTGGAGAAAACAGCCCCACCACAGAAAGGTCACAGGTTACATTTTGAACATGCCTTCATATGTGTTTTCCCGGTTTGCGAAAACAATTTCATGATAACATTATGTTTCTTAACATTGACCTAGACTGGACTTAGAATTGTAATATTATAAGTGTGTGTCATTACAAAAAAAAAAGCGTATTGTAATTGGTTTGAGGCAACGGACATTTGCTTCTTGTTTCCTTCACATATGTCAGTGTATGCAATCCCGATTTACTCATATGGGCGTAATTAATAGAGACAATCTCCTATCTAACAGGCTTGAGTGAAACCACAGTTGACGGCACCTGGATTCAAAGTTGTGCATTGGCTAAATTATCTTAAGGACAAGACCTTCTCTATTGTGCAAGACGGGCAGAAAACTCATCTCACTTCATGATCTCAAAGGCAGAGCAAGGGTGACTGAAAGTTCTTGAAAAGTATTAGGAGTGTCGTAGCTCCCTCAGGCCTCTCTTATGAGCGGGCGTACTTCCCCTTACCCCGTTGATGTTTTTAGAGGATGTGGTAAATGTTTTTTATTTTTTCTATTTTCATTTATTCCTCCATAATCCTGGCAAGGAATATTGCTTCACCTTTCCTTGACCTGTCACCGAGCCCCCTGGTGAGATATTTCACATGATTAAAAATGTCGCAATATTTCCTTTCAAATTTTTTTTTTCTTATTATTTTTCCATGACAGAGTTACTTTCAAAGCACCATCCTCTGTGGCCTTAGCCAAAAGAGATATTACGTAAGTCAAAATTATAACATTGTGTTGGAGTTTGTTTCCCCCATTGACCTTTTTCTTTTTTTTTTCCTTTTTCTTTTTTTCGCCTTTAATGCCTGTCCGATATGAATGAAAATGAGATTACAGCTGAAGCTAGGCTTTACTAGCCTAGGTCTCGCTAAGCTCTTCGTTTCCCTCCCTTTTCTGCTCGCTCCAGAGGGATCCCCCGCCCCTACCCAGTTACCCCTCCCCCAAAAGCCCCTGCCATTCCCACCTGGGGAGAACAATATCCTAAGTCCATCTTAGTGTGCTTCCCAAAGGCTTTGGTTAACAGATGGTTCCTCAAATCCCCCGGTTTCCTCCCAGCTTGAACATGTGTTTGTATGATCCTGCCCTAAAAAAAATAGAATAAAACGAATGGCGATGTGTTTAGATGCCATTTTGCCCACTTGCGTCCAACCACCTCCTGTTTACTTTCTAACCTTTGCCGACTAGTTCAAACACAGAATTCTTTGCGGCCATTTTTTTCTGCGCAACTGCTAAATGGAGAGACTTGGCAGCCACAGGAAATGTGACACCCCATCAAGCCATACGTTGGAAATATATAACAAAATATCCTGTGCTGATAATAAATGTGCAATTATTGTTACATTTGTTAATTGCATAATAACCAGACCCCAGCTAAAACAGTGGTTACTTGGCTAGTGTTATGGAAAGATGTGATTTAAATGGACATCTTTAAGCCCTCGCCACAGGTCCCTCCCTTGTACCCCCCCCCACACTGCCAACCCAACGCACATACACCAAAATCCATATTTACAAAACACTTGCTTGAAGACATTTGACTGGCAAGTCTTGCATGACAATACTTTATGGCGTTTGCCCATCCACCTAGGGGGTCATAATATCATGTTTTTGACCTGTCTGCTATTATTCTCTGCCCCCCATTGTGTCCAATTATGATAATTGGAAGTCCCTGCTTGGTGGAGTTTTACATTACAGCATTGCTTTAACATGTCTGTCCCAGTGAAGATGCGTACAGGATTTGTTTGTTGTTGCTAAATTGTTCTGTAATGCAATATACAGGTACATATTTTTTACTGCTATCTGGGTATCTCTCTACAATGGCCTTTTTCTGTCTAGAGTATGTGGTCTGTGTGTATCTGAAAAGTAGTGCGCTTGGGCAAAAGGCAAGCTGCATTAAGCACAGCTTCATGATGCTTGATGATTGAATTTTAATTCAATCATTGATTGTAGGATTTATTGACTGGTTTTATCATGTGCTGCTCTCTTGAGGAACCCTGTCAAGCAAAATGGTGTGTGTGTGTGTGTGTGTGTTTGTGCACGTGCGTGAGGGACAAACACGTTTGTTGACTATAACTAGGCCCAATGACGACATTAGCCCTGCCACTCAAACCTCCTAACCATGAATGCCGGCCATTGTTCTCGCAGCAGGCTCAAGAGGCAAAAGTTGCCATTGTGTGGCTTTCCAGGTCAGTTGATCCATATTTACGACACTGAAAAGACTTAGCCTAACAAAGAGTGATAATTATTTGCTCATCCCTGCTCTTCATTATAGAAGATGTGGTTGTGCAGGGGTGTTGCTTATATTGTGTTCAATTGACATGCAGCATAATGTGTCTCTTGCTCCCCGCGGGCCAATTATTTCATTATCAGCGCATGTGATGCCACCCACAAGCGCTGTCGGCTTCCACCTAAGGTAATTTTCATGGTTGTTATCTTTAACGCACTGATTGTTATGCGTCCAAATGAAGTAATCTTAAAGATGAACTTTGGAGATGCAGGAGAAAGATTGTTGGTAGTTGAACAAATTCGCCCTTCAATGCCATTGGCTACGTAGAAACACCAGAGTGTTTCCCAGCGGGCACACACAGAGCCTTGCAGCTACATGTAGGAGACCGTGAGGAGATATTGGCTGAATTCGCTACACAGATTACATAGATAGTATTGCTCTGTTATTCCAGTATCTTCAAATAAATGTGATGGAATAAACTGTGGAATATGAACGTTTGCGTTTTATTTCAGTTTGAAGGCACACTATTCGCTTAGACTTTTCAAAGGATACGATCAACAATTTCGTGTGATTGTAACCCGTCCATCCCCCTTTTAAAAACCAATCTGCACACAGTACATACTTAGGCTTCAGGAATGAAAAACACTTGTGGGAGATTGTGCTATTATGAGGCAGCCAAGTAGAGTCTGCCTGTCCTGTCAGCGACCTGGGCCCGCTCTGTTATCACGGGCCTATGAAAAGCGATACAGTGAAGTCAGCAGCGTGAAGGAAGGGGTGGGTGGGCGGCGGGGCAGACGTCACAGGTGTTCTGGTACTCTAAGTCCTCACACCTGCGAGGGCCAAGCCAGCTCCACTCATCATCTCTCCCCAGCGCCTGTCAGCCAAGACAGCCCCCCCCCTCCCCTCCCCCCAACCTTGGGACGGGAGGGGGGTCACAGACGGTTATGTCCGTGAAACAATGTGTGTGTGTGGGGGCAGTGCAGGAGGATGGGTCAACATGTTGCACTTAAATTGGGGGGCGGGGGGGGTATGTTTATACACAGACCCCCCCCCCCCCCTAATTAGGACAAAGACAACAACAACAACAAACGGAGGTAGCCGTGACAACAGCCGCGGCGTCCCGGGCCTCCCGCTCCAGCGGTCTTCCCGGCTCCTGGCCGCATGTGGCGGTAATTAGACGCAGCTTGTTTGTCCGCACGGGGGTCAGGGGAAGGAGATTCTGGGGGGCTTTGCTGCTGCTTGAGCGCGCTGATTCACCGCTGATCTTGATAGGAACCCAGCAGGGAGGCACTCCAGTGACGTGTGTGTGTGTGTGTGTGTGCGTGCGCGTGTGTTCTGCAAGAGTACATTAAAAGAAAGAGCCTTAAGAGGACAATGCGCACAGGCGCGCATGTACGAATTCATTCTGTCACACGCGCGCACACACGTGCGTTGCTCACACATGCACAGTGTGGAGCTCAGCAGGGGTCCTGACATCCTCTACTCCCCGCGAAGCTCTTACTCCTTACTTACACGTGTGTGTGTGTGTGTGTGTGTGTGAGACTGAATAAATGAATGCCTGCATGCAAGTTAGTGTCAAACCAAAATATGTGTGTGTGTGTGTGTGTGTGTGTGTGTGTCCACATGTCCACAAATCCACATGTGTTGTGATGCCACTGGCATTCACAAGGTGCGCCCACCAACAATTAGCCGTAGGGAGGTCACTGGCAGTGCCTGCCCTCGCCTGGCCTCGATGTGCATGCTCCCTCGCCTCATTGGCTCCCGTCGCAGCCTTGAGGTGAATGCCGTAGATGCAGGAAGACTAGGCTACAGTAGCATCTGCTAGCATAGCGTCTGGTAGCATAGCAGCTGGTCCTGTTGTCTAAGGCTCCCGACTATATCCTCCATGGATCGGCACCCCCCACCCGCTAACATGCTACGCTGAAGTCAAGCTATAGGCTGTAATAGAATGCTAAAGGTTATGCAGTGTACAGTATGGCTTGACTGTCTTGGTAGCCACTTATGTGATAGTACAGTATGTACTACAGGTATATACTGTACTGTGTCTATCATACAATACATTGTACTGTGGATTTTGTATTTATTTTATGACCAATGATCGCACTGAATATGAGGTCTTTGTTTGTCAATATGTCTTTCCTGATTATCCTTGCTTGGGCAGGTTGCTGTATTTATTTGAATGCACACAATGATATAGCTGTCTAGGGAAATTCCTTTAGTGGAGTTGTTTAGTGGAATTGTTGAAATTATTTCCCAAATAGTCAGTTAAAAGATGTTACTCAAAATATGAAGGGAATGCCTACTTTTTGGATAGGTATTAAATGTCTGTCGGTGGCAATGCATTATGGACCATGAAGCCACAGAGAGTATCAGGACATTAAGGACATGTTATTAAAACATGGTTCTCTCTTTTCTTGATCAATATTTTATATTAGTATTTGCTTCTAGGAGAGTGGAATTACTCTTTAATGCTCGGTTCTTATTGTGGTTAGTTTGTGCATGCCCTCTCATTATCTGGACATGTATATAGGGATCGATATACTCTTGTTTTGAAAATGCCCCTTTGTTTTTTTGTTTTTTTGGGGGGGGGGGGTTATTTTGTTTATTTCTTTATTAAAAAGAATGAAAATTCATGACTATCAGTGCTCCATATACTGTCACTCAATAAAAACCAAAAAGTATCTCATTTTATTATTGGTCTTTCAGTTGCATATGGAAATGGCCGCACGTCACCAACAGCATAATGAATTCTATTGAATGACAGCAACCCTTTGTGTCAGAACCCCTCATCCTTTTGTGACCGTTAGAGTAATAGGAGTGAAAGAAGTGATTTTCAAGTGCGGCCATTCTATGTGGCCTCACCCAGGGACGGCCAAAGCTAACCCCCTCCCCACACGCAAACCATTCCACCTCCTCTTTTCCCCTCTTACCAAACTACATGGCTGCCAATCCTGTCATTCTCTGTCTGGGTAATACATCGACATATAACAGGCGCGACCAACACATATTGTTTTGCTCCGCTAAAGTGCTTAAAATGAATTCTAACTGGTGAGGTCATATTATTGTTGTCAGTGATGCACAACTGGCAGTTTGCACACGCACACGCACACACACACACACACACACAATATTTTGGTTGCTGCGTGATGCCAAAATCCCGGGCAATCAAGTTCTCTCACCAAGCCCGCGGGCTGGACAAAAGGGGCTCAGCACAACACCCCCCTTCCAACCCCCCCCTTGGGCGTTAGCTATGCATGTTTCCCTGTTGCCGTGGCTAAGGATGTGTCACTGGGCCAGGGGCGTCCATGCAGCTACGGGGCCACAAGTCGGGAGTGCTGCTTTCTAAGGAGGTCCGCTGTTGTGGGGGTGGTGCAGGCAGCGATAGGAAGGCAGGTGGTGGGATTCAAACCTGTGATGAACTGGAGGATAGACTTTTGGCTTTAGAGATGCATCTACACCAGGGCTGGCCACCCCTGATCTACAGTATAGTATAATATTCTAAGTGTAAAATAAATATATATATATTGCACACTTTACATATGGAACTGGTATTGATTGTATTTCACATTACATTTCTAGGTTTATGTTTTTTAATGCTTCAGTATACGGCCATACTCATTATCTGCAGGTTGCTCTTCTATGCTTAGATCATTTGTTTTGTTTGTTTAATTTGTCATTTGTCCAGTAAGTGAATGATTTTCTGACCTTCCACCAGTAGAGGGTCAGAGGGCAAGGTCGTGTACATAATAGACCCCTTGGATCTGGTAGGAGGATACAGGTAGGATACAGGGGCAAAAAAATCAGTAAGCACAAAACTTAATATAGCTTTGGTTTGTCATCACACTACATATTGCAAGGCCTTGTCATTTCATTCAACCTTTTCTGTCAATCTAAGAGGGATAGTGTGTGGATTCATATGTATGTATTTGTTTCACTGAGGCCTTCTCATTTGGGAATAATTTCAGTTACTCATGGAATGTGGTGCAGTGTGGAATGAATGGGCATCCAATTATTTTCTAGAGCAAGTCAAAGTTCAGCGAAGGGTTGGGTCACTTACGGCGCAATTAATTTCACCACCGCACACTGTCATTGTAAAGTCAGGAGCGTTATATGCGATAATTCAGCTGGCTAGATCAACACTGCTAATTTTGGGTGTAGCAGGGTCATGGGAAAAGCACAGTCTTTTCCAATTAGTGTGTTAGCACTGATCAGCCCTTGCTTTGCAATGCTTTACCAAGCCCCTATACAGAGGCTTAGCAGTGGCCACAATAGGTGAGCTTAAACGCAGGATCCCATACACAAAGGGAAGGCATGTGTTTAGAAGGAAACCTATACATTAAATGTCATTAGGTGAGGCCGGTCAGCTCAGTGACACAAGAAACAAGAGGTTATTTTGGAAGTTGTAAACTGCTAAACCCCTCGCTCGTTTGACAAGGGTCCCATAAGAGAGATAGATTATCTATTCATTGTGCTCTTTATGACTCCCTTTCAAGTCTTGTTTGCCCACATTAAAGGCCGGCAATGAGCACCATGTGACAGCTGATTATGGTTTCAGGACACTTAAAATTGTTGTTCAGGTTCCAGACCATTGCATCCTGCATTCATTTGAACTTGTGTTGTAGCGTGTTCTTGTAAAACCACAGAGGCTGAACATCTGGCCAGCCAAACAGCATGCGGTATCCAGCACATGCAGTGACACATTAATTCACAAAACTAAAAATGAATGGAGCACTGCCCTGTTTGTCTGAAAGGGGATTTGTCCACTATACCATACCATACAAAGGTTTACCTTAACAGCATTGATAAACACCCAAAGAAGAAAAAAATAAGAAAAATAAAAATGTACTGTAAGTGAACATTCAATTACTCTGTAGATAAGCATATATATATATACTTTCCAAAGTATTGCATAACATATGAATTAGCTGAAAAAGTATATGTTTTCACAACTGCATATATTTAGCTAGTTAGTTAGCTTATTGATTGCAATGATATAGAACATTGTAGAATGAACCTTGTATTTTCCTTTATTCTTTATATGAGACATGAGGGTATGAATATTATTCCTCAAATATGGATTTTGAGGTTTTCCACTTGGGAGACTTACAGTACACAAATGATTACACATGAAGACATTTGGCATTTACAAAAGTAAAAGTAAATAAATTGTTCCACTAAACTTAGCAAATTGTATTTTTGAGAATCCAAAAAGGTTAGTCTCACTTAATAAATTGCTTTAATGCTTGAGGGACTCAAGAAATAAATGTATACCTCTTTGTATAAAGTTATTTGGGCAATAAGATTTGAGATTTGAGATAAAAATATATGCCATCTAAATTTCCACTGTAGTCAGAAAGTCTGTCAACTGTACAAAACAATAATTTGTAAGGTAAAGATTTGTCCCTGGGCAAGGCACAGTACAGTAGATCTCACCTGCATGCTCACTGTGAGTTGAAAAATAAGCACTGGCTAAATGCATATAGAGTAAATGTCAATATTTAGTGTTTTTAGTGTTTAGTGGAGATAGGTGTGGCTGTACATAACGTTCCTTACATAATAGCCCATCTCTAAGCTTTGCATGTCCGATTAAGATTCCCACGCTACCAATGTTTGGATTCTCTCATCGCAAAACAAGATAATTTCTCCAAAACCACCCTCAATCTTCGGACATGGATGATTGGAAAATAAATAAATACGTACAAATAAAGAGTTAGGCTTTGCAACACTTTATGGTTACCCTTGACAAGTTTTGTTGCAAGTGGTCATATCATGGTTCCCATGAGGAAAAAAAAGTGAGGGAAAAAACAGTCCTGACTGACAGCGTTTATAGCATCCAGAGGTTTCTGTTGATGTATCTCTTTCTCTCCCACGTTTTTGTTCCCCTTTCATTCTGTCTCAGGGCAATTTGATTTGAGTTTGTCACTTTATTTCAAGTTTTCACAAATAACCACTTAGTCCGCCTCGCTTTTTATGTGCCTCTGTCTTAGTCAGTTATGCTATCTCTTTTGTCAGTTACATTACATTGCATTCTTGCAGTCAGTTATGTCTTGCTGGTTACACTGTTTTTCATTGTATCACTTGATTTATAGACTGCTTTATTGAAGTTCCCTCATTTTTTCTTCATTCACTCACTCAACCCTACTTCCCACCCTCAATTAAAACCTCACTCTTCATTTGTCTGCAATCCTGAGTCAACCGGGAGTTTGCGAAGTAAACCGAACGAACCGCAAAAAATGCACACAAAAGCTATGTTAATGTTTTGTAAACCACTCCCATCTTGAGATAATTGTCAGTTGGGCGAAAATAGGCTATGTGTCTGTACACAGCCAGAAAAACTGTTGTGGTTTTACAGCTCTTTAATGTGGAGAGTCTTTCAGCATTTTGCATGCTGCCAATACAAGGACTATACATGTCAATGCATGAAAGGTTAGTCCAGGCCAAATCATAGTTTCAGAGACTGTAAATCGAATGCAGCAGCTGCCATACATGAATACACATTATTTCACAGTGGAGCGGCAATCTTCTTCACCAAAACGTATTTGTCAGTATTTTCTTTTGTCCAAGTCGAGTCGAGTTGTGGTTTAATTTGATGTGTTGAACCTGTTGACCATTATGGTGTTTGCAGTGGTTTATAAAGGCTATTTTTAGTCAAAGTAACCACATATTTGTTAACGCAGTTCAAGGTAAATCAAATAATAGTGGTGTGTAAAGTCTGCATTATCTGAGTGATCGGGATGCATCTCACTCAGTGTATAGAATGAGTCTTAGTTCTTTTGAGTCTCTGTTGCTAAAGCTGGTGTCATCCGAGCAAAGATCCTGATAATTTAAATTATTTGATTCAGTGTGTCTCTGCCATGTAAACAACTAATGGA
This sequence comes from Aphredoderus sayanus, assembly GCA_027564795.1. Classification (NCBI taxonomy): domain Eukaryota; kingdom Metazoa; phylum Chordata; class Actinopteri; order Percopsiformes; family Aphredoderidae; genus Aphredoderus; species Aphredoderus sayanus. The sequence continues at coordinate 748,091 of JAODUG010000019.1, read as the reverse complement.
AATAATCCTCATATGAGTAAGGGTGTCACCACTGTTACAGTGTACACTAAAAGATTAGCTCTGTGTTGGAAGTGTTGCACTGCTAACTGAGCTCGGTGGTTCAAACCCCAACATTTGATTATTGTTTGGCTCAAAACTAAAAACTTAAATGTAGGATAAACTTAAACTACAGACAGTTGGAGATTGGAGAATATGGTTTCCTTAAGTCTCTTGCTAAAGCTGGCGCATGGTTTCTTTAAGTCTCTTGCTAAAGCTGGTGCACAAGACCCAGAGACTGTCCCTAGTGGTAGTACAGTATTAGTCATGAATGAATGAATGAAAGACTCAAAGAGCCAGATATTTTCGGTCGTTGGGGTTAGTGTGTCTTTATCACATGAACAATCAGGGATAGACTGGAGATTCAAAGAGAGCACATTTAGTGTGCAGCTACATCAGTAACAATATTGTTTGCTGTGCTTTTTTGGCAGTCCTTGCTGCGGCAGTGCCCTACAAGAATCAAAGACTCAGAAGACCCATATAGAATCATGAGTCCCGAATCAGTAAAACTAGCCGTTCATTTTGAATAAATTGTTCGCGAACAAATCATCACTATAATATATATATATATATATATATATAGCGTCTGTACTCAGCTGTGTTTACAAGGTGTATACAGCGGGATCTCCGATAAAATGGCACATATTTTAATGCTCCACAATAAGTTTGGTTATTTGGACAAAGGGAAACAACCACTCATACAGCAGGCAAACAATTTTGGTCAAGACTCACTTCCTGGTTAAAGGTACACTTCTTGCTTGTGTCATCACATTCCCAGAACCCCAAATTAGGGGTCAAGAGTGAGAGCCAGCCAGTCAGCACTCCGGTATGGAAGTGGTATGCGGTCTGAATTTCAAACAACAACAGCTTTTTCATAAGCCTGTTTACAACCACAAGGGGAAATCCAGATGCAGAGTGAGTAATGTAACCTTTAATGTGCCTATAGTATTTCTGTGAACCTGTGAAAGAGCGTAAAACAAGTTATATGGACACAAAAGTGAAGAGAAGGGGTTAATCTCTTCCCTCATTCAACAAACACTACTTACTAGCATTCATATAAGAGAGCATATTAGAGGCTGTGGAGATGGACGAGGGTGAGAAGGTATCATTAGGCTCTGAACATAGGGCAGTGTAATTGTAGAATGAGGAATGACAGGGTTGCCCAAAGTGTATATAGAGAACAACACTGCCCTGCGTTTACACGCACACACAAATTCTCCCGCTGTTACTATGAATGTTCCGTTTAGATAGCCGCTGGCAAATTGTATATGACAATATGATGACGGTTTTTAGGGCATGTTCAAAGCAAAGGGTTTTATATGGCAGCCTGTAACATATACAGGCCTCATGTCTGTTTACTGTCAGTGATGGTGTGTTAGGTTTCACTGTATTGTATTGTACTGGAGTATTTTATAAGAGGATGCATGTAAACCCACTATATAAGTTGAAATGTCCTTCCCAGAAATTAATTTTCTTGGCCAGTTAAGGATAAAATTAAGGGGGTGTTATATGTGAAATATGGGCCTGTATAGCACTTCGAGATTGAATTGACTGTAAAAAATATATATGTATATGGACATACCAAAACATACCCTTTTTAGGATTTATTATATTTTAATGCATACATTTTAGCCTCAAAATAATCAGATATCGCTTTGTGTCTCTCATTGTCTGAATTGTGTCTGTACTATCTGCAGTACAGACACATATGTAGTAATATTTCCCCTCTTTGAAATTTGATTTATTTACCTTTTTCCTATTTCTGTACAGTACAACACGTTGGAAAGCATTTTTTCAAATAAGCATAATTACTAACTGTATTATTAATGACTATAAGCGTCACTTGACCTGAATGTACATGTAAATTTTCAGTGGCTATACAAATTTCTATTCACATTTTAATTTTGCGTGCTGATAAACAGACATTGTCACACCATCTTCAGTGTGACATGCACCCCTCTGAATCGGCTAATTTGGTTGTTTCATATGTTTTCTCAAAGCAAAATTCAGCAGTTGGCGGAAACTGTCCCCAATAAATACCTCAGACTGTTTTCTGGAACATTCTTGACAGGGTTGTCACCGAATTCCTCCCAAATAACAGGAAATTGACACAAGCAGCCAAAACATAGCATACATATTTTTGTAAGTGTGTGTTTAAGCACTAGAAGTTGGCTTTTCAACTTGGCCTTCAATTAGTGTGACCGCTTGACCTTTAACACACAGGGTATTGAGTGTGAAGGCTGCCTTTACAGTTTACAGTCTGTAAAAGTATCCTCACTTTGTCTGCACTTACAGTAAGTCACCTGCTGTTCTTAATAAGCTTTTTTTCAGTGCTATCAATCATTGTGCAAGTGTTGATATCCTATTTCGTTCTTGAATGGCGAATGCCTCAATTTGGAAACAGCTCAGTTTGGTCCAAGTGTTGCAGACAGGGGTAATGGCCTTGTCAAAGGTACCTGGGTCTGGTTCAGATCAGGTCAGGTAAGGGCACCCTGTCTCCATTCAGAGCTGTGATAAAGGCCAGCGTGTAAATGGAGAAAGGCTATCAGATAGTTGGGGCTAGCCACCGTGGCAGAAGTCAACCTGCTTAAAAAGACTCTCAGGCCTTGGCGTGAGAGAAACCGCCATATCTCGACGCGGCGAGATGGCCTTTAAAAAGACCACAGATTACTAACGCAGCGTAGCCTATAGACGCTCTGAGATATGCCTGTCTTTTCTTCCCATTTGTCTCACTTTCCTGTCCTTTTACAAGCACTTTCCGAACCCTCCATGCACAAGCTTGTCAGCTATTCAATGGCTTTTGTGTGTGTGGGACTCAAACACGATAGGCCACCTATGATTCTTTCCACCATCTCTCACAGGATGAATATTTCACTCGTCGCAAAAAAAAAAAAGAAGCACTTTTGGGATTTTAAACGGAACAGGAGAGAAAGGGGGGCGGTGTATTCGACTTCAACAAAGTCTTGATGCCTTCTTTCTTCTAGAGATATGTGCTCATACATTTACATAGTCTTTCATTTGCTGAGCTCTGTCTGTGCTCAACGGTAATCTATTGTAAACCCATCTTTAACTTAAAACGGGTGGCTGTACAAAGCACTCTTTTGAATGCCAGTCCTCTTAACGAGTGACGGGATGAAAGAATTGAGGCATCGCACTATTTTTGTTTTTTTTTGTTTTTGTGTTTTTTTTGTTTTTTTTGGCGGAGATGAAACGCTTTGATATTTCAAAAGCATATACATCAATGATGCTCTCCTCCACGCAACAATGGGGGAAGAAAAAGTTTGAGCAGGTTAACTCTCCCCCCCCTCCCCCCTACCCTCCCCAATACTGTTATGATAATGCTGCAGTTTGATCCACGGAGGCTTTTGCGCTCCCTCTTTTGAGTTTTTACCTTGTGGAGCCGAGGGAGAAAGAAAGGTGTTTATTCTTTTAATAAAACGGTCTCACCTTGGCAAAGGTTCGTAACGCCACAGCTGCTGCATTAATCCGCGTGGCACCTGCCTTTCCAAGTTAAACCTCTTGCGTGAGAGATTTGCTTACACCAATTCCTCTCAAACTAAAGATTGGTAGCTTGCTCAAGGACACTTATCAATCAGTATAATCTTAATGATGCCCAAGAGGAAATTCTTTTGGCAACAGAAAGATAAACAGTACATGATATCCACACAATTAGTAAGATAGTGAAGATATGGAGGCTCTTCCCTTAGACATTTAGTTATTTAATTGTTGGTAGCATTTAATAGTGTATTGGCAAAACGAATAAAGGAATTTCTGATCCTCTTTGTTTTACCTTTAGGCATTCTGATGTGCCGCCCTGAGGGAAATCTACAAAACTTAAGCAGTTCTGTTTATGTAACACCAATAAACTTCAGCGAAGTGAATGAACAGTTGAAGTCACAACAGAACTGCCCTCTTTAAGACAGCAGTTTGCCCCAATTCGGAAGCATTTAACAAATTCACATGGCAGCTAAGCGGGGTGAATTGTACGATAATGTTACAACTTGTTGGAAGTGCTCTCAGTGCCTTCAAGCCCAGGGGCTAGCTTCATTTCATTACAAGTATATTGAAATAGTCATCTGCCAACAGTACCACCACCAAACCCCACCCCCCGACACACACACACACACACCTCTCTTGACTGACCCCTTAAGATACATCGAAATGAATTCTCCCTGCCTGTCCTTCTTACATCTCAACAAGCAAACAAAGAAATTATGTTATAGTATTTATTTTAACCCTCCCGCTGTCCTGTGGGTCAAAATGACCCGGTGCAACCACAACAAGGACATATGACATTGTGCGGTTGGCTCCCTCTGCTGGTAGTCTGCTGAACACCTTAGGACAACGGGAGTGTTAATATACAGTAAATCATCCCCTCTCTTAAAGGGACAATCCTTGATTGTGTTATAGTGACCCTCCACTCCCTCAGCAAACTGTATTAGGCTGGAGGGGGAGGGGTAGAGGAGGGTGAGACACCCTTAAGCCAATGGTCTGAGTTTCAAACCAAAACCAAATTCTAGTTGTGATATTAGACACAAATTAAGCAATAATGCCGCTAAATCAGTCTAACTGAAGTAGCCAGTTACTTTGAAAGTGCAATGCAGTGTTTCACACTGCAGTGTTTTGCAATGTGTTGCTAATCATTGCTAACCTTCTTTTTATTTATAATTGTAATAGATGTATCCTTCTGCAAAAGAGAGAAAAGAGTAACATCAATCAAGGATAACATCATTCTGCCACAGACAGTGTGGAAGGCAGGGGGCCCTGAGTTAACCTTTCTTTTAATGCATTACATTTAAGGCATTTTTTTTTCTTATTCAAAGCGACAAGTGCAGCAGTAGGCAGAGCTCCAGTCCCCAGATCACAGTGCTGGAGTAGCGGGCGGTAGTGGTCAGAGGCGCAAGGGTCGAATCTATGGCATTCTGACAATAGTTGTGTAGACTATGATTAATGGATACTGTATAGAGTGCCGGGGCTATTCCCAAGCTCATGCACTGGGACTCATTTAGCCTATTATCTACAGCGTAGACTAGGGCTGAGAGTGCTAGCAGCTGATTCATAATACCAGACAAGCTGTTGAGCACTCTCTACAAGCTTTATACATAAATGATGTACACCCCCCCTTTAGCCTTTAGCGACTTTAGCTAATTCTCATTTGCGTTTTCGCTACTATTGGGCTTGTCTCTTCCTTTCAGTGAAGCAAATACTCTTTTCTTTCTTCTTTTTTAAGCTACCACAGTTTTCTTCTTGCACTCTGTCACCTGTGTTTGGAAATAACGGCTGATTTTACAAAATGTTTTGTTTGTAGTATGTTTGCCAGCAACATTTGAAAGACCGTGGTGCTGTATCCAAATGCACCTCTTGCAACAAAGTCCACAGTCATTTACGAGAAACTCCAGAGAGGGTTTGTGTAGGATAGGTACTGAGAATTCAAGAGGGGTGGTCTCAAGATTAAAAGGGCTGTATAAGGGGTGAC